>JBBDHG010000114.1:1957500-2422500 GCA_037951165.1 Lophius americanus
GCCTACCATATATGTGTATTTGACAGTATACTATGTAGAAGCCATTCAAACACTAACAATCTTCACACATTCACACAAGCAAACTTAAAAGCAAATACAGTATGTTATGAATATGAATGTCTAGATGAAGATCACTGGAGAAAGTCCATCTAGAAAAGTCATCACCCTATTTCCAGTGATGACACCCAGAGACCCTGCAGTCACTTTTCATCAATGTCAGACACCTGCAAACATGTCTTAACATTGGATAAAAGCCTCAACTGTAAAAAAAAATTGGCTTAGTTTAAAAATATACAGGGGGTGGTGTTACTCACTAGATTAGGGTAACCATGAAACATATTTCGAAAACAATATTAAGTTTAAGTACCACAAAAGACTGAGACAAATTGAAATTGCTCAAAGTGTTAAACTCAAACCAAATCGACTGCCTACTACTGGTAACCACCTGCTTATTTATGGTAGTGCAATGTCATCTTATTACAACCATTTCAGAACAAAAAACAGATTTATGCCCATTGCACCTGTTGCTGTTTGTCCTCAAATGTTTTTGGAAATTCCAATTTGTCATTTATGTATTCCTTCGCAAACTTATAAACTAAAGCTTTGAAGGAAAATTCAAAGATAGTCACAATAGTTACAATGAGCTCTTCCTTGAGGGTGGACATTGAACAAGGATGTAACAGTACCATTGATCCTTCTTCACACTGTTAAAAACATGTATCAATTTGGATACCTGCTTAATGTATGTGTGGCAATCTCAAATTTAAGCAATTTTAGGCAAAAGTTACTTTTGGAATTCCCAGAAGATGATGGTGTGTGTGTTCTTTTGGCTGCAAAGGTCGCTGCACTGTTCAAAAATGCAACTGCCTCTGTTTTTGTCCTTGTCTGTCTTGTTTCATCTTTCTCATTCCGATAAGGTGGATCTTGGCCTCTTTGATAAGAAATGGGAAGTTCCAATTGCCATGCATTTCTCTTCTAGAATCTATTTTCATATTAAATATCGACATTTATACTCAGAAATCTGTGGCAAAACTGTCTTTTCATTCTCACCAGGACACGATAGGGAATTTGAATTTCTTAAATAACGCGTGATCCTTTTGCGTCTCCATTTCATACGCAGGAAAGCAGTTCATTCCAAAATACTGACATTTAAGTGGTTATTTTCCGCAAATAAAATCTTATCTTGTTGGAGAAATACGACAAAATCAGCAGTGACCCCCAAGTCAGTGGAAAAGGACCTTCTTATGGAACTGAAAGGCAGCGTTGTCCATCCAAAACCCATAACAATTATCCATGTGTCGGGTTGATGATGAACTGTCGACTCATCCAGGTTGTAACCCGGTGCTATTTTTAAGGAAACACATAAGGATGGACCTTTTCTTCAAAATATGCTTGCTTCAGATGGTTTCTCCTGTAAATGAGGTCCAGACAGTTATTATACAGTATATCTCATATTATAATTATTAGATATATACAATATATATTTGTAATGAGCATAATATTATTTGATTTTGAGTCTTTGGTGGTTTCAGTGTGTGTCTATGTAATAAGTGTTTATCCCTCATAGGGGTTGAACCTCACCTTAACCACTATTCCACTATTGACAAACGTTGTCTCTTTGAATATGAAGTGGGTAGTCTGACAACAGCCTGTAGTCATAGTGTCACTTTGAAGTAATTTAAGGCAGCTTAATTGCAGGAATATTACATTGAATGCCAGTGAGTGCACTTATAATGTCAAATTAAATAGATGCCAATTTAATCCCCCTATCTGAGAGAACTACTCACCCCACTGACCTCAACACGATCCTTCCGTTCTACACAATGAACCGCATCCTGCAGCCATGGACTAAATTCAGCACCATGGGTGATCAGGCCTTCTGTTCGGCTGCCCTTCGTCTATGGAATGACCTCCCTGACAGGTCATATATTTATATTATTATTATTATACTTTTTTAATTTATGGTTTTATCTGCTTTTACCTTGTATCACTTTGAGATTTAATCCAAATTTAAAGTGTGTTATAAATAAAATGTATTATCATTATTATTATTATTAGTTAATTTTAACAAGCATACCAGCTAAGGATTCCTAGGTTAGATGGCTAGCTAGCTAGCCTCATGCTAGGAATAGACACTCTCTCCTTCATTGTACTATTGCTTTGCAAATATAAAATACATAAATATATATATATATATATAGCAATATAAAGAGCAGGAAGAGAGATGGTAGTTCCGAGGGATCAAGACAGGGAGCAGACAGCACTGATGGGAACGTTGAGGATTTAGTGGTAAGGAGAGACTATAACTGGATAAAGAGATATGTATAGATGATGATGACTAGTGAATGGCAATGAATGTTATGTTCAATAGATAACATGGGTGTAGATTGTATTTCCTGTATTTACAATTTTCTGATTAATAAGCATATAATATTGTGAGATATTTGAAATATGTTGATTTGTTGGTGATAATCAAATTGGAGTGGATCAATCAATAAATCTCGCAATAAAAATAAACTTACTTCTGAACAATCTGTCCTTACTTTTGAAATCATGGCTAAACCCTTACTCAAGCAGTAAGTTCAGAAAAAACTCAGTCAGGTTTCAGTGACAAATAGAAATTCCATACCATAGGTGGTGAAAAAGTAATTCAGGATAATTGTGTTATTCTATAGAAATCTAATATTTACCAGGGATAACCTGGCAGGTTATCTGGACCAGGTTAGAGCTGGCTCAGGAATTGGCTATGACTTCGACTCTGCTATTCTGTGTTTGTTTAAACAGGTGACAGGTGAATAAAATTTTGATTCATAGTGGATGGGGCAAAAAACATTATCTCCCAGGTCATCAAGAAGGCCAATATTAACTTGCTTGTAATAGGCCATTAGGTAGGCCTGGGCATGTTCTTAAGTTAGGCTCGTCCTGTGTCAGTATTACGCACAAGGAAGGCGCTTCATTCATATCCTCTGTTCTTGCTGATTAAATCAAAATTTATTGGAGAAATAGGAGTTCCAAGTCAATGGAAAAGGAACTGAATGGCAACAATCGTCTACAATAAAAGATGGAAAGGAGGAGAGCCTTTTCCTTCAGATGAGGGACAGCTTTGATGAGTCTCTTTTTGTCTTAAATATCTGTTGATTATTACCTTCTTTTGGTGGTTGCTGCTGTTGTGGTGTAAATTAAGTCCAGATTTCTTCATGTGTGTTTATTCCAGAAAAGTCTGCGAGGATGGCTGCTGAATCCTATTATATTTTATGGAATCTTTTTTTTTCTTTGTATTTATATGAGTAAATGTGACTGGTTGTTTAGACTCTATTAATAATTAATTACAGTTACATGAGCTATGTGATATCTATTAGGGATGCAGAATCATATCATGCTGTGTAAAAGAGCTACATTGTTGACGGTTTCAGTGTTTGTCTGTGAAGTTTATTTTATTTTTTTCTCTCATTGATCTTGAACCTCGTTTTAGCCACTTAGGTGGTTCGATTGTCAACCCCTGCAGTCCACATGTTGAAGTGTCCTTGGGCAAGATAATTAACCCCAAGTGGCTCCCAATGGCTGTTTCATTGGTGTGTGTGTAACCAGTCTAGTTATAATCAGACAAAATGTGTTAGATTTTATTTTATTTTTTGTTTTACCTGACTTTTAGGACCTCCAGCTTCTTCTTTGTTTTGTTTATAAGTCATGCCTGACTCCCCTCCTCATTTTTTCTTTGTGGGTATCCTCTCTATATATTATTTCATCCTCTAACCTGGCCCCTTTTGTTTCCCTCATGGGAGGGGTTATTACTTCCTTGTTTGACATTGAGTTATTATCCATTGGCATCCTTTTATTTATTTTTGTTATATGTGTATTTTCCTATAGTACATTTTAATTATTATATAATTAATTAATTATTATAATTAAAAATACATTGTTAAATTCTTATGTTACAAATATGTTTATGTCAAGATGTTAATGTGGTTCATTCTTTGTTTTCCATTTAATTTAGGGAAGAGCTGGAGGGATTGAATGCATGTGAACTGTGGCACATGTGTTTTGATGTGGACAGAATAAACGGAGAGCATCCCCAAAGAGATTTCCGGTCCCGGAACACAATGCAGAAGTAAACAAAACGCAGACGTATACCGGTCACATGTGCATGATGGTGTGGATGTCTATTGGCAAACCCACAAAATACGTCATTACTGTTTACTAACACGAAAAGGGTCTTTTGTGGGAGTACAGCACTATATAGTTTGAAAACCCACAGCACACCACTGCTAAAAGGTATCACCAAGATCCTAACATGACGCTGAGGCCATTAGAGAATAGTGCTGCCAGTTACCAAATCACATTCCCTTCAATACTTTACTCTACAAGTTCAATCAATTTACCTGAATCATGACCAGGATAGATTCTGCTTTGTGCATCCTGAAATTGGGGTTTGATATTAGTTTGGAACCTCCTTTCCAGAACTCGCAGTCAATTTTTCCAGGGAGGCGGAGTAGTGTCATCCCCCTATAAAGAGAAGATACTCAGGTCCCCCTTCTTAAAAAGTGAGACCACCATCCCAGTCCATCACTCCACAGGCACTGTCCCTATTTGCCACGTTGAATTGAATATGCATGTAATCCATGACAACCCAACAATGTCCGAAACCTTCATAGCCTCGGGGCGAATATCATCCACCCCTGGCACCATACCACTGTGTAACCAGTCTAGTTATAATCAGACAAAATGTGTTATATTTAACTTTACTTTTTGTTTTACCTGACTGTTAGGACCTCCAGCTTCTTCTTTGTTTTGTTTGTCTGAGTCCCCTCCTCATTTTTTCTCTGTGGGTATCCCCTATATATGTTGTTACAATGGGTAGCTTCTTAACTACCTATGCTACATTTGCTCAGGAAATGGATGGAGCTTCCCCTGAGTGTTCCAACTTTCCTCCACTATAGACAAAGTGGTTTCCGGATTCAGGAGTTCCGAAAAAATGTTCTTTCCATCGCCCGATGATATCCTCAGAATTAGTCAGCAGATCTCTTGTCTGGCTGTATACAGTCAGAGGCTTTTCCTTTTCGAGTCATCGGACGGTTTGACAAGACCTGTTTGTGGCCAATCAGCAGTTATTCTCTAGTGCTTCCCCAAACTCCTCCCACACTGGGTTTTTGATTCTGAACCTGCCAAAGCCGCAGCCCTTCTGGTTTCTCAGTACATGTCTGCTGCTTCATTTGACCCATGGCCTAACCAAGTCCTTCTCCAGCCTAACGGCACGAATTTGATCAATTTGAGTGAGTCACTGCAAGTTGAAGTGCTGACGGAGAGTGGCCTCCACCAGATGTTCCCTATTCACACTGCCTATTCATATAGGTTTACCAGGTGTGTCATGCAGCCTACTCACCATCTGATCCAACTTATTATCAGGTGGTGATGACTGGACAGCTCGTCTCCTCTCTTCACCTGAGTTTCACAGATATACGGCCACGGATCTGATGATACAACCATTCGTTGATCATAGATATTTGGTTAATGTGGCTCGGTACCAGGTACACTTATGAGCGATCTTGTGCTCAACATGGTGTTTGTTATAGACAGTAAATGACTAGCACAGAAGTTCAAAACAAAGCACCATTTGGTTTAGATCACAAAGATAGATCCTTCCAATCAGGCCCCTTCAGATTTCTCGATCATTGATCTCCATTGAAGAACCCTTTCTAACCACCCGCCTCACATTCCACGGAGGCCGGATACTCTGAACTGTTGTTCAGTGCGTAGGCACAGACAATGGTCAGAGCCTTCCTACCTGCAACCTTTAATCGCGGAGACAACCCTCTCCAACACGGAGGCACTCAAACGGGGATTTGTGAGTATTCCCACACAAACTCAATGCCTCTCTTTACGGGCAGGTCCAGTAATTGAGAGTCAAGCCACTATCTAGGATTTTGGTTCTGGAACCGATGCTGTGGGTAGTGGAGAGCCAAAAAAAATCTCGCAGGTAACACTTCATCTCCTGCACAAGCTCTGGTTCATTCCCCACCAAAGAGGTGACATTCCATGTACCTAAAACCAGTCATCTCTCCCAGGGATTGGCACGACACATTGTTTTCTGTCGCCTGCTGCCTGTACAGCTCTGCACCCGACCCCAACGCCTATCATTGTCATTGGTGAGCCCACAGATAAACTAAAAAAAATAAATAAATAAATAACCAAAAGTGAATTACTTCTGAGAATTTGCTCCAACTATTGAATTTCTTGAATAATTTCTACTCTATCATCACAAAACCAAAATTGACCCCAAAGGTCACTTCCATATTATGTATGCCTTATTATGTATTTAAAATAAATAACTTTCACAATAATTGAGTACTCAAGTTTTTTGAAAACAATATAAAGCTGCAGTACAACATAAAGCAAAGACACATTTGAAGTTGTTTTTAATCTTGTCTAACAATATTAATAAGTGTGTGTTTGTTTCTTGGGCTGCGAATGGGCTGCCGCAGAAATAATTACTAAGGTTGCTAGGCCTATGCTGTGGCCTGCACCAGCATCATATGTACCAAATTTGTATACTGTAGAACCAATGGTTAAGAAGTTGTGTCTGAAAAACTTTGTTATTCATAAAAGGTTGATCCTTATGAGTAAAATTTCAACTAAATCACAATGTTAACAAGATTGAGCCACTCAAATCTATTAATATGCAGCAAATATGGACTATATCCGACCAACGGATGCAAAATTATGGCCTGACAGTTTTAAAGATAAAGTATACAACTTAACTTTCTCCAGTTCTTCCTCACACTAAGGTATATATGGGTACAGAATTAGAAAATGTTCCATCATACATATTTTGAGTTATCAAGTTTACACGAACAAGCTGTGTGGAGATACAATGGTGGGGGCTCCAGCAATGACAGGCTAGCGCAGAGGAATGGCCACTATGGTGGCAAGGTGCAAGAGAGAGGAGGTAAGGCTGTTAAAATGCACTTTATCATCCACCAAGAACCCCTCTTTGCAGGTGAAACCAGGTGAAACCAGTGTCAGTAACATTGTACCTCCTACTTTATGTTAGTAATCTGTTACTATTTGTGAGTTACATGTTACTATTTGTGAGTAATCTGTTACTACATGTGAGTAATCTATTACCATTTGTGAGTAATCTGTTACTACATGTGAGTAATCTGTTACTTTGCGTGACTAACCTGTGGTTAAACACAAAACCTAGCAATATTTCTATCCTCGGTGGTTGTTTTTTTTAGATCAAAGGTTCTAACATCATTATACTATATATCATTGATATCATTATATCATAAACTTTCTGAGAACTGCATTAAATTTGATTGAAGTACTTCAAAGTTCATGTTATTCTTCGCAGTTTTCGTGGGATAGGAGCAGGAGGACTCTCCATTTGAACCAGTTGGATAGCCAATGGACCCAAAATGGGACAAAAATTCAGTCCCAAGCGCAACATCACTGCTCCAACTGAGTGCAGCTGTTTCTATTATAGGTGAGTTAAAACTATATTACAGAGTTTCCAGGTGTAAATAAGCCCTATTCTTCAATAAATTCGCTCAATTAAAGTTGATAGCATTTTCTAACAAACGCTAGTTAATGTGTTAACAAGCCCAATAACTTTATTTGCATAACAAGCTTTGAAATATACCTATCCAGTTTCCTCTTATTTTTCCCCCTTCATACCGGGCTGTGAAGGGTTTAGCCATCCTGACTACGAAGCAATTTGAGGCGGCTGTTTTGAGAATGTGCTGCTGAACATTTTGTAACAAAATAAATGAAAAACCACTGATGGAAAGCTGAGATGCAGGTTGGTCTTTTTATTTAAGCATGTTCAATTATCAAGCATGATTAACCTACATTTGATTGATTTTGCTAACTTTAATACACTAGAGGTGAGGCGATATAACTCACCTCTAGTGAGTGGCCCAGCCCTTCTTATATTTTTCTGTATATGGCCCTCAGTGAAAAAGGTTTGTACACCCCTGCTCTAAACGGTTTCATGAGTCAGGTCTTCATCTTTGCTTTGAGTATTTGTATTTGTCAAAAAACAAAACAGTTGTTCAGTAACAACTTAAAATCCCCTTTAATAGCCAGCGTGCGGCTTTTCCAACCAGGCGTCTGAACGTACATGGCAGCAAAAACTGACATACTCCATGAAGGTGAGGACCCACTCTTATGGAGATATAAAGGACTTTTTTCAAAGAAGAATTTAAAAAAAAAACTTTTAATTTCAGTTGACAGTACCCCAGCCCCACCCTACCCCTACACAAAAATGCAATATATATCCTTCAAAGAATTACCCCAAAATCGTACGCACTGTACCATAAAATTACAGTTTAAAAACTTGAACTAATACGGAAGAACAACCATCTTTATCGAAGATGTTGAAATTATGTATTTAAAATTCTTTTTGAAAAAATATATCTATAGAGCTATAAACTCCATTTTAAAAATAAATATTGAAAAGGATTCCCATACTTGGCATTGGGAAAAATTCAGATCGAATACCTCCCTGCACTGATAGTGCCTCAAGTAGATTGACAAATAATGCATACCTACCAAAAAGCCCTACAGGCATATACAAATACTTGCAATTGTCTTTGTTTCTGCATCTGTTTCTCTACATCCGTCAGAGAAATATACACACACACATATGCATTTGATTTCACCTTCACACTTCAAAGAGTGACAGTGAGTTCAGGGATTAATCAGAGAAAGCATCAGAAAGCCGCATTATCCACTCAGATTATGGCTCCTGCTGCTTCAGGGACAAATGGATGCATTTGGGTGCATTTTTATGTGTAAGTCAGAGTGCTTCCAGGCAAGTGTGCAAGTGGCTAGATTCACAGATTTCTGTGTTTTGAGTTAGGAATTAAATACAATCTAATGTTTCATGATGGTCTTAATAATTATTTTCTCATTATCTTTGCAGGGAAGATATTGGTATAAAAACACGTAAAAAGTCTCAGAGGCTAAAATATTTTGTGTTTCATTCAGAATAAAAAAAATCAATAAATTAAAAAATTAAAAAATCAATTAAAAAAAAAAAATATATCAAATCATATCAAGTCAAATCCTATCAATTATATTTATGAAGCGCCAAATCACAACCAATCTACAATTGTTATGTTTTTAATTAACTATTTATTCTAGAGAGACCCAAAAGTCCCCCCATGAGCAAGCACTTGGCTACAGTGGTGAGAAAAATTTTTAAGCCTGTCATGCATCAAAAATGGTTTTGGGGAGCTTCAGTTTGAAGGACTCCTCAACAATTTCAAGGTGGTAACTTAGTCTTAGTCCATGCCTCAGACCGAAAAGGGGGAGGAAGGTGGTTATGATGTTATGGATATTTAATATTTATTCACATACCTCTTTTATAATGGCAATGGGGCGGCTGTGGCTCAGTCGGTAGAGCGGCCGTCTCCCAATCAGAAGATCGGAAGGTAGCCGGTTCGAATCCCACCAGGGTCTACTTGTTGTAGGGTCCTTGAGCAAGACCCTGAATCCTTAGCTCCCTGGGCGCTCCACGAGGGGCTGCCCACTGCTCCCTCAGGGATGGGTCAAATGCAGAGAAGTAATTTCACTATGTTGTACTGTATAACTATGTGACTAATAAAGGAAATAAAAGAATAATTTACAAATTATTGTAAAAAATAAAGTAAGTACACTATGTTTAGATGATAATTATATGATCTTCGTTGATAACTATAAATGTTTAATGAGTAATAATCATGGTGACTAATGAATGACGGTAGAGAGAAGTAATTTACTGAAACATAGATAAATCAATGACATACGTTATTGATGATAACAATGACATAGAACTAAATCAACATGATGGATTATTGAAAATTACAGAAGATAAAGAATGAGGTGAAAAGGACTAAAGAAGGGTTATGAAAGCATTGGTGTTGGCAGGATAGAGGGAGAAGGAACGTAGAGGTAAAAGATCAATAGAGCGATGGCTAGGTTGATGCTTGTAGTAATTCGTGTAAGAATGAAAGACAACATATGACACTGTCCCTCAGATATCATAAGGAAATTAATTTAATTTAACCTGATTTAAAAAGTAAATATCAATCATTTGTAAAGAGTTAATATTTACTGAGAATCCGACAATTTAATAGTTTCTGAAGCTCAAATACCGTCGCTGTAAAAAATGTCAGTAAATATACATTGTCAATTTTCACTTTTCTTTACAGTTATTCTGTTTGGTTGTTGACCTCTTGGCTCTCCGAATCAGAAATACTTTATTAATCGCCGGGGAGATATTGGTTTTCTAAATATTGTCTTTGAAAACATTGTGATAGCAAAATATACAAATATGAGAATACAAATATTCTATAAATATGGATAAAGTGCAAATGTGCAAAATATAAAAATACTGCACTTGCACCTGCATTGGCCTGTTACATGCAGCACATAAATACTTTATTGACTCCAGATGAATCATAGTTTATCAGAGGGAGGAGTTTCTCAGTTTGATGGCTACAGGACAGAAGGAAAGACGTCGTGCTGCGGTCCGTGTTGCATTTTGGTATTATGAGAATCTTTTTCTGAGTGCTCTGATGCTGAGCTAGCACATCATGGATGGGTTGTGAGTCATATTCCAAAATGGTGTACATCTTAGTTTACAGCTGAGCTATTTATTTTTTCCCTCTTCTTTCTCTTTTTGTCAGTCCATAACAGTTAACCTACCAATTAAAGGTAAATAAAAGGAATATTTTTTAGTGAACATCATTCACTTAAACATCGGATTTTTCTCAGACTATTGACTGGAGCCGGCAGAAGAATGTCAGTCTTTCTCGTTGCATATTACTGAGCAAGCAGGCTGCTACTGTCTTAGGCTACGTTCACACTGCAGGTCTTAATGCTCAATTCCGATTTTTTGCTGAGATCCGATTCTTTTACGTGACTGTTCACATTATAATTTAAATGCGACCGACATCAGACGGTTTGCGTGGACAGTCTAAGGCCCTGAAGTTACCCGCATGCACGAAGAAGACATGACGTCACACGCAGCACGCTGTGTTTACGGAAGTAAATATAGATACGCATACAAATTTCAACGTGTGTATATTAATTTTGAAGTTGTTGTGCAATCGGAGCCAACAAAATTATGACCAAGTGTTAAAATAAGGAAGAAAATTAAGAAAAAAGTTACATTATATTGTTTATATTTTCGTTCAGACTAAGGTCGCTTTGAAAAACATTAGATATGTATCCTGCTTAGAACCACATGTTAAAGTCGCCTGGGTGTGATTTGAAAAAATCGTATTTTTGCTGTTCAGACTGTCATAAAAAAAAAATCACACATGGATCACATATGGGCAAAAAAGTTGGATTTGGGCCTTTTTTGCCTGCAGCTTGAACGTAGCCATAGACACAGTGAAAGTCTTTTGTCGTACCAATATCCGTGGTCGCTGTGGGGATCTCACAGGTACACAATTATTCATATTAGTAGCGACTAGTGTAGCGAGACCTCTCCACATCTGGTTCTTCACAGCAGTAGAAGGACAAGCTTATTTCACCATTTGCTCTCCCGGGGTCAAAGGGACAAAGGTGATTCTGTTCTTGTGTAGCAAGACACTGACACCTCACCCCAGCTTCTCCTTTTTTTGGGACCATGCCAGATAAGATTGGAATGTTTAAAAAAAAAAAACTCAAGACAAACACGGTTAATTGGAACCTTATAAACAAAAATACTGTTGATATGTAAAGTAGAAGCCACGCAAAATTTTCTTTACAAGGATATAAAACCTGTTATTGTAATCTGTTCACATAAGCGACCTGAGTTTTTAGCTTGGTTGTCTTGGATGGTTCTGCAGTAACACATTGCCATCTAGCGGTCATAAATAGAAACATTAAATTGAAAATACGTTTTTAATTCTACTACTGTCAAATATGTGAACGTGTATGTCGTACCTCATCCAGGTTAAATAAGATGAATGAATAGTGCTTGTAACAAATTTATTCTTTGAAATGTTGCTAATCATTGATTGTTTCACATATACTGATCCTGTCTGGTACAAATCTGATAGATATGCCTTATTAACATTAATGTCATTAAGTTAAGCTAGATTTGTTTATATCTTGATTACTGTTTTGCATGAACACATTATAGAGAATACATGGTATTTATAGATAAACACACAGTCCTTTATGAATTTAATCACTCGCTGGCCACTGTGAGAGAAAGCAATTCTACGACAGTTAAATGAGGTCTTTGTCCTTCTCTTCCCTCCCCTTTTTTGTCCACCTACTTGGCATATACAAGAGCAGATGTTCTGCCCATCCCTTCATGCAAATAAGTTACTGGGACACCCGGACAGGTGTAACAAAAGGATGACGCCCTGCTTCCCACTCTGTTCTTACTTAGGCGCTTCCATTCGCCGCTTCGCTTTTTGCCTCTCCTCTATCTTTTCACCTTTAATACTTTGGTACTTCTACTTAAAGTCATTAATTTGACTTTTACTCATTTTTTTTTCTAAGTCGTTTGCTTTTCGACTTTGGTTGATTTTTCGCCGTTCAGTTATACTTCATATTCTGAACTGATGGTTTATTGAGTCTCAGAACCCTTAGATCAGTAATGGCACGCAAGCTTATTTTTCCTTTGTTTGAACCTGCTCCAAGTGGTCAGCTGGAGACAATCGGAAAGCATGATAGACACAAGTTTAAACGCCAATGTGTCTCACTGTCTGCTTGTGTTCTGATCGCCCGAAACGCATTTTAGAACCAAACACGGCCTTACTGTTTGTACATTTCTCCAAAACATTCCTGGGTGAGTCCAACCGCATGCGAAGTCCAGAACCAACCTTTTTGACTAGCTTGTTCATCTGAAAATGTTTGTAGATGACTAAGCGCTAGGTCTTATTGTTAAAGTCTGTGGTGTACAGGTCGGGAAGGGAGTGAGCAAGCTGTTCCCTGCTTGACATATAGTCTATAACTTTTAACTTATAAGACAACCAGCTCACTATTGGTGTGATTACCATATTCAAATGATACAAAATAATGTGTGTGGTGGTGAGTGTGCATGTGTATATGTGTTTGTGTTCACAAAATATAGTCTTTTGCTGCAAACTTCAAAGAATTTAATTTACATTAATTTGATGTTGTCTTGACAGTGAAGAGTTTTTCATTGCTTCATCTGCTATTAAATGATTCAGTTTCTCACACCGCACAAACAGCACATGTTACATTTAAATTATGGCAGAATGTTGCTTAACAAGACGTTATAAATTAAACATTGAGATTTGATCCAAATGTAAAGTGCGTTATAAATTAAATGTATTATAATTATTATTATTACTGTACTACCACCAAGAGTTGCCTATCTATCACGCCACTCTGGCTCATATGTTGATTAAATTCCTCCACTACACAGCTTTATGTTAACTGTCTCAATTCAAGAATCCAACACCAGTTGAGTTGAGTTGAAGCCAGGCCACCGATAAGACTTTTCACAGCACGATTTCCCATCCCAAGATACCGTCTTTCTGTTTCACCCCATCATTTATTTTACAGAGGAACTAAACTTTTCCATATTCCCTGTGCTCTTTTCTGCACTCATTTTGCAATGACTCAATGCATGCCTGTAATGTAGGAACCCAGTCCGACTGAATGCTTTGCCAGACTCTCTGACTGGGGCATGCACAATTCTACATATTACTGTATCACGTACGAAAGTTCTGTGAGCGATCACAGATGCAAAGCGGTCCAACAGAATAAATGAGACTACATGGCTATTCCACTTAGCAGCTTGTCATTTTTATTTATTAGATGTGTTTAACATGATTTAACGTTCTCAAAAGAAAAACATTACATCTGCATCCGTTTGTTGGAATAACATTTGTTAATGTGTATAGTGACAGCTCAGGGATATATTAATTAAACCACATGAACGAAATATGATGACACATGAAGGTATGGCTCTTTTTGTTATGTATGTTATGTATTGCTTCCTTCCTCAGTGTTAGGGTTAGAGCAGAGAGGGTTAAAGCAGAGAGGATGTTTCGACCCAAAAGAATACCATTTACGTATTAATGGACAGTGTCAATGTGGATAGTGCTTGCTTTCAAGGTTATCCTGGTTTCACTTGGCATACCTTAACAGCATTTTAAGTCTTTTCTTTCCTCTCCTGATCTTTTTTCCCACTGTTTCTCTACTTACTATGTGCCCCATATCTTCTACATATCTTCACTATCCTATCTTGCTAACCCAAAAATAAGTATTTTCCCCTTTGTGTAGTGTTTACTCTCAGCCTTTACCTATATATTTAATTTTCTAATGGGAAACACATCCACACACACACACACACACACCTTGTTTGGAATCACATTCACAAAGGCAACTACTTGCAACATATCTCCATATCTGCAAATATACTAACATTTTATTTTTGGCGTTCTTTCCTCCATTGCTTTCATGTTGAGTTTCTGCTTCCTCCGATGATGCTCAGATAATTTTCACAAAGTTCACAACTGCCATCTCGTCTGTCTGCCCCTTTCACAGATAAGTCGCCGTCACACCATGTATCTCAACACAAATTCAACCACATAGCTAAAACGTTAGACCAGGGAAGCACACCCCTTTGTGGTGTACAATACCAGCTATGCCCTCATTTGATTAAATCAAATCCAGTTCTCATTAAAATTTAAGAGCAGGGCTGTAGCAGGATAAAAATAAAAAACTGGGGTCATACAGTGGAGTGAAGGAACATCAATGCAGATTAAGAAGAAGAAAGCCTTCATTGATCACATACAGCCATTCAAGATAGTGGAATTGTTTTTTCTGCATTTGACCCATCCCAGAGGGAGGAATGAGCAGCCCCTTTGAAGCACTAAGGGAGCTAGGGTTTCAGGGCCTTGCTCAAGGACCCTATATCAAGTTCACCTGCACTTGAACTACCTTCTGATCTTCTGATTGGGAGACAGCTGCTCTAACCCCGAGCAACAGCTGCCCTATTAACATACCTACCTATTGAGTTATATATTCTTATAACTTAAAAAACTGCTGATTGCAAACTATAAAAATGTTTTTCAAAGGGTTTTAGTTTGCAAAGGGCATCTCAAACAGGTCATGTGTGGAGAGGTGCCTCCTTAGAGTTACCTAATATTTGACTGAGGTAACGTGTTTCTGTCTCCCCTCCCCTCTTTCAGTCCACTTGCAATCCACTAGTAGTGGGAGTGCAGTAGGAGGAATGGCCCTTACCTGCCACATATGGTCGCACAAAATCATGTAGGTACTCAATCTGCTTCACATCAATGCACACACAGGCCTAGTGTGTGCACACTGCACTGTTTCTCCTCACTCACCACAAGCTGTCCAGGGACAGATAAGCTGTGACACAGTGTTGCGCTGCCACGTCTGAGCTTTAATATCATCACATACAGTCTCTGTAGGCATCAAGATTATTTGAGATCATTAATGCATTACAACACACAAGTGGAAAATACTGTTCAAGTTTGCATAGACTTCACATTTTCATTGCATTGTTATTGCAGTTGCTTCTACAATCTCTTAAATTAGTCTTCAGCAAGTTACTTTTTTTATTTTCCCCCACAAACACTGCTGGGAGGCTTGATAATCAGCTTATCAACAGGAACATCAATTTGCCTTGGATACAATATTAGCATAACTTATAATAAGGCAGATCCATGATGGTTGAATTCAAAGCAACAGGGCTTCTGTTTTAGCTGGAAAACATTTCAACTCTCATCCAAGAGGTTAATTCAGTTCTAAGTGGCTGGTGGTGGGTAAGGGATTTTAAACCTCAAATAGGTGTTGGTACATGGAGGGTCGTTGAAGGTTGCTCCTTCATACCTAATAAAGGTTGGTATGAGGCATCAGGAATTGGTAGGCACAGAGTGGTTTTGATTGTATGCTCCTTGAGATGCAAGTTCAGAAACTCACTGCTCCATCTAGTATTACAATTGAACTGTTTAAAACACAATCTCTCACAAACAAATCATGCCTCATACATGACCACATTCTGGAAAAGTGTCTGGAAGTGATGTGCCTTACAGGAACCTGGCAACAACCAAATGTTTTTTCTGTCCTGAATGAAACCTTTCCCACTGGCTACTGTTACCTCCAGAAAGCCCACAGCACTGGTCGTGGTGGTGGTCTGTTACTCATCTATCGCAGTGATTTGGACTTTTCTCCACTGCCCTTGCCGGAGATCTCTTTTTTTGAATGCCTGGCATTTAATTGTAACCCCCCTTCCTCCATGACAATACTTCTAATCTTCCGACCACCCAAAACAAACCCAGCCTTCGTTTTTGAGATGTACAACCTTTTGACAACATTTGCACAACTTCTGCAAATGTTGTCAACCACTTGTGTCCCCCCTCACCAAGCCCAAAGGTCAAATCTACATCAGGAATTTGAAAAACATCAACCCAGAAACCATGAGAGTCGACCTCCAGTATCTTCTTTCTGAGAATCTCGGTCACTGTTCAACTCGAACATTACCAGTCCTGGAAATTCTAAGCAGCTCTTTTCCCCTATCAATCATCCTCTTAAACTATCAATCATCTTCTTAAACCACAAAGTCCCCCACTTACAGAGATTACAGAAGGGCACTGTAATAATTTCATGGCTTTTTTCAAATCGAAAATCGAGTCAATCCGTTCTGTCATTTCTGGTTCCTCCACTCTACCTATCCAGTCTGCTTACTCACAGTTTGAGATCTCCCAGCCTCTAAACTGCTTCCCAGAAATCTCACAGCAGGAGGTTGAGGTTATCATCAGGACAATGAAACCCTCCACCTATGCCCTCGACCCCTTTCCTACAGCCCTAGTGAAAACTAACATCTCTTCTATAAGTCCCCTGATCACCGCTGTAATAAACCAATCCCTCCAGACTGGCTTTGTTCCATCTGCCCTAAAAGCCGCCATAATCTGACCGCTCCTCAAAAAACCCACTCTCGATCCAGAAGTTTTTGCAAATTACCCGCCCATTTCAAACTTCCATACCTCTCCAAAGTACTGCAAAAAGTAGTTGCTGTCCAACTCCAGGACCACCTCAAATACAACAACCTCTTTGAAACCTTTCAGTCTGGTTTCCGCTCCGCACACAGCACAGAAACAGTTCTACTTAGAGTCACAAATGACCTACGGATGGCAGCAGATGCTGGTTCACCTTCTTGCTTGATTCTCCCTGATTTGTCTGTTGCCTTCTAAACTGTTGACCATGGAATACTCCTACACCCTACTTCCCTAAACTGGACACACACCGTCACTTCTGGGGGACATTCTCTTCATACTGTACATGCTCCCCCTTAGCCATGTCATCAGTCAACGTGGACTCTAATTCCATTGTCACACTGATAACACGCAAATCTACATAAAAACTGACACGTTACTCCGCACCTTCTCCATCCTCACAGCATCATCTCCCCTGTTAACTCTCCGTGCTTGTCTGGAGGAGATAAAGGTGTGGATGAAAAACAACTTTCTCCAGTTTGAACAGCTCCAAAACCGAAGCAATTTTAATTGGCACCCCACATCAGACCCAGTCTTGCTCCATAAACAGTATTAGCTTCTCTGGTCACGACATTCCCCTCTCTTCATCAGTCACCAACCTCAGGGTAAGATTCAACCCTCAACTCTCTTTTGAATCCCACATCAAACACATCTGCAAGATCTCCTTTCAACATCTCAGAAATATTTCCAAACTCCGCGTTTGTCTCCTCCCGACTGGATTACTGTAACGCACTTTTCATCGGGATACCTGATAAAAGTCTTCAAAGACTTCAGTATGTTCAAAACAGTACTGCAAGAATCCTGATGAGAGTATGTAAACACTGACACATCACCCAAATTCTTCATTCCCTTCATTGGCTTCCCATCTCCAAAAGTATTGATTATAAGATCTCTCTCCTCACTTTCCAGTGCTTCCATGGCAATGCACCCCCCTACCTAAAAGAACTACTCACCCCACTGACCTCAACACGATGCCTCCTTTCTACCGCCTCCTCCTTTCCCGGACTAGCCTCAGCACCATGGGTGATCGGGCCTTCGGTTCTGCTGCCTCTTGTCTGTGGAATTGCTCTCCCTGACCATCTGAGGGCTCCACAGACGACTGAGATGTTTAAAAAAGGACTTAAAATTTTCCTTTTTAGCAGAACCTTCAAGAACTTTTAAATAACATTGCTGCTTTTTGGTCATATTTTTATATAATTATTGTATTTTATATTTGTATCTGCTTTTAACTTGTAGCACTTTGAGATTTGATCCAAATGTAAAGTGCGTTAGAAAAATTAAATGTATTATTATTATTATTATTATTATTATTATATCTGCGCACTCCTTGTTGCATTGAACGACATATTGTCATCGCTTTGTTTTTGCTGGGTGTCTTGTCTGTCTTTGGGGTGATCAAGTTTTTGTCTGAGGGTTTGCAGGTCTTGAATAGAACTAGGATTGTCTGTTTGGACAAAATTCTATGTAGTTTTTTCGAAAACTCCAGCCACATATTGTATGACAGTACAGACTTGATGAAAGCCCAGTTGGGAGTGTCATAGGTTTTCAGTGCCTTCTTGATATGCGTATATTCCTTTTTCTTTTCTATCTGGCTTTGTGGGGATGTTATCAGCCAAACACCTTCTGGAGGCATAAAATCCCAGAATCCCTGCCAGCCAGTTAGAACAGAAGAAGCCTCTTGGATGAGAGGTGAAATGTTTTAAAGCCAAAACAGAAGTCCATTTCTCTGGATTCAACTCACAAGCATTACCATGAACTGGGTGAATGAGAATCTACACAGACATATTAAGGCTGAAGAAAGATCGACTGATGCTGCTTTTAAATCCCTAAGTGGAAGGTTATTAGATCTGGAAATCGGAGCAGGTGGCAAAAAAAAGGGGATACTGTATTGTGAAAACATGCTGAACGTCCATCTCGTCCAAATAGGACCATAAATGATCTTGGATCTTTAGGAGTAGGCTTGAATATGCCAATTTTCACTTGGCATTTATGTGAAAAGTGGATCAATTTCAAATACAAACATAATAGTTTGAAATATAGTTAAGCTGTTGTTTTTAACTTATAGCAATAATAATTACCAAGTCATTTGTGCATTTGCACACAAACCAATTGTAGGATCTTGGATACACAGCTAGGGTTAGAGTAGAGGGGAACCTCAAAAAGCCTTTGATTCGGTTATCATTTGACTTCCCTGTAAAATATAGAGATGACAAGAGAGGAGTAGTGGACAAAACCAATTACGTCAGTATTGTAGTACAAGGAAGACATATAGCAATAGCAAGCCATCAGGCACGGCCATGCATTTTAAGACAGTATCACGTCAGATTCAGAGCAAGCTGAGTTTTTACTAAATTTATTGGTATATTTATGGCTGCATGAGGCCTATTCCATATGATAAGGAACTGGTGAAGGTGATTGAAATGGGAAATCCCTTTGCTCACCTGCCTGATTATGAAGATGATGCTACCCTTTATAAACAAAAAAAGATGAGAATTGTCAACATGTCATCTTAGCCATCCTCTACAGCCCTCACCACAAACCAGTGGAAACCCAGGGCATTGCGAAGCAATCCAGTTTTCTGATAATTGAACATTTGAGTATTGAATACAGTACAGTTTAACTTTTCATTTTCATATTGCTAAAGCAGGCCATGTCAATGTGGAAATTGATTCAAGTTATTGGAGCTAATGTCAAATTTTGTATACTGAAAATCAATTTTTTCAATGTTTTTCTGTGGACTTAGTCGGTCCACAGAATGTCCTTGTATGTTTTTAACAAACACAAGCATCCAGCTCCACACCCATATATAAGAATATCAAAAATTTGATATTTCTTCATTGCTTTTGATGGCTGGAAGAGACTTGATTAACAGAGAAAGTGGGTATTAAATTCAATGACTTAAGGACAATGGCAGTTTCAAGTAACAAAAGTAAGGCTAGGTATACAATGACAGACTATGAAAAAATATTGCTCATCCAAACTACCATCAGCAGACATTTAGACATGTCATTAAGATTATTAATTTTGGCATGTATTACAGACAACGGCTGAGGTGAAAGGAGATCAAAAGAGAATAGAAGAAACTTCCAAATTTATCTTAATATCCAGCAAATACAAAGCACAGAAGGTGAAATGTTTAGATGGAACAGTATCCTATTGTTATTAGGAACTGTGCTGTAGATATTTCTCTTAAGGAAAAATATAAGCAAAAATCATAAATATAATGTGTCATAAATACAAAACTCATGAAACTAGCACTTTCCGACAATGGCTATCTAAGATTTTGTTATAAATGACAAAGCTTGCCATAATCAAAATAATAATATAGAAATAAATTAACTAAGTCAATAATGTGTGCGCAGTACGTCTCTAACAACTTCCTTAGATGTGAAATGTGTAGAAAATGGTGCACACAATAAGATGATGTATGAGTCTGTAGAGCTAGAAGGGACCATTTTCTATCACAACTCATGGCTTTTTAATGTCATGTAGTGTCTAATCCACTGACTAGAGCAAATAATGGTATTCCCATACCATCTTTGTGGTCAACATGTCTTTGAAGCCTCCCTTTCAATGGGCCCATATCTATTTGGCATGGGTAGCAAGTCCTTTTTTCATTTAAGTCAGGTCAGCTCTGTTCAATGCTTACATCTGTACACCTCATAAAGAAGATGTCAGCAGCACTGTGTTCAACCAAGTGGGCATCACAATTGGAGCTGTCTCTAGCCTAATAACAATACATTTTTATGACAGATCATTAGAGTATATTTTTTAACTCCCTCTTCTGTAATCATTCCTACCTCATTGTTTTAAGATTTCCTCTTTTTGTTAGGGAGCTCCCCTCCTGAGGGATTTCTCCCTTTATTTCGCTCATACCCACTGGTTTGTTTGTCTATGACTGTGGCTGTACCATGTCAATATGGTCCACCATCAAACCCTGCAGTTTATATAACCCTGGTTGGTACTTACATTTGTCACTAGATAGTCTCTCGACCTTTCCGTCAGACATCTAGTCGGGTCAGTATATTAAGTATTTCGTTTTCATGTTTGAGACCTTTTTTAGTCTATATTTTCTCCTTGTGCCCACAGTGTTCTGACCAGCCTGCCTTGCTAGCTTCTCAGCCAAAAGTCCATCCACTCATCCTGATCCCAGAGTTCAAGAAGTACAGTCTACAACCTGTGATTCAATATATCATCTTACTTACCAACTTTTCCTGAGTCTTAGTTTTGCATTTGATTCCAGTCCATAGTGTGAAACCGAACAGTTTTAAACACTACACTTGAAATCAGTCCTTAATATGATTTAAAAATAAAGTATTAAATATATGCATTATGTATAAGTAATTCTGGCACATTTAGTTGATTAAAAACTTCGCTCTTATGGAGGTACTTGTTTAAAGTTGCCCTCAATACATTATATTCATTGGGAGAACACAACAAATTTTTGTATAACCTGAGTATCGAGTTTAGGCCAAGTCCTTTGCACATACTGGACAAATAGGGACTGTGGAACATTCTTCCCAGGATTCCCCTGCTTTCCATCAAGTAAGACATTTTACTTTTAAACTTGTTTCTTCCCGCAGGCCCTGAAAACTGCCGTCATCAAACCACTCCTCAAGAAGAACAATCTGGTCTCATGAATATTAAATAATTATAGACCAATATCAAAACTTCCCTTCTGTGGTAAATTATTGAAAAGAAAAGTTTTTTAACGATTAAATAACTTTCTGGCAATAAACAGCTCATTTGATGTCTTACAGTCAGGTTTTCGTGCACACCATAGCACCAAAACTGCTCTGGTTAAGTTCTTCAATGACAGTCGATCGAACAAAGACAAAGGTAGAATTTTAAGTTAATTTTTTTTAGTTTTTAGATTTACTGGAGACACGGTATTCGACACGGTTGAACAGAAAGCTCAAAGCTGGTTTAGTCTTACTTAGTGGACAGGGACTTCTTTGTGTCTATAGGTAATTGCAAATCTGAATTGAAAAAAAAAAAATCAAATTGGGAATTCCCCTTCCATCTTGGGCCTTTTTTGTTTAACATCCATATGCCTCGACTGGCTCAGATCTTCTATAACAACAAAATGATATTACTATTTTTATGCAGAAGACACGCACATTTAAATAACTATCACCAGGGGACTATAGCCCAATACAAGCGCTGACTGAATGCAGTGAACAAGTCGACCACTGATGAAGATGAAGTCGATCATGGACTTCATCTTTTTCAGTTTGACCAGCCATATTAACACCATAACTGTTATGAACTCTTCTGGGGTTTAGCTCAGACCCAAATGCAGACACAAGACGCAGCAGAACAGGTGCAAAAATATTTATTTATAAACCAAAAAGGGCACGAGGAAAAAAAGGAACAAAAACACTAGGCTTAACTTATGAGACACTGGGAAAGGCTGGGACGCGTGGTGGCAAACCAAGTCACGAGGAGGAGGTCGTCTGGCTCTAAGTTGGGGTCTGGGGAACCGGAGACCAGAGAATCGGGTCCTGGGGAACACGGAGCTAGAGTCGGGGTCAGTATCTGGCACAGGAGCACTGGAGCGCAAAGTCATTGAGGACATCACTGAGGGAGTCAGGAAAGAAGTCGTGGGAGGAGTTGGGAGACAAGTCGTGGGAGGAGTCGGGAGAGAAGTCGTAGGAGGAGTCGGGAGAGAAGTCGTGGGAGGAGTCGGGAGATAAGTCGTGGGAGGAGTCGGGAGAGAAGTCGTGGGAGGAATCGGGAGTGGAGTCACGGGAGGAGTCACTGGGAGTGGAGTCACGGGAGGAGTCACTGGGAGTGGAGTCATGGGAGGAGTCACTGGGAGTGGAGTCACGGGAGGAGTCACTGGGACTGGAGTCACGGGAGGAGTCACTGGGAGTGGAGTCACGGGAGGAGTCACTGGGAGTGGAGTCACGGGAGGAGTCACTGGGTGTGGAGTCACGGTAGGAGTATCTCTCGGGGTATATGAGCACCGAATTCACAAGAATTCCAACCTGATCCTCCCCGACGCTGGGCAGCGGGACCTCCACGGTGCTGGGCAGCGGTGAGGACGAAGAGCTGGGCAGGGGGTCCTCCACTGTGCTGGGCAGCGGGGATGACGAAGAGCTGGGCAGTGGTCCTCCACGGTGCTGGGCAGCGGTGATGACAAAGAGCTGGGCAGCTGTGAGGACGAAGAGCTGCACAGCGGTGAGGACAAAGAGCTGGAAAGCGGTAAGGACGAAGCACTGGGCAGCGGTGAGGACGAAGAGCTGGGCGGCGATGAAGCTCGGCGCCGGCCTCGCCTCCTTTTGGGAACCGTTTTTAGTGCCAGCCGGGTTCCCCGAAAAAGAGAGTCCCGATCGGCATCAACCTCAGGAACACTCCAGTGATGATGGTGGCTAAGGGTTAGCGGAGAGGAGGCCAGGGGACTCCGGAGCCCTAGCAGACAGAGGACAAGCCGACTGGTGGATAGCAAACACGGGGGCTAGAGCAGGGGAAGAACCAACATGCCGGGGCCGGGAACATGCCAGCAGCGTGTCCGGGTTCTACACAAAGATCTTTAACCTTTCCGGCAGGAAATCCCTCTGCCAGGTTGGGCAGGGACCTTCCAGCGAGCGATGTGGAGAGCGGACTGCTGTACCTCCTCGTGAGGACTCTTCATCTGTTCCACATGGATGCAGATCAGTGTGTACGTTAGTTCATTTATTTCTACGTCCATCAATGCGTCCTCTGGGTCCATTCTGGCCAGTTCGTTCTGTTAAAAACTCTCCTGGGGTTTAGCTTGGATGCAAACGCAGACACAAGACGCGGCAGAGCAGGTGCAAAAATAGACTAACTTAACTGTCGTAGAATTACTGTCTCTCACCATGGCCAAAGAGTGATTAAATTCACAAAGGACAGTGTGTATATCTATAAATATAGTATTCTATATAATGTGTTCATGCAAAACAGTTATTCAGATATAAACAATTCTAGCTTAACTACAATAACATCTACGTTAATAAGGCATATTTATCATTGTTGTAGCAGACAGGATCCGCACATTTTAAACAATCAATTGAAGGACCATATTAACAGATTAATAACACTTTTCACAGTGGTACCGACATTGTTTGTTATTAAAAGACAACAACATTCCTAAGAATAAAGTGGTTACAAGAACTATTCAGTCATATATCTGAACTGGATGATGTAAGACAGACATATTCAAATATTTGACTGTAGTAAGACAATAGAAAAACATTTTTCGAAGTGATGTTTCTATATATATTTACCATAGAGTTGAATTGTATTTTCTTGGTGTTATTCTTTACATTTCCAATGAGGTCTGGCAAATATACCAGAGTGGGAGTTTGGCTTAGTTGTCAGCCATAAGAGATGTATTGCACCTAAGGTCGTGACCGCAGGATGCTCAAGTCGTCATGAAAGTCTCCTTTGTTAATTGATTCCAACACGAGAAACATAATCCCTTTGATCTTATATAGCTGTAGATTCTGTTTTTCTGTGAAAAACCAGATGTGGAGATGTTTTGCTACATATGCATATGATAGATTTTAGCTCAGTGATTAGGGGACAGCTCACACTTTATCAGCTGTTCAACCGGATCTGAGTTTTTGTTTTCATCTTTTTTATTGTTCTAAAAAAGTTTATACCAATATTTATCTGAACTTGTCAAGTTTCAATTTCTTCTGTTGGAAGGTAACAGTAGGTGTTTCAAAAAATGAAAAAGATGGAGTGGATGTGTCTGAATGAGATGTGTTTTTAAAACAAACTGTCAAAATATTATTTGAGAAACTAAGAAATAATGAATTTTGTAAACCCGACCAGAAAAACCAAGCTTCACAGTATTGTGAACTAATAAAAATTACTGGAAAACTTTGATGACACCGATTTTACAATTAGCAATTTATGCTTATGCATTAATCCCACAACAACAAGGTGAATCAGAACCACCCACTTCATTTTTTATTAAGCATGAATTAATTAATTAAAGAGCAGGGATAGGCTCGAGCCCCCTGTGACTCTGTACAGGATAAGTGTTTACAGAGAAAGAATGACTTACAGACCGCTGTCCATAACGTGGATCTGACGATGCACATGATGAGGAGTTTCTGCTTCAGGTGTAACGTTGGATGATGTTGATGTTAATGTAACATATCTGGCGGGTTTACCAAACAACACTGCCTCAATAATAACGTAACGGATCTGAGTTTTTGTTTTCATCTTTTTTATTGTTCTAAAAAAGTTTATACCTATATTTATCTGAACTTGTCAAGTTTCAATTTCTTCTAATTGCAGTTTGAAAGCTGTTGGAAGGTAAGAGTAGGTGTTTCAAAAAATGAAAAAGATGGAGTGGATGTGTCTGAATGAGATGTGTTTTTAAAACAAACTGTCAAAATATTATTTGAGAAACTAAGAAATAATGAATTTTACCAAACAACACTGCCTCAATAATAACGTAATATTTTCTAACATCCTAATGTTGTAGTGTTAGTCATAGTAAAACCACTCAGAGGGACCAATAAAGCTTGATTTGATCACCTTTCCTCTCTCCCTTGTGTCTCCAGTATAGAAGTAAACCTGAATTACTATCAAGCTGTTTTTTCAGTAAACCATCACAATAACAAAAAAAAACTGCTCTGAGCAAATGACAGACGCCCACCTTTTGATAAAACTCTCATCTATTGATTGCTTTTGCGCTGATCACAAGGCTGTTGACAGCTCTGCCTATTGATTTGTCGATGCATGTAAACAGCATTGCTGATCACTGCTCGTGTAAACAGTAAAATAGGAATATTCTTTTGGAATTCTTTCATTATAAAAGGCTAAAAGTGTCCATGAAAACCCAGCGACTGACACAAGACATTGAAATATTTTCAAATAAAATTGGACAGCTTACACCAAACAATGCATGAATACTGTCAGAAGGAACAAAATGCCCTTCTTTATCATTCCTTCAAAATTCTGAAAAGTTCCTTTAATATGCTATGTTTTACATTTACAAGTCTCGTAGATTTAGCCCCCGAAGATGACGTATACATCTTTTGTGTGCATGTCTTAGTGTGTGTGTGCGTGAGAGTGTGGTGTGTGTGTATGATGAGCTCAGCAATTATTGATTCAGCTAAATGTTTGATCTGAAGAACTCAGTCATTAATGACGCACACACATTCACACAGAGCGAAGCGAGAGCGCGAGAGAGAGATAGCATCATATGATGTATAAACTGCTGTGAAATCAAATGTGAAATTGCACCCCGGCTTCCTGGCCTATCAATCATACTATAGAAACGGTAAAACTATATTTTAAAGTACGGTTTGACAAGATGCTCTCATGCAGCCAGACACACATGCACACATATCTCAGTCCACTATCATGAAAGCCTCTTGCAGTATGTAATTAAGGGTCAGGGGTATCAGAGTTCAACCGACAGCCCTCTTGTTTCTAACAGGACCTTGTTAGCCTCCTGCCACTTGACTCACCTCACAGCTAGCGCTTCAATGAGACCAGTCCACTATTCACTTTCTGCTGCCAATCGACTCCAGCCTCCTGCAACCAGGAGGCTGGAGTCTGTCCCACCCTGTAATGTGTTAAGTGTTGGCATATATTGGTGTAGTGTATACAATGAAAAAATTATATACACTTTACATACAGAAAACCTATATATAGTGGTATATTTTCATATATGGAAATTATATCTTTAAAACAGACTTATGGTTAAAAACTAAAAAGATTATATGAAACATTTAGGGAAAACATAATTTGCAGTGCACTTTCCATATACACCACAGATCATTTTTACTTGATTCATACTTAATTCTTTTAATTATCTTTCATGAAAAACATGCAAAAGTGTCCGCTTTCAGGAGCAAATCATTGTATGAGACTTAAGCCTTTTAAGACACACAACACATATAAAACAAAGATTTACTACTGGAGGTGATGGAAATTTCTTGAAAGTTTTTTTATATTTCTTTTCCATATTGGGGGAGGCAGGCGGGGGGGGAGAGACAGTTGGGCAGAGAATGAGACAGACAGGTAGAGGGTGGTGGAGAAAGACCGGTGGACAAAGTGCGAGACAGGCGGAGAGAGCGTGGAGGTGAGAGAGACAGGTGCAGTGTGACGGAGACTCCTCTTCAATGGATTCAACAAAATATGGCTTTGTCGCGACTTCTCTTGTTAAACTCCTTGAAGTAAGCACTACAAAAGATATTTTTACACTTTCATTATGCTCCTGCTCCAATTTAAATATTTCATTGAAGGTTCATTTGGTTTTGTGACGGCATGGTGTTATGCTTAGCATCGTATTGCTAGCTCAGAGAACTTGTAGGTTTCTGGTTTTCCCTGCAAAAAATACATAATTAATGTAAAGAAGCAAGTTGACTTAATGTTAGTTGTTCTTTGAGTTGATATTTGTCGTACTTTGTTGATATAATTTGGAGTGTTTGTGTGGACCATTAGCTAGATAGCTTGACTCAGTTTTGACGAAGGAGGGAGGCTCCACAGACGACTGAAACATTTAAAAAAGGACTTAAAACTTTCCTTTTTAGCAGAACCTATAACTTCAATTGACATTGCTGCTTTTTGGTCATGTTTTTATATAGTTATTTTATTTTTTATTGTTGCTTTTATCTGCTTTTACTTTGTAGCACTTTGAGATTTGATCCAAATGTAAAGTGCATTATAAATGAAATGTATTATTATTATTATTATTATTAAATTAATCTTGAGTTGACATTTCAAACAACAATATCACTTTTGGATTTAACCGAAACTGAAATGATTTGAAAATACAGGTTCATAGCTCACTTGTTGATACTTTCGATGTGAACCAGCATGAGATTGAGCCTCCCCTCCCATCCATAGATACCATGCATTACCTGGCATTGTGAAATTGCTGGTTCTTGCATATGGCTCCTTTCAAAAACCTATTGCAGATGCCTTGCGCTTTCACATCCATCCCTCAGCAGGGATGTTTTTTCCAGCCATCACTCGTAGAGCAGTGAGACACCTAGGATTTACGCAAAGCAGACAGGAAATTGAGGGGACAAAGCAAGAATTCTTAAGTGTTGCCAAACTGGTCACAGTGGACCTTGTTTTGTCCTAAAGATTCGGCACCACTGCCAAACTCTTTTATTTTGGAATGCGTTGACAAAAAAAGGATGCATAGAAGTGAATGTGAGTGGTTGTTTGTCTCTATGTGTCAGCCCTGCGATGAGTTGGCGACACGTCCGGGTCGGTGACGGAGAATGAGTAGGTGGGTTTACATGGGACACTTTTCTCCTTTCCGAAATTAAACATCTTGCAATGTCGGTCACCTGTTTACAATACATGTGATCTTTTCCGACTCGGTGTTTACATGCATCCACTCAACTAATCGTAATCGCTTTCACACATGCGCAGACGATCTGCACTCCCGTTCATAAGGTGGCGATAATGCTTTGCTAAGCTCGTTGCCGACCGCCAACAAGCACCCAGAAGAAGACTATGACAAAGAGGGTGTGCGCGGGAAGTGACTTTTCTTCTATCTAACTGTCCAAAGATGTTAAAATATTTAAAAGTTGCAATGAATAAATCCCTCTCCAATGCAGACCAGTACTAATTGGAAGTAGCCGTATTTAAAATGTCGTCGCGGCGCTGAAAAAAAACAACTTTGCAGAGCATTAAAACACGATGCTTGGCATGGGCAGATACAACTGAAACAGAAAGCTTTCCGAGACAGGGTTTACATGCAGCGACCTGCTATTGGAAAGGCTTTCCGATAGGATTTTGTCTACCTCCTTGCAAAGGAATGAAGTCTAATCCGGAGAGGTTCTTTCCATTTGGAAAGGGGTGTTTTACATGCAGCATTTTCTTTCCGGATAAATCGGAATTAGGCTGTCCATGTAAACCCACCTACAGATTGAATGAAAATAAAATGGTGTACTTAGCCCATATATGCCACTTTTGAAAATGGATTAGAAATGGAGAATAAAAAGTTTTTTGGGGGGGGGGGGGTCATTTTGGGGTCAGTTTGGCACCATTTGACATTCCAAACGGAGACAATCATTCCAAGTATACCTCAATGTGAGAGAACTGGTCATCGCAGGTGCCCGACTTCAATCCCATTGAAACTCGGGGGGCATTTGAAGACCTTTACGGCACATAAATCCAGTGGTATTTCAGAATTGGCTAAGATTACTCATGTTCTTTATAAAGTAGATATGATTGTCATTGAGGGGTTTATTCATTAAGAGACTGCAGTAGAGGTAATTGATGACTTTTTGTTATATAAGGGCGACAATTTTGCTTGAACTGTACGAAACAATGCTGATGTAATAATTTCCCCCCAAAATGCATATTGTTGCCATTCAGCACTTTGGTTGATTAGTAAACTCTCAGCATTCTAAACGTTCTTCATTGGAAAGATATTGCAAGAGAAAGGAAAGCTATGTAAGGAAAAATCATCTGTCAAAACAAACTCCCTCTCTCCACCTCCAATACATTTCCTTCAGCTGTAGCAAACATTTTAAATGATCATGACTGTAATCCCCAATAGCAATGTGCTTCCTCGCTTCACCGCTTTAGCTGCTTGAGTAACTTCAGATGTTTAGGAAGGAGTCCAGCTGCACTGTGAAGGGATCCCTATCGCCCCAGTGGCAGTAATTTGTTCCTTTGCTGCATCTGAGCACCCTGGTATCGTTAATCAATTATACTACCTGCTAAATCAGTTGCTTGCGCAAAACAACACACCGGTTTATTTGTCTCTCTCTCACTTTAATCTACCTCCTTTACTCTCCCTCAGTGTGTTCCATGTTAGTTTCTCCATGTTTTTGCTTCCCCTATCCCTTCTCTTCGGTTTCCCCCACTTTTTCTATTGTTGTAAGAGGAAAGGCTAAGCTTTAGAGGTGTGGTGCTAGTGCCATCTTTTGACTAAGCAGAGGTTGTGAAAAGGCCTGAATGAGACAATAGCTGCCTCCAGATCTCCAGAGAAGAAATAATAGGGTCAATATTCAAGAGGCCGACTACTGCTCTGTTGGTTGTCATATTTCTTTCTCTCTTGGATTGAATAATCTTCAGAGAAACAGTTTAAGCATACTTTTCCCCCTAGTTATTATTTTGCTCCACAGAAATCCAGTTGGATTAAATGAGTCAAGTGGATGGGTTACCAACCTCTTTTTCTCTGTTCATTCTCCCTGTCTTCTATTTCCTCTCCCACTGTATTTTTCTTATCCATTGTTGGCTCTGAGACAAGAAACACTTTGTCTTGTTTTTTGCTGTGACATTGAATTTGTTCTCAGACGATTCAATGGTCTAAACAACTAGACATCAATTGCGCCAAGTTATGTTGCAGAGCAATTTCCCCCCCAAAGCAGACCTCATTATAGTTCTACTTTTCTGCAAAGAAGATTTTACTAAAAACTTTTAACTGCAACTATGCAAGCAGATGCAGATGCACATATATACACCTAGTATCGAGATAGAAATGCATAAATGATAGCATGAAATTTCTGAATACATTCTACAATCATATAAAGACCACTAGTGCAAAGAATTAAGATTATGCTGTGACAAATGAGGTGGAAAACAACCACCATTATCCTTGATTATAACAGGTATCTATATTCAGATCAAATACTGATATAATACCCAATTGCTTTGATAAATGCATGTTTGCATATTCCCTTATACACCAAGATATTTTTTGGTTTCTTTTTAAATTTTTAATTTTGTATATATATTCTTGAATTGTGGTAAGGATTTTTTTATTCTACAGTCTCACTAGAGGGGCCCTATATAAACCTGCATTTTAGCACTTATAACTGAATGATGGATAACTGGTGATCTTCTATGACAATGTGTTCATTGTCAGATCCAGATCATTTCTTGATCTGATAGATTAAAATATATATTTAATAATAATAATAATAATAATACATTTAATTTATAATGCACTTTACATTTGGATCAAATCTCAAAGTGTTACAAAGCAAAAGCAGATAAAAGCATCAATAAAAAATAAAATAATAACTATATAAAAAAATGACCAAAAGCATTTAGGTTCTGCTAAAAAGGAAAGTTTTAAGTCCTTTTTTAAATGTGTCAGTCATCTGTGGAGCCCTGAGATGGTCAGGGAGTGCATTCCACAGACGAAGGGCAGCAGAACAGAATCACCCATGGTGCTGAGCTTAGTCCGGGGAAGAAGGAGGCGGTATGACTGGGTAGAACGAAGGGATCGTGTCGAGGTCAGTGGGGTGAGTAGTATTTTCAGGGAGGGGGGTGCGTTACCATGGATGCACTGGTGAGTGAGGAGAGAGATCTTATAGTCAATCCTGGTGGAGAAGGGAAGCCAATGAAGGGAATGAAGAACAGAGGTGATGTGTTCGTGTTTACGAACTCTCATCAGGATCCTTGCAGCACTGTTTTGAACATACTGCAGTCTTTGAAGACTTTTATCAGGGATCCCGATGAGAAGTGTGTTACAGTAATCCAGTCGGGAGGAGACGAACGCGTGGACCAGCTTTTCAGCATCACTCAAGGTTAGTGAAGAACGGAGTTTGGAAATATTTCTAAGATGGTGAAAGGACATCTTGCAGATGTGTTTGATGTGGGATTCAAAAGTGAGTTGAGGGTCAAATCTTACACCGAGGTTGGTGACTGATGAAGAGAGGGGAATGTCATGACCAGAGAAGGTAATACTGGTTATGGAGGAAGACTGGGTCTGATGAGGGGTGCCAATCAAAATAGCTTTGGTTTTGGAGCTGTTCAACTGGAGAAAGTTGTTTTTCATCCACACCTTTATCTCCTCCAGACAAGCGCGGAGAGTTGACAGGGGAGATGATGATGACGATGAGGATTGAGAGGCTGAGGAGGAACATGTGAACATGTGAGGCTGAGGAGGCATTGTCATATTATTTGTCATATTATATTATTTGTCATATTATTATTATATTTGGTGGTGGACAATATTTAATGGGGTCAAATTACAGTATGCAAGGGGTAAAACTTGACGCTGACAACCACATGTTAGCGATCAAATGGGTTAATGTAACATTGAGGTAAAAATTCATCTCTGGAGGAAAGATACCAATTTCTAAAATCATCGAAATGTATCACTTGTTAATAAACCATACAACTACTGATGATTCCAAATGCTAGGAGTAGGTTTTCGAAGTCAGGCTATTAGTCGGTTTTGTCGAAACAAAAACAAAATAGGATGAAAGTACATCTCCTTGAAGTAAACCTGATTCTTCATCAATTTAAACCCACATATTCCATAACCTTCCTATTCTATTTCACTGGTGTGATAAAATTGGCTTTGAAACAGGTCATTCATATTTCTGTACAGTTCACTTTACTGGATATGCTGCATTAATTAATCATGATCCAATAAATTGAGAGTATTGGACATGTCACCCTAAAAAAGCATCCCCACTATTGGCTGTAATTCAGTTTCACCAGATATAGATTGCTATATGTAGCATGCTTTCACACTGCCCTGAGGTAAGTGGGAAGACATTTTTTATTGTGAGTGAGGAGCCTTGACCCTGATGTAGAGACAATGATTAATAGATTACTATTTAAGCAGGATTTTAAATATTTGGTATGACGTTTTTGTTTTTCTTTGTGTTCTGTCCTGATAGAGATGGGGCGGCTGTGGCGCAGTGGGTAGAGCGGCCGTCTCCCAATCAGAAGATCGGAAGGTAGCCGGTTCGAATCCCACCAGGGTCTACTTGTCGTAGGGTCCTTGAGCAAGACCCTGAATCCTTAGCTCCCCGGGCGCTCCACGAGGGGCTGCCCACTGCTCCCTCAGGGATGGGTCAAATGCAGAGAAGTAATTTCACTATGTTGTACTGTATAACTATGTGACTAATAAAGGATTGTTTCTTCTTTCTTCTTCTTCTATCAGATGTCCAAATTCAAAGTGACTTCTCCGTTTTTTCACTATCAAACTGAAAATGTAATATTCAAAATTAAAGATAAACTGACACTGCAGCTGTGAAGGGCTGCAGAAGTTCGACTGCACAGCAGTCTTCAACAGGATTATATGTAATCATGTGTAATTACCTACCAATACTCAATTGTAAGACTGTCCATGGCACATTATAAAGAGAACTGACTATCAGAATACGGTTGCCTCTAGCTACACATACATTATCTTCACTCTTAACATCTCAATGTGGATAAAATCCATATTGTTCTTCATTTAGGCTCATAATCGGGTACTAATGGTAGCTTTGCCTGATGGCAGAGGCCCAACTTGATGAAGTGAATTTTTATGCTCAACCCGTCACCTTCATCCAGAGCAGTGAACTGAATTTCATAACACAAGGGAAACAGAAAGCACCTGCTTTTGTCAGATGGTTGTTGAAATTCCTTTTAAGTTGCAAGTGGTCAAAGGAGAGCAAGCTCAGTTCCCTTAATACCACACGCAAGTAAACATTTACATATTCATAATGCAAACAACACGGTAATGAATCGGTTTTCTGTGTCTCATTTATTGGTTTATTTTGGGCATTGTTTTTTTGTTTTAAATTTTACTGCTTCCTGATTTGTTATGAAATGTGTCTATGTTATTTAGCTTGCATTACTTTTTCTGTGGTTGTTTATTTGTGATTGGTTTGTCCCTGTTGTTTACTCTTCCATGTTCTCAGCTTCTGCATATGGTTTTCTGTCCTGTGCACCAGTTTGTCGGGTAACCCTCTATCACCTGTCCAAGCCCCTTAACCTTGTTGTCATTATGTAAGTTTTCCTCACGATTTTCTCAAGTTTATTTTGGCTTTGGATTTTGTCCTAACATTTTGATTATATTGACTTATTGTTACGCACTTCTGTGGGGTTTTGCTCAGACCCAAATGCAGACGCATGCGACGTAGAGCAGGTGCAAAATATATTTATTTTACTCAGAGACACGAGGAAAAAACAGGAACAGACAAACTCTTGTGAGAGGTTACTCACAACACACTGGGAAGGGTTGGGCCGCGTGACAACACGAGGACATCATGCAACGAACTGGCACAGAAGGGAAGGTAAGGACAGACTTTATACACAGACATAACGAGACAATAAGACACAGCTGGAGGGGAAACACAGGTGAGCATGATGACCAATCACAAGACAGTCAGAGGGAGAAAGGAACACAGAGGCATGACACTTATTTGACTGCTTTTTTTTTTGTTTTGACCTTCATTTATTTATGGACATGTTTTTTGGACTGAAGTGGCTTCGTTTGTTCTGGGCAAGGTCAAATTAATAATAATAATAATTTAGTTATAAATTATTTCTAAGTTCAGCAGGTATAATAACATAAATTATATTAAATTACCATGATTTCTATGTTGTAAACCTCACAGGCACACATGCAAACAGCAATCAGTAATCAATAGCCGGGACACTAGTATTTATGTATATAATATATATATAGATATATATATCTCAGTACTCCATGTAAATACCAGCTTGATCAAATCTGGGATAAGACTCATAACCAGTATACTCTTGTGCATGTAAACACAGTTTATGGGCATATTTTGGATTAATATTTCATTGCCATGAATTGCCAGTGAGAAAATTTGGGAAAAAGATTGAACCATTATGCCGTATCCATTTCTTATATATTATATATAGATATATATGCATTCATGATTCAACGCAGCAGGGAAATTAATTTTAAAATGATTGAGAGGAAAATATGTGAAATATTTGGATTAAATATTTTTGCATGACCTTGAAGCCTGCTCAAACATATAATCTGCTGCATCTCATTTGTGCCCTCATCTAATGGTCCGGAACATATTATATCATGTAAATCAGGTTAATAAGTCAAAATAATTTCTTCCAACCTGCTGGGGAAATTTGCCTTGAACTTGTCAGGTGTATCAGTTATCATCTCTTTCTACTTCAATATTTTCTACACTTTTACATCATATTTTTTATGTTTCACATAACGCTTGAAGTCTGTGTGTGAGAGTTCCTGTATTCAAATATTGTTTTTAAAACCTCTGCATCCGTCTGCCATTTTTTTGCTCACACAAGAAGCAATCCAGACTGAGATGAAATCCGGAAAAACTAATTGAGATCTATTTCAGATGGGGTCTTTTCAAATTTTTTTATTTTTTTGTGCAATCAAGGAACTCTTTTCAAATCATTACATAGGGGAAAAAAAGTCTACTCAGACTTTTTTTTCCTCAGCCAAATAGCAACTATGCAGTTTATGTTATTACATGCAAAAAAGGCCCCTAGTTGACCCATATCTAAATATGGTTTTGGATGCCAAGCTATGATTTATCTGTGCAAGAGCATCTGGAAAATGAACTCTATTGCTACAGTTATCTTCTCATCCTTAGATCAAACAAAAGATAAAACACTGAACACACTGGGCATTCACATTGTCGCCACAAAGTGAATACCCAGTGTGTATACAGGTTGTTTGAGCATTAAATGAGTGAACACAAATATTGTGGGTGATGCTTTACTAACAGCAGGTTAAAGTATGTTTTTATTTAAGCACATATGTGTTTATACACGTATTGGGAAAATATAAGTGATACAGCAAGGGTCTGTAAGCACAGCAACAAAAACCCTTCTGTATGATGCCTTTGTTCCACTAAACAAAGGATGGAAAAACGCTGCTTCGGTGTGTTACTATAAATTGCATGCAGGGGTTTCATGATGAAACAGATGAAATGTGTAACAAAGCAGCGTCTGCATTTCGGTTTTCAATTGCTTTGAGCAATGCTTTCTAAACAATGGAGTAACATGAAAAAAAGAACAACAATCAATTAATTACCATCACTTTTGCATAACGATTAATCCTGTACTCTGTTTGGAGGGATAGGAAAAACTATTTCTCCCATTCTAAATGCATTTTTGTGGTATTTTTCTTCCTCTTTGAACGATCATAAAAAATGTTCAGGTTTTCCATTTGTGTGCATGGCGGTTTGTTTTATGCCTGTGCTTATGAGTTAAAGCATGTGGCATGTAGTTACATGGGTAAATAAACACACAAACTTTTTTTTTAAGATTTTATTGTTAAATTGATTTCGAGGGACAGTTCCTTTTATTGTTTCTTTGTGTAGGAGTTTACAAAACCAGTAATAATGTATATCTTTACAAACAAATTTTAACTCTTGCCGCCTATAACAGTAAATTACAGTAGATACAATATAGAATTCTTTGCCATAAAAAACTTTAGCCTGTTTTTCTGATTGAGTTTTGCCAAATTTATGTCTTTTGATTGGGGCTGCAATGGCAACCATAATCTTTCTTTTATTTATCAAATGTTAAACAATACAAACATGCAGTACAATGCTGTGAAATTTACTACTGCATTTAACCCATCCCTGAGGGAACAATTGGTGACCCCTGTGAAGCGCATGAGGATCTGAGGGTTCAGGGTCTTGCTCAAGGACCCATGGCATGTTGCGTCAGGGGCTTGAACACTGCTCCCCTGTTTGAGCGACGACTGCTCTACCCTATGAGCTAAAGCCGCTCTAAATAAACTGGTGAGGTGCAGAACGGTCTTTCAAGGATGTTTTGACAGGTTTAGTCTGAAAATTATATACTTGCAGTGCCTCAATAACAACAGGGCGTCAAGTGTGCTGGAACTGTTTTCTGCTGGTGTACTTAGCTTTGGCTTTCCCTTAACAGTACATCGTAAGAACACAGGGGTGGCTCGGTATATGCCGGAGAGAAGGGGGTTAAACAGAGGCAGTATCAATACTGGATGCAGCATCCATAATCAGAGGACAGACGCCTTGGGACGAACGTAAATAGAGTTGTCTCATTCCACTTCAGTAGTCTCTTCACCTTCATGGAAAATCAGGGCGTACTGATGCAGATTCACTCCATCTGTTTGTCTACATTACATCTACTGGCCACGAGTGCAAAGGACAGCTGCAGAATCTCAAAATAAAAGGAACAACCATGGATTATTTACACAGGGAGGACAAACTCCTCTCCAACTGTGGCAGTGAGGGGTTCTTAACAGTGCCAGACCTGGTGCTTGTCAGGACATTTTTTGGGAAAATGATAGCTTGGACATAACTGAAAGTTTGACACTGAAAACAATATTTTGTTCCAGTAAATTACTTTAATGTAAATCAAAGAGAATTCAAGACACGGTAGACCCATTGAGTGATTATGGTAACCATAGCATACAATTTCCTATAGGACTGGTGAATTTTCTTAGAGTACAATAACAGGCTGATTAAGTGTTAGAACACAGTGTTGTTTTGTCACAGATAAATGGTTAATGATTACATCTGCTTTTATTCAACCTGCTAAACAATTTGCCTCACAACAGACTGAATAATGTAAGTATCATCTGATCTCATTTTTTGCACCCCTGTGCCTTTATATTCTAAGAAAAACAACAACATAAAAACAAGCTCCCAACTACTCAGCACTAGTCAAATATATTCAGTTTTAGTTAATTGATCTAAAATGAATCTGACAGAAAAAAAAGTATTTGATAAAGCCTACTATTGTATGATTGCCATTGGTTGTAGAAAATAAAAAAAAAAACAAGACAAAACTGAAGTTCTGGCTTTTCACTGAAAATCAACTTTTATTTTCAAACTGTAATAGCTTGCATCAAATGTCTGCTCAAAAACAAAAATCAACTGATGGTTGATGAGGGATGACATTTGCAGCCGTAGCGAAGGCTAGGATTTTACCTAGCTTTGAGGGTCCTTCTTGCTCTTATACAAAGAGAAACAAGGAATAAAACACCAGTGGAAATAATGAGAATTTATAGCAATTGCACCACAAAGTTAAAATTATCATATAAAAAGTTCAAAAGGAAGGTAATAGATGAGAGGATGTAAGCATATATATATATATATATATATATATATATATATATATATATATATATATATATATATATATATATAATTGTTATGGAGAAAGTCAATTCTATAGGAGACAGTCTGTAAAAAGAAAGGAAGCACAGAATAAATAAAATGTACGAAGAGAAAATGATTTTAAAAAAAAAAGGATCAATTGTAAATATGACAGTAGAAGTTTATTATTATTAACTATCTGTCCAAGTATTTTCTCCTAGCCCAGTATTTGTACTCTTTGTAAACATGACAAACAAATGAGGGATGATGTCATATCTAGCAGCAAAATTTACCTTCGACATCATGCAGTTAATCACTCCAAAATGGAAACACTTTCCTCTGCCATTCTCTTGTTGCTTCCCACTGTAGACAGCCGAATTCGGAATGGTGATCCATTAAGTCAGCAGTGAGTGGGGAGGGTTTGTAACACATTAAGGGATGCATTCTAATCGCATCTAGGACACCAAGGGTCTTCACCCCCTCACAAAATCTATAAAAATGACGAGACAAATATGTTTAAAATTAGGCTAGCAGGGGGAAAGGGATGACTTGTTTCCCCATTGCCTAATGAAAATTAGAAAATCAAAGATGCCAGCAGAAGTCAGGATGAAATCTAGGATAGCAAAACATCTGAAATATTTTTGATGTCTTCGAGAATCCAAAATAAATCAGTTCAGATTTGCCAAACATAATTTCAAAGCCATTTCAGTCCCAAATGGACAAGCCAGCATTCATTTTAAAAAGAGCAAGGGGAAAAACTAGATTGAATTTAGTGTTTAAAATCCTGATTTCTATGTGTAATATGTCTCAATGGTGATAATATAGTTGTTCTAATGTGTGCTAATAGCTTATTTTACAGGGTACTTAACACATAGCAATGTGTTACTTACTGCATGAGTTTTTTGAAACCTTCACTTGGATGAAGTAATGTTAATTAGATGTGGCTTAAGTAAAACTGAGATCCACAGTTAAGTAAATATTATTCTGCCTTATTCAATGAACTCACCTTTTCCTTGACTTTGAAGCGCATCCACCAAAATACTCTTTTTTACTTAAGAGGCCTATGGATTAATTAAGTCAACCCTGGTCTACCATCTTCTTTTATCAATCATGATTGGGAAGGCGGGACATTTCCATCAAATCCCTCTTCTTCTATGTTCGTCAAAGATAACCAATCAGAAACTGACAATTTACTACTATTTCTGTTTCGATCAACCTCTACCACAGAGACATCTATTCTCGTTCTCATATCCTATCATTTTGTAATACGCTCACCTGTCATTTTGTTCCTTAAACTTGACTAATTGCATTCATTTGTAGGCTAGTATTTATTTTTCTAACATATACTAGTATTCTCTTTTAAAAATAATATTATTCCCATCATAGATATATTATATCTTTGTTTCTCATACTCTGTTAACTTCATTTAAACCATTGTTACCCACATAAACAAAATATTATCCTCTGTGACACAGATTATCATGAAAGGATATAATGTGTATATAAGTATAATTCTACGTACAAGAGGGATGAGTGATGTGTGTATGAGATCATGAGGGTAAATAAAATAGAGTATTTTTATGTATTTTTTTATTTTTATTTCACAATTTCATGACACTTACTTTGACGGGTAAGTTATGTCATTTGAATAAATTTTTCTAACAATATAGGATTTCGCACGCGGGAGTTCATCTGATATCTTTCCAGCCAATCAAGCTTGCAGTAGGAATGGGTCAAGCATAAGCGTGTGAGTACTGCACCTTGTAACAATGTGTGTTGAAACGTATGGTGAATCCAAACAAGCAGAGTCGCTTTTCCTTCTCTGTCAGTTTTACACAAACCTTGTGATAAATTATGAAAAAGTAAAAATGTCATGTACATTGTATATAATTAGTCATTGCAACCACCAATTGTTTCTTCATCTTATCCCTGACTGGATGTGGTCACTGTATACCTTTTGGTGTAGGTGTGATTGGAGAATATCATGTCCAACTTATATCATGATCTATCATGTCAGGACATGAAGGGGTAGATTACGGGGATAAGCAAGATTTGTAAAATGTTTGTGTTAGTAGGATGTAGATGAGCACTGAGCTGGAGAATGAAATATGTATATCAGTGCCTCACTTGACTCAGGCTTGAGGCTCAACTTAATGACTTGCTCATACCGCAATATTTGCACACATACATACACACACACACACAAACAAACCACACACAAAACCACATAAGGAACTGAACTGCACCTGATTTCCTTAGTCTTCTTAAACCTCAGTCGTTGACTTCAGTGTCTTATGAGGCCGCAACCAAAGCAACCGGAGCTAAGCAGCTGCCGGATAAGACATCACAGACAGATTATTAATCAGGCGGTGCTGCGTGATAGTCTGTCGTTGGTTACATCTTGCTCCCTCAGAGAGTAATCACAGCGTTACGTTAATATTGCACAGGGTCAGATGGAAAGAGGTTGATGATGAGACAAAAGAGAGATGAAGAGTATAAAGTAAAGAACAGGACAGGAATCTCTAAGAAGACATTGAAGTGGAAGAACTTGACAGTAAATGCGTGTTTCTCAAAGCATTGCATTTGCATCACTCCTTATTAAAATTATCATGCCATAGAATTATATTGCCTCTACTTACTTTACACAAAACACCATCACTCATATCTGCCTCTTACACAAACACATTCAACATTCGCAATGCGCACACACACAGCGAGAGAGAGAGAGACTTATACTTCACATATTGCCATGCTCCAAAGCTTATATTGCACCAGGGCTTGAGTTACAAGGCGGCAGCAATTAACACCTGACATTTGCTACACTAGCTAGAGTGGGGGGAATAAGGGGAAATGAGAGGAAAATAAATGAATGCAATCCATACATGATCCTCAAACCACACTCACGTCTTGTGTTTATTTACGTCGGTTTCTGAGTGTGTGTCATTTTCTTTCCAAGCTCTAAATGACCTTTCATGACCTTTCAAAAAATACTGTGCTTAGCAGGAGTCCTTCAAAGTTTTCTCTTTCAAAACCGGCAAAAATAGGATGCTCGCTTACTGCTCTCTCTTTTTTCTCCTCACACCAATCTTTGCAAATAAAAATTGCTTTGTTCTGTGATTATATTTTATGAATCAGCCTTTAGTTCTGAATAAGACAGCACAATTTAGCGCCTGCTTGCGGATTGGCTTCAAGGCCATGGCATCTGCTTTAATATCGATATTGGAACCTCCTCAAACCTTTGAATAACTACACAGGTTAGGACACAGGACATATATTAAACCAGACAAAATAAGCCAAAAAAAACAGTACACTGTATTTACTTACAAAGTTCACTTATGGTTCTGATCCAGCTACTTCAGCTTTTACCTTTAGCATTTTTTCTTCTTGTTCTTTACTTTGTTCCTTACTGATGAAGAGATCAATGCAGATAATTGCCGTAAAAGATATACAAAAAAAGTTGCAGGATTTATTCTGTTGCAATCAACAGAAGAATGGTTTCACAGTCAACCTAGCAGTGTCAACCTAGCAGTAAAATGAATAATTCTTTCTTTTTCTTTATGTGTATGTAGATTTGGTCCCCATTACAGAGACAGAGCCCCTGTTTTGGTTGCTTTAAATTCACAATTATAGCAGAACATGTTTCAAAGAATATAAGTGGTTTTTAGAAGAACTGTGATACATATGTACAGTATATATATATATATATATATATATATATATATATATATATACAGTATAAGTATATGATTTTGTTTTGATTGTTTTTTTATTTGCTTTGCAGGTGACTTCTTTTAAGTCATTTTGGCACACAAACAGGTTCTTAACTTTAAGTCATCAGTGGAAATGTGTGCAGTAGGAGGATTGGTAGAATGGTGTAGACCACACTGCTGTCTTTATCCAACACACATAGATCAGCCTTAACACTAAAACAGACATGTGATATCAGGAAAAAAAATTATAATATTTGATAATTGTTATGTCCTTACAATGTTGCCTGCCAATGGGCTACATTGGGAGGTATGTGAACGTTTTGGCATCTAAGCTTTGGAAAAAAATTTCAATTTCACTTTGAATCGACTTTGACGAGGGCCAAATTGTGATGACTGGCAAGATGGCTTGGTCAGAGCTTCTCCATATCTACAAGTATTGTCGACGTTACTCCATTCAAGGTATAAAAATTGACTCCATGAACTGCGCATCATTCTGGCATTACAGAATCCATCATCCATTCTACCTCCTGGTGCCACTGCACAGGATTCAACAGGTCTGCACATTTCACCGGAGAAAACCTCTCATAGTATGCAACCAGCAAGGGCAACAACAGTTATCTAAAGGTCTCCCCTCATCACCATATGTCGACATCATTCAATCTTCCCACATATATCTGTGTAAATAAGTTAAGTTATAGTAGCGGATCATATTTTAGCTCACAGGTCGGGTCTACAAAAAACAACAAACACAATTTTTTTTTGTTATTACAAAATACAATTTAAAAAAAATCCTCCTAGTTAGCAACTCCTACTGATGTCTTGACTCCAATAGCAGTTTGGGCTCCATACAACAACTTAACTGTCAGACTTTTCCCTATCATTAACACAAGCGCTATCCTTTTACATGTGCCACTTGTTCTCAAACCATGAATCCAGCTGGCATTTCATCTATCACATCGATCACTCATGGTAAGCTTGCTTTTGTGCGCTGGTGTTTCTTGGTGGGAGCTTGTCATTTTCCCACAGGCCTGATGCTTCCAATGACCTATTCCGGGTCTCATCGGAGACACTGACGTTAGCCATCCAAGGCATAAGAATTGACCACAAGCAATCGCATCATTCTTGTATTACAGTCGTGCAGTCACGCTTCCTGTCAATCACACCTGTCACGCCAAATTTCAAGCTTATCCTCAAATGTGCCATGGGAGCCATGACCATTGCGTAATGTTGTTTTCCACCCTCTTTTATATATATATATATATATATAGAGAGAGAGAGAGTGAGACATTTTTGATATTGTTATTACCAATGAAATCAGAAAAGTTAATTTCCGCATGATCATATGGATGAAAAGGTTAATATTTATGAGGGTTAGCTGGGTCACAATATTGCAGTCATGATGTTGTTTTCTGGCTTCATAAAGGTGTTTAGTAGATGTGGTGTTGTTACTACCAGTGAAATAAGAGAATTTATGGTGCGATCACATCAAAAAAGGACAGTGGATTTAATGGACACGGGCAGGTTTTGCAATTTTATCATATAGTCACCCGTTCATGTCCTGAGCTCAGTTTCTTTTGGAGGTTGAACTGGGTAACAGTTTTTGGTTGTCAGCTGTTTTCTTCAATCACAATGCTCTTTGATTATATTTTGCCCATGTTGAAATGTCCGTGAACTCCCTATATTGCTGAGCCAATTCAGCGTCACTTCATCAACCATATTGATCACTGTTAATGTAGGGAGGTATACATCGATTCATCCATCATAACTGTCTGTCTTTAGAGTACTTGGTACCAAAACTATATCACCTAAGTTAAATGTCAATTGCGACGTCATTTTGTCTGTCTTCCCGTTACAGCGTCATCTCCTAACCTCATGTAAATGCCATGTCCCTCAGTATGCGTAATTTCTAAGCAGACTAAGCCATCTTCGTGCAATTATTCATTCCTGTGCAGTAAGTATCTTTGGGGGATCATGGGTGCCTTCTGAATGGGAGCCTTATACCCCTTAATTTTTTGGGAAACTCCATGATGCTGCTCAGGGCAAATATCCCTCCATCACAATCTCTGCGACGAGCCTGAGCGTTAAAGACTTTTTAATAAACTAATTATTACACAATATCTGCGGTAATAAAAGTATTAATCTTTTCTTCATTCCATCTTATCTGATTGAAATAGAGATCAATTGAAAGTTTTATCTGAAAGACTATCCTCCTGTACACCCGGGCCACAGCTTTTTGCAGTCTTTTATCCTCACATTTTACACATCCTCTGTCTCAATGACCTGCTCCAAGGCCTTGGGCATCAATTGATATCAGCTGTGCTCATTCAGGTAGACATATCCAACAAATGTGTCACAACTGCATGCTTAGCCAATCAGCATCAGCTACTGTCTTTAAATGTAACTCTTTGACTATTTGTCTAGTTCTTCATGCTGCTCCATCTCCTCATGTCCGCCAAGTCCTCACAGATATATCATTCCTATTATTCATCAGCCTCAGCAGAGTCACCAGTCACCATCACCAGTATCCAGACTCCAAAGGGGGGATACTCAATGCTGGTGCCAGGTTTTCAGAGACCCTTCTATCAAAATATCTGTCTGAGCTTCAAAGACACTATAACAGACTAATTATCATATGTTCTGTTGTAATAAAATTATTAATCTTCTCTTCATTCTCTGTCTTTTCTGTTAAAATGTCAATTTTTCAACGGGATCCAGCTCAACATTTTAGTCAAGGAACAGTCGTGTCTGTATGATACAGGACAACTTCTCTGTCCTATCATCCACTAGCAATTGCCATTATTCTCTGCCTGTCTCTCACTCAGTAGGTCACATATCTTGTGTCTTTGCCACTTCATTACCAGTACTAGAGATTTTGAACTACTGATACTAAAACACAAGTGACTCACTTATGATCAATCAAATTTTAAAATGATTTATTTCCAGCTCCAAATGTGGGCACAATGCTAAACTTGTAGCAATGAAAACTAACTTGCAAATATTGCAAGTTTGAAATATTGTCTTTTAAAATCTGGTGTGAATTGGGCTTTGGGTATCATTCTTCATCCTAAAAGCGAGTCTTCTCTATTCCTTGTGGCGGGGATCTGAGAATGTGATTGGGAGTCTATTAAGTTTGGCATGGTAACAGATGCTCCTGTATTAAATTCGAGATGGCAGTATAGTGAATAAGCTGGAGTGAGCATGATACATACAGTACATTGATGTGGTTGAATTAAACTCATACAAATACAAATAAAATAAGTGTAATTGGCAGTTCTGAAAAAGAAACAGACCCTTTCAGTGGAAAGATGCATCTTTATAAGAGGATGCAGCTGTGGCAAAATTGACTGGTGCTTATTCCTCTGAGAGAGGCAGCAATTTTAAATATAATGATAACAGATACAGAGAGACATGGGAATGGAATGAGAGACTGCGGAGAACCTGAAACTGTCAGACTATGTGAGAGAAATAGAGGGGGCGAGAGACAGCGGAGGAATTGATAGAGGTTTGTTTGGCTACTACACGTCTCAGTGTGTCACCACCAGTCAATGTCACAACCTTCTCTACCTGACGAAACACTAATGCATATGTCATCAGACAGACATTTCCACCCAAAGCCTTCTCTCTTTCATTTCAATCTCTCTGTCACAATGTCCCCAATCTCCTCTTCAGCTGATTCAAATACATTTTCTGTGTCTTTCTCTAATCTAATTCCCTCTCCAGTGTTAGCCACCAATGGCCCCTGGTTTAGGTACGTGGATAACAAATGGGACAAAATGAAAGTCTGTTAAATGGAGGCCTTCACAAATCAGATCAATGCCGTGGACCACAACATAGATCTCACAGAGGAGAAAATCAGAGAGTGTTTGTTACCACTTTTGGACTGTGATGTTTAGGGGGAAGGTAGATTTGTCGTGGAAGTTTACCGCTAACCTACACACACAGACCAAAACCTGGTGTTAGACTCCCACCATCCACTGGAACACGAAGCTGAGAGATATCGGAACCTTACACCACCGGGATAACATGATAAGAATGTTTAATAAAAATTTTTATTAATGTTTAGCCTCTTGAGATGAACTATCTCAGTCCGACACAAAACATAAAATCTGATACAACATGCACAATCACAAAAAACATACATAAAGGCTCTCATTTACCAACCTAGCCGCACCTCATTTCCATAAAGAAGAAGAAGACGTCTTTATTGTCACATACATTGTAGAAGTTTTACAACTTTATGAAATTGGTTCTGTGCATTCAACCCATCCCCGAGGAGCAGTTGGCAGCTATTTCCACTGCCCGGGGAGCAGATGGGGTTTGGGGTCTTGCTCAAGGACTGTTTGACATGTAGACTGTTGGGACTTAAACTACTGACCTGCTGTTCCTCCAACTGGGAGATGGCTACTCTACCCATTGAGCTACAGCCAGCCCACTATTGATATCATCCACACAAAATAAATGGGATGAAAAACTGATAATCAAATCAAAGTCAAACCAAAAGGCATACAATGTTAAAGGCGCAGGAAGCCATTACAATTAAAACCAGCTGCAGGAAGTTTTGATAAAAAGGGTAAAGCACTGTCCCATATGGGGCTGTGGCTTCACTAAACATTTCAGGCTAAACATAATATTCCAGTTCATATCAAAACCTGCAACACCCTCAGACAAAAACTGGTTCACCCCAAATAGAAGACACCCAGAAACAAACAGAACAACTTGCTTTATGCAGTTAAATACAGCCAAGAGTGCACGGATATGTATATAGGGGAGACCAAACAACCACTTCACAAGCGATTGGCCCAGCACAGGAGAGCCAGCCCATCAGAACAGGACGCAGCTGTTCACTTCGACTCAAGGACAAGAGAGAGGGTTATCTTTTGGAGAACAACAATGTTCACATTCTGGACAGAGAAGAATAGATGGCTTGAGTGAAGAGTTAAATAGAGTCATGTATGTCAAACAGGAGCTGGTCCTCTCTAAACTGGGATGGGGGTCTACGCCACCACCTAACACCCAATGCAGATTAAACATCTCTCCCCAGACGGTTTTGCCAACGTCCACTCCTGGATTCAGATTATGCTTACGACTCACATGATACCCCAGCTGACAATCAAGACCAGTCTGTACCTAAAGACTTGTGACAAATCATACCTCTCTTTAAGAGATCCACTGTCACTGTTCATGAAGAATGCTGAACACATATGCAGAGTAAAACATATTTAACTCTGACAGATTTACTTCAGCGTTTTCTTTCATGAACATCTAACCTCCAACAATCAATAAGTCCATAACTCACAGTGAGAAAAACTGGAAGTAATGTGGGTGTTGTATCTGACCATGGTGAAAATAATGCTGAGCCAGGTTATATTCACCATGTGTCATTTCAGACCAGTAAATATTTCCACCTAGTCACAGCCTCCACTCTGGACACCTGACATGTCCACTCAAATCCATCCTCAGAATTTTCTCTTTCATTCCAATATTTCCTCCCCAGTGTCTGTGCTCTGGGGAAGACGTTTCTTTCATACTATAAGCACCTGATTCATCAGATGGCTTTCTCAGCAGGAGTCTCATCTCCTGGTCAACTTTTTCCTTTTAGTAGTATCCCCTGTAAAATTGCTGCTTTTTTTTTTGTGTGTATGTTTTTTTTGTTGATGTTTTGCCACAGTCAGGAATAAATCATGAAAACTATTTTAAAAACGTTATCTTTTTAGAAGAAGATCCACTTGTAATGTGTGTTGTAATAGTAGAGATTTTTTCAGAAACAAACAATGCAAAAAAGATGCACTTAGACTTTTAATTCATAAATGTGACATTTTCCCCATGGAAGCAAGGAGTTAGTCACACACACATCTCTCAATACTGTACCCACTTACTGCTTTAAACGTCTGACTACCGTCATAGTGCAACACTGACATCTACAGTTCACACGTGGAACAGACGCTCTCACCTGGCAGTGACATTGAAATGACAGCTGAACGCTTTAAAAGGCACCCCGACTATAAAGCCATTAAGGCATCATAACGCCAAAAATGTTTTTTCATAATGATACACAGTATTAAGAACACATAAAATACTGCCATTGCATAGTTATAAATTCTCAAAGTTTAAGACATATGTCACCTACGCGATCGCCATTACTTCAACGGCACATTGCATTATAGGTTGATGACATAGAATGGTTGATGTCACACTGAGCCGCAGTAGTTGGTTGTTCTTTTCGTAGAATTGGTGAGGGAAAAATCAATATAATGCCTCATTGTGCTGCTTTTGGATGCACTTTCCAGTCAAAGGGCTATACGGGGAGCAAATGAAGTCTTCACAGCTCTCCTAGAGGTAAGAAGAGAAAACAGTGGAAAAGACACCTGTGGACGTACACAACTTCCAAAGGTGTTCGCATCACTTATCTCCTGATGCATTTCAAGTTTTTTGTCCATCACATCTACTAAAAGAGCTTACAGGTCATGGTGATTATAAATGAAGGCCAAAACAAGATTCTGCGCATACAATATTTCCACACAAGGGGGGACTAAACGTTATCGAGAAGTGAGTGACACCTGCTGTACGAAGCGGCAAAGACCGGAGACTCTGAATGCTCTCCTGCTAAAATCTGTACCAGCTCACGGATGCAGAGAGTCTGAAAGCAAGAAGTATCAGACACGACTATAACCATGGACGATATCATACAATAATGGTATGAACTATGTGCTTACGTTGAACAGCTGCTGACAAAAAGCGGAACTCTTTAGCTCAAATACTCTAACTCATAGTTGCCATAGTGACACAATTCCTGTAAAGACACCAGCGAGGGTGTCCCACTCTCTCTTCGTCTGCTTGTTCAGTTTGAATAAAGTTTCCCAAGTTTTTTTTGTTTATGTCGCACTCTGGTTCAAATTGAAAAGACTGGACAGATTACTTTTTAACTGTTGAGTAAGCGGTTCAAAAGCCGGCCACTGCAACCATATGATGTCACTACCCAGAGTGCATTGCAATGTAATTATAAATTAAATGTATTATTATTATTATTATAAACAGCGATGGCAACCCACAAGTAAACTTTTTTTTTTAATTTGTGCAAACTACGGGATGTACAGTAAATTTAATGTTGCATTTATATAGTTGATACCGTCAAATATGTTTTGAAGCATGATAATAATAATAAGTCTTGATAATCGGGGTACTCCTTAAGGCAATCCATTCAGTCAGTGTCACAGACTCTCTGTGTCTGTCAGCAGCCACTCGTTGTTTCATGGCATCCGCAAAAACCATACCGCAAACACCCACATGCACAATTAAACACCTACATACATAGAGTCAACATTTGAGCACAATGTAAGTCTCCCATGAGGGGTCCGCAGTTGTCAAATTGAATGTCAAAGGGCTAACCTTCAAATAGAAAGGAAAAAAATCTCAAACCATTGTGTATGGACTTTTTTGGAGTCTTGTTTATTGCATTCATGATCAATCATTGGCCTACTAATTTTAAAATACTACAGAAATTACTCCACGGGGATCACATGATGGCTGCGAGAAAAACGACTGTCTAACTCCTAGGTCCCTGCACCACGGTATCTAATTTTGCTGTATTCTGTCGATATCCACAGAGTACTATATTAAAAGTCATTAGCCCCTTGTTTGATTCCACACCAAGCAAAATGCCTAAATCTTGGAAGAATGACGGTAACACATCTCAACAACAATCAAAGGCCAAGGCTAGCGCTAGCTCCAGAGCTGCTAAGGCCTCTCCCACTGATCCTTTGGAAGCCGATGAATGCGAATCGACCACGAATAGTACAATACTTCAGCTTCTTCAAAAGCTATCAAATGATCGAACAATACTGATGAACGACCAAAGAATACAATTCACAGAACTTACTAAGGAGCTATTCGAAACACGGAGAGCGGTCCCGGCGGTCGAAGAGAAGCTAGCCGTCATGCTGATTCGGATAGCTGACGCGGAGGCCCGGATTTACATGCTGGAGGAAGCAGTGAGGAAGCGGTGAGGAAGCGGTGAGGAAGCGGTGAGGAAGCGTTGAGGAAGCGGTGAGGAAGCGGTGAGGAAGCGCTACGATTCACCCCCCGTCTTGGCCTCCAATGTTGAAAAGTTAAACACTAAATTGACTGAATACGAGGAATGGGAGAGATGTCTTAATTTACGCATTTATGGATTTCTGGAACACTCCGAAAATAAAGACGCCATAGCCTTCCTGGAGAAAGTACTCCCCCAAATCCTCGAGACAGACTTCGGTCACTCCTGCCAGTCAAGCCCAAGGCCTTTCCGTGCGCTTCTTGAGATTCCAACAAAAGGACCGCCTGAGACAACTTGCCAGAGAGATCAGGGAGATATGCTGGCAGAACAACAGCTTAAGTTTCTATCAGGATTTTTCCAAGGCTACTCAAGGTGCAGCGACAGGCCTTTCTGGAGTGCAAAAAACTTCTTAATGTTGCTAAAATTTAGTTTGGTATTGGATACCCTGCGATGCTTTCCCTCAGATCACCAGGAGGGTCAAGACACGATTTCGACGACCCAAAGAACGCTCACCAATGCATCCAAAATATCTCATTATATCAGATATGGTTCTGCTGCTTTTTAGTAGGTCATAGGTTTTTGGGTTTTTTTTATGGATCCAGCACACTTTCTGTATTTCTTGGATGTTAACTTTTTTTATTCTTCTCAACTTCATTGGGTATGACAGGTATTAACTTTGTTTCAAGAAATGTTAGGGAGCTAAACAGCCCGCATAAGAGGACCACCATATTAGATTATTTGCGCATGAAAAATATGTATAAGGCCATCATTCAGGAGTCCCATTTATTGCAGACAGATGGTGGTCCTTTTGCTAGCAAATTTTACAAATTAATTGCATCTTCATCTGCTGCCAAAAAGTCCAGGGGACTAATGATAGTTTGCAAGCGAGGGCTGAAGTTTAACATGATCGGCTCCTGGGCGGACGGGTAGCTATCGCAGAAATTTGTCTGGCTGGGGAAAATATTGCACGAAGCCTGTTTATTGCTCGGGCAATATTGGTACCACTCCTAGCAAGGTCCCCGTTGGCGTTCTTCATTGTTGACTGATGAATCTTTCAGAGTGCAATTTGAATCCAACTCTTTGAATTTCAAGCTTCTACATTGGCTCTGTTTCACACTAGAGAGTACTCTGGGAGGCAGTGAAGGGTATCATAAGGAGTAATTACCACTCTCTATGTCTCTACCCGAAAAAAAGAGCACGCGGCAAAGCTAAACGCATTGGAAGCTAAATATGCTATGCTCAACAAGGTCCTTCAACGGAATTTTGACAACTCTGTCTCACTTCGAAAAGGGCAGGTTAAAAAAGAGATTAATTCATTGTTAAGACGCCGTTCAGAATTCCTTATGCACGAAACATGACAAACATATTATTTCCATTCCGCTAGGCCCAGCCACGAGATTGAGAGCAGACAAGCCCTTTGCCGGCATTTTCTGCGTAAAGGACGATAATAGCAGGATCCAATCTGACCCCCAAGTCTGTAACTTTTGCTTCTTTCTATCAAACACTCAATCAGATGCATCTTCGGATAAATCTGCCTGGGACACTTTTCTGCGTAAAATCAAGCTGCCTTGCCTATATAATAATGACTCTGAAGCACTGAACGGACCTTTAACCCTCCAAGAATGAGAAGCAGCAACAAAAGACATGAACACTGAAAGGTCACCAGGTCCAGATGGGATTACTCCCGAGTTTTACCTCGCTTTCCGAACTTTAATTGGCCCATTTCTAATGGAAAGGATCCAGTTTGCGATTAAAGTTGGCTTGTCTCCAGAGACGTCAACACAGCCATACTTTCTTTACATCTGAAAAAAGGAAAGGACCCTTTGGAATGCTCCAGTTACAGGACCATCTCACTTTTGAATGAAGACATTAAGGTTTACGCGAAGATACTGGCCAGGAGCTGGTACACTGGGGTTTGGATTCTGGGGTACTTGGACATTGTATATTTGGAGCTGTCCACTGCCCGAGTTCACGGAGAAAAAGGATTCTGTCATAGAAACTGGGTCTTCATATTCAACTACCCTCCAAAGAAGAACGTCATGCTCTAGATAAATCTTTTTTTAATTTTTTTAATGTGGTCTGGATACAGGATTTTGGGGGACGGGGATTGTTTGGGGTAGTTTATTTATTTATTTAATTATTTTATTAAAAAAAAAAAAAATAAATGTATATATATATATATATATATATAAATGTCCAAGTTTTTATATATATGTATGTCTTTTCCTTTTTGTTATTTTCAACCTTTTTTCTACAATTTGAAATTACATCAGTATTTCTCTGGATGACCTGCTCAATTTCTTGGATATGTATTTGTAATCATTTCCAAAATAAATAATTGATCATAAAAAAAAGAAATCAGTCCACGCCAATGCTAAATCAGAAGCGTAGCATAGGCTGTCCGCCAAAAGCTATCTCAAACATGACTTATTAACTGTCATTTTCCTTTTTTAAGCGTCATTTATAATATAAGTTTTTGGATATTGGTTGTTTTACACAATATATATTACTGGATAAAGGATTATGTTATAATAGTATTATATACTGGGCAGCTTTAGCTCAGTTGGGCGGCTTTAGCTCAGTGGGTGGGGTGTTCCTCCTTCAACTTTGGGACCAGGGTTGAAACTCAGCAATACCCTGATACCTCAGCTCCTCCTGGTGTTTCACAGGGGCCGCCCACTGCTCCCTCAGGGATGGGTCAAATGCAGAGATGAATTTATTTCTTTTAACATGTGATAAATAAATAAAGATTGTGGTTTCCATGTCAACGCGTAATCAAAAGACATTGATTTACCATTAATTGCGATGCTGCGTTCACATGTCTCCGTAAAAAAATCAGACAGCTACAGCTTGCTCATAATGCGGCTGATAGAGTCCTTACATACACTAAGAGGGTGGAGCACATGACACTAGTTCTGAAATCACTGCAATGGCTTCCTGTGTTTTAAAGTATAGATTTTGAAATCCTTTTATTAATTTACAAAGCACTTAATGGTCTTGGGCCCATATATATTTAAGTTTTCTTGTGAACTACGAGGCACCCTGACCCCTCAGGTAATCTGGGACTGGTTTTGCTCATGTTCCCAGAATCAGAATTAAACAAGGTGTAACAGTTTTTGGCTTCTATATTCCAGTGGAAAAAACTGACAGTATACTTGAGGTCAGCACAAGGTCTTAAAACATTACTATTTACTGCAGCTTTTAACGAAGAACCTGCTTTGAGTCTGGAACATTTATTTACTTGTTTTTATCTTTGCCTTTTAATGCAGTTTTTTTACAAAACTTTCTTGAATCGGTAAAATTTTTATTTTCATGCTTTTTTTAAAAATGTTTTATAACTTTGTTTTAATGTCTTATTTTAACAATTTTATTTTTCTGTAAAGCAATTTGAATCACTTTGTGCCTGAATGGTGCTGCATAGATAAAGTTGCCTTGTCTTATCTTGCCTTTGAAAAAGAATAATGGGTTACATAACAGTCAATTACTTATGTCAATTTTAGGGGAACAACTCTCAACTACAGCAATGGATTGGAAAAACAGGCCTTTTTCATCAGTCACAATTCGACACCTGCATTTGCTTTCATTTCTACAATGTATAAAAAATTGTTTCCAGTCATGTGGTTAAGGACGCTACCATTGGTTGTGTTACCGAATTGGGACACTGAGGATGGCTGAGATGACGACAAGAAGTCATAGTGATTAGCATCAAAATTGGCTGGCATTTTCTTGGCTACCTTTCTCTTTAAACGTCTAGAACGAAGTACCCCTTGCCAATGCATGTATACAGCACCATTAAAAAGGATAAACTGTGGAGCTGCATGGCACTGTTATAATGAATAAAGTGGAGTTAGTTCGGTCTCAGTGAAATGAATACTAGTGAATATAAACTTTGTAAATATTTGTAAATAGAAGTAAAATCAACAATTAAATGAAATTGTAGGGTAGTCTGTTTTTAACTGACTTATGCATTTCGTGTCCAATGACAATTTTATTGTTTATAATTAGATGAACTGTTTATGCTTATGAAAAATATTTCATAGTCTGGTACACTTGCACGGATAAGTTTAATGATGGAAGAACAAAAAGCATAATTCTGTTGCAAGATGATTCACGTTTTCACACTTTTCTAATTTTTATAAGTTGCTATATTCTTTGGTTACCTATATACTTTGGTTAAGCTTCTCAGAAGCAACATGTGACAAGCAACATTTTAACAAGTGAGAAGTATTAGTGAGTAATTGAGTAAGTGAGTAAGTATTAGTGAGTAATTTTTTGGATAAAATATGTTTATTTGTATGCCAAATCATGCAAGGTAAGGGATATATGTAAGTATATGTTTGTAAGTGAATAAGGAAAATAGGTTGTTTTGGTGAATTGATTTGTTTGGTTCATGCATCTAATATGACCCTTGTCCTAAGAGTTCAACTTTTGATTCAACAATCAAATCAAACCTTTTTCCCATCCATGCTGACAAAAAAATATTGTTGATTATCAAGAACTGTCAGAGTCCCAGTTATATCAAATAAATTAATATACCCAGTGATATATTTATGTGTACAGTAAATGTAATAGTTATACAGGTGATGATTAATCCTTCAATGTCATTTTGAAGTCTGGCAGAAACATTTTCATGCATTTAAGAGTGCTGATGTACAGTTAGATTCAACAATGATAATATCACAAATGTTAATATCGTCTGGTTAACCCTTACAAGATAAGATAAGTTAAGATATACTTTATTTTCCCCAAAGGGAAATTTTATTTAGTCTCAGTCCAACTACAGTTTCACAGAAATTACACGGCAGAAGATATTCAATGGTTATTCAATGGTATGATTCTCATATGAGCCAGCCCATATGAGAATCTAAGCCAGCCTGCCTCATATCCTCAGGAGAGGCCCTTGTGGTTGTTCCAAAGTCAAGGCTAAAATCAAAAGGTGACTGTGCCTTTGCCATCAGGGCACCTCATCTATTCTTTAGACTTGCTTGTATGTGATGTTGTCCTTTTTTATTTACTTATATTTTTATTATCCTTTTATTGGGGATTTTATAGTCTTTTGTGGACATTTTTATCTTTTTTTAATCTTTCAATTGTTCCTTTAATTTTTCTTGTTGCTTCTACTGTTGCCTTTTATTGTCAATGTCCAGTGTTTTATGTTCTCTCTGCTCCTGCTTGTATATTGTATTTGGCTGCTTTTGCTGTGTTGTCAATGCACTTTGTAAACTCTGTTTTTAAAGGCGCTGTATAAAAAGTTATTATAATATTAGTTATTACATATTTATTGTTATTTGTGGAGGATCTATAGACCCTCCACAGATGGGCCAGAGGAGGGTTACACCCTGGATAAGTCGCCAGTTCATTGCAGGGCAGACACACATAGAGACACACAACCACACACACACTTAAGGGAAATTTTCTGTGTCACCAATATCACATGTTTTTGGACTGCGGGAGGAAGCTGGAGTTCCTGGAGAGAACCCATGCAGACACAGGGAGAACATGCAAACTCCACACAAACAGGCTGGCAGATGTGGATTTGAACCTGGTACCTTCTTGCTGTGTGGCAGCAGCGCTTACCACTGCGCCACCCAATAGACGTCATTCATAAATATAATAAGATCTTTCCTTTTTTTAAACATAAATCAAAAGAAATAAATACTTCATACACTGCTAGAAATTAAACACCATATATCTTTTATTTAAATACATTTTATTGAAATAGCATATATTTCCCACACTAATATCAAAATCCCTTTATATTCACATTTCATTTCATACAAACTGTTTATTTGATTAGTCTCTGATCAGGCACTCTTATCTTCTCCATGTCTCTCCTCAGACATAATTTGAAGCGCTTGCAAACCAGCCCTTGGGATGATTTTTTTCCTCACTGCGATGGTACATCTATGCATCTCTAAAATTAAAGTTAAATTGAAACTATGGTCTTTAAGTCTGCATCTATATTGACATCAACATATTAATATATTTTGGTCATTACCATATTGAAGACCTTCCTATATTAAAGACCATATATGTAACTTTTCAACAATCAAATTTTACACTTTTTAAGACACAGCACAAACCTTGATGATGTTCTTCTCGGTTGGCAGTAGACGTTATATATTTGTTTACTTACTTATTTATTAAGATTTTGAATTACTTCCAAACCACCTGTCAAACCAATTCTAGATAGGTTCATTATTGCTCCACGTCTTCTCCATATGTCGATTAAGTGTCTTAATGTGGATCTGCGGAGACCTGTAGCCTTAGAAACTAATCATAACACTTCATAGACAGATGTAATTCAAATACCTTCTACCACTTCATCTTCCTCCCCCTGGAATTTCTCTTGATTTTGTCATATTATGCAATTGGTGAGATCTTCAAGTCAACATCCAGACTATGAAAATGGTCTACTTAAGTGATGATTGATTGAACAAGTGGTAATTGGCTTGACCCTAAACTGATCTTTTACCTTAATTTCCCCCTTGTTTGTATGTACACATGTTCAACACAAGTGATCGTAACTAGTTTCTAGAAGTTCCTGGTATATCCCGACTTTTCAGAGGAGTAATTAATTCATTACAGCTCTTTGACTAGACCGATAAAATACAAAGAAAAGCAAACAGTTGGGATCCAAAATAAAAACATTTTTAGAGGCTGGTATTTGATAGCTTTTGTGGATTATATAACGGTGCATCTCCAGTGTAAGTAAAGTGATCCTGGCTATGTGTGACATACGACTTCATGGTTACTTCTCCCACCTCATGAAGAGGTATCTTATAAAAAGCTTTTTAGCAAACAAAAGACACCCACCTCCAATTTACTTGCAATAACCCCATCATGTAATTTTGTGTGATACACTAAAAAAGGTGTTTTCACAATATCTCAGGATAGATTTTTTTTTGGATTTGAATTTCACATTTACACTTGTAAGACAAACTGCAGTTGTCTGTAGCATGTTTTGTGTTTGCAAAACAGAAAATATTAGTTTGTGAATCGTGTTATTTATTTGCAAAACGCATCGTGTTTGTACGCGATTTGTCTTTTATTTGTATGCAAACTTTTGACAAAAACTCAAGTCTATAGAAAAGCCCTTTTGAGTTCTTGGGATGGGGAAGTTGTGCTTCAAAGAGAAGAAAAACTCCAGGTATTTCTGTCTCTTCCCAAGAGATGGGGAGATGCTAACATTCATAGAAAGATAAAGTCTTTGTATCAGAAAAAAAAAGTTGAATGTTGGTCCCAGGAGTAGACACTGAAAGCCAGTAACATACCACATTCCTTACAAAATGACATTGCTGTAATTCTGCCGACACACAAACCTTACCACCTGGATAGAAATTTCTTACTTTATTATTCTCAGAGTTCTGTCAAAATGAATAATGAACTTCTGAAGCTGGGACAGTGTACTAGGTTGTGTAGAGATATTGAGGGATTTGACTGATGCATGCAGTGTTGTATACATCTTTAAGCAGACCTCAAAAACATAAATATATCATTGTAGTATGCTTGTGTCTAGATTTCTGTACATGTTTATATATGTGATTAGCTAGGGTGTGTAATTGTTTCCATGTTACAAGGCCTTGCATCAGTTTTTATGGCTTTCACACGCCAAAATTTATTTTTTTTGGCCTGTGTAGACCCTGTCTAAAACACTTTTTCCAATTCTTTTTTCTCATATCTTCTTATCCCAACATATCTGCGCTTCACTCATTTCAAAATGTTCTTACTTCACTGTATTTCTATCAGTAGTTTGATAAAAGTGAGTCAAAGCCGAATATTGCGTGATCCCAGCTATGCGATTCTGTTTACTGGCACAACCGTTAAAGAAGATATTCATGGGCACCAGCGCGGTTGCTCTGAGGTCCAACATCTTTCAGTTTCAGACTGTGCTTGTGGCATAATGTTTTGCTTTTTTCGCAAATCATACAAGGATTGTAATGATATTTCATTACTTTTACAACTGGGATAATAAGGGTTCAATGTAAATTTAAAGATGATGCATTAATCAATGATATATATAATCACTGACAAATCAAATCAAAATTTTTTTTATCTTGTTACATCTGCACACCTATCAAGATATACAAGGTAGCAAGTGTAATTGAGGTTGATATTTTGGAAGCAGAAAAATGGGTAAGTGAAAAGGAAAGGAGCGGCCCAGGTGACCCTTGTGCACCTGGTCTGTCGTGGTTAGTACATACCAAAGATGTCATAGAAAAGGCAAATCGTGAAATTGAGTCAGAGTCATGGGTGTCTATTGCTCAATGATGCACATGTCCAGACCTAATGAAGAACTACTCTAGCAATGAATAGTCAAAAAAAGAAAAATGCTGGTAGAAAGTTGTCAGGCCACACAAAAAAATCACAGAAGTGTTTTGGTTGAACACTACAACTAGGCAGTTGGTTATATTTTTATAGTTTATAGTATAGTATGTAAAATCGAACCAATGGTAAGGAAGTTACTGTATGTCCGAATATATGTTTTTCTTAGCTGTGCTTTCTCCTAGTGAGTAAAGTATAATCTACTAGAGTAAAACATCATATTTGCAAAGCAGATTTCCTTGAGTTGATTCATTTGCACCAAATTTGGACGTAATGTGAGCAACTGTTGAGAAATTATGGCCTGACAATTTTGGAGATAAAGCTCCCCATAGTGTCAGAAATATAGAACAGAACTTTCCCCAAATCACTTCAGTTCTACATCGCACTACGGTCTATGTGGGTATAAAATTTGATAAATGATCCAAGAAATTTTTTTTGAGTCAACACGAAGGATCTGCAGTGGTCGCAGCGTTGACAATAACATGATATCCCCCTCGTTTTGGGCATATAAATAGCTGACAAAGCAAATGATGGTTTGTGTAGACGCAAACCAGTCTGAGTGCCCATGTTGACACATATAAATTGCTGAAAGTACCTCAAGTGGGCACATCTGCATCAGGACTGGCAGAACGCAACAATGGAAGAATGTGGCTGGCCTGATGAATGACAAGTGCTTGTACGTAATGTTGCTGGTCGGTTGCATTTACGTACCTGGGGAACATATGGAACCAGGATAGAGGTGGAAGCGGGGTGACATGTACCACACTCCTCAACATTGTTGCAGACCAAGTAAACCCCTTCATGGAAACAGTATGGCCTTAGTCTATTTCACCCGGATAATATATACTGCCACTTGTACCCTGCCACTTCGGAAAAATTGTATATATTTGACATATTTTGACAAACACAGTAATGAGTTCACAATGTTGATTTGGTCTCTAAATTTCCCAGATCTCAGGCCAATCGACCATCTGTTGTGGGGCCTATATGGCTCGGACTGATCACACCTTGCAACTTACAAGACTGAAAGGATATGCTACAAACATCTTGTTGCCAGATCACAGCACGCCTTCAAACATTTTGCCTAGTCCATGCCTCGATGGGTCAGAGCTCTTTTGGCGGCTAGAGGGGGACTTACGCAATATTAGGCTATTCGTAATAATGTTGTGGTTTATTAGTGTATGTCTTCCTACACAAGATACATAGCAGGACAAGTTTTTACTGATTTTGTTACCAAATATGATTAAATAAAGAACATATTGTTTGGGGATTACAAGCCCTCCTTGTAGCTGATCACACTGGGACATTTATGAAATTTCTGACCTCACTGATCAAGTATGGTGGAAGCAATTTCTCTTTCTTTAACCATTTATCAATGGGTTTCATGTAAGAGGAAAAACCACATATGTTCATCCCAGCTAATAACATACGGTATGCACCCCAATCGGATGCCCAAGGGCTCAGAAATCAACTTCATGAGACCAGTGTAAGCCCATACCTGAATATTGCACAAAAAAAATTGGATGCTGGATTGATTCCATTGCAATGTTTTTATTTGTAGCGGTGCTGAATGGTATTGTATGAATCCTGAGTTAACAAAGTTTTGAGTCTTTCATACTTCCTCTGAACCTTAATGCGCTTAATAAACAAAATTATTGAACAGAGAAAACAGAGTTATCACATATCAGCATAAGAGCAGAGGAGTCTACATGGTGCATTTACTATGAGTGTATTTTTGATGGTCAAACACCAATGAGAGTTAAATGATCTCATTCTTCAGTGTTTCCATTACCTATATATACCTGAAGGTATCAGTTTAAGCAAATTGTACTCCATATAAAATCATTTACACTCCATTCACCATGATCAGGGTTGTCCTCAATTGACAACTAAAGTTATAGAAGAAAATCGGTGCCGTTAAGGTCAAGGTTGCTAAGTCTGTTGTCGTCCGCAACTGGGTTGAATTGAATTGTTCGGTAACAATTCAATTCAAACCTCTCGCTGCCAGCCACATGCATTATTAATCATAATTCAATAGAGCATAGCCCACATCCCTGTTAGAGCATTCTTTGCTGCTCAGCCTGCTGAGACATCTACCAACAAGTTTATCTAGAACAAACATTGTTAATCTATGACTCAAAACTTTTACACTTGTTGTATTGTATTGGTACAGAGTTCCAAAAGAAATCGTTAACTTCAAATAATTGATCTAAAAGATTCATGCAAATGTTCCTATCAGTTGAAAATGCTCAATACCATTCGATAAAGATCTCAGTAGATAAAACCCTCAATGTTTCCGGTAAAACCATATATTAAATAAACATTTGACAAATGATCTTACTGAATATTTTAGAGGGCCTGTGCATACCTTTGGTGTACGGATTGGGAGAACTAGTATTGCTGGGAATGAAACTACCATGCCAGTGCACGACATAGTGAGTGTAAACATATTATTTTCAAGTTTAATTAAGAACAGTACAATCAGAACATTTTGATATCTCTCTGTAACTTTTGTATTTGCCCTCAGAAGGTATAAAAAACAAATATTACCTCGTAAACAGTTGTAAGTTTCAATCCATTCTTTATGAAATTTCCAACAAACTGCAGACTATAGAGTCTGGAATAATTTTACTCCACATTTAATACATAGAGTATATTACAGAACTTATATTATTCAGCTAAGAAAAATTGGGCCATAGTAATACTTAGCCAGTTAACTTGTAGTTCTATGGCCTCATTGAGCTCATTAAGATTCACAGGTATAAAAATAAACTACTGTTAGTGAGATAACATACATGTATTCGTTAAACTAACTGACCAATAAACAACCACTATTACAATATTCATCACTGTTATTGTGTGAACACATTGTAGCACGTCCATTTTATTAACCCAAAAAGATTGCGGTCAATCTATATGCCAAACAGAGGTGAGAAAAGGATGCAAAAAGGGAAATGTGGTGGCAATTGCCACGAAATTGGAATGACCCTAAAATGTTTGTACTCAAAAAAATACATATACACAAGGATGAGTGGGGGTGCCAGTCGGGAAGCTGGCACCCTGGAAATGGGCAACTTCTGCCTCACTCTTTAAAGCGTTTGCCCCCTCCCTGTCCTGTTGGTTCTCACTCTCTACACCCTAAGGCTGCTTTAGTGTGGCTTCGCCATCCACCCCCTCCAGCAAGTCTGAATGCCCTCCAATTTTGACTGCACCATAGGGCTTTGGGGACAGGCAGGACAGGAGAGCCATCTGTCCGCCAACAGAGGTGGCTCCTAGCACCAACTGTCCCCAATTATTTCTAGATCTAGATATGAATATGAATATAGATCTATGGGCGGAATTAGGCTGCCTAGGAGATATTTTTAACATAATATTTATGAAAGTCTGAGTAAGATAAAAACAAGTTCTGTTGTATGCTTCTTATTTATTTCATGTATAAAAGCAAGTAGCAACACTGATAATGCTAGTGTGAGTTTGAAAAACTAATCAAATCAAATAAATGTTAATTGTTGGCATCGGCAGGAGAGTTTGCTAATGTATGTGTCAGCATCATTTTGTAATACTGCTTGATACGTTCACTGAATGTTACATAAATTTCAGTTTCGGGCGAAGCAGAATCATTAACTTGTGTTCAAATGTAATTTGGAAAATGGAGTATTTTTAAAGAAACTTTAAAAAAAGTTTTTTTAAATTAGCAATTTGTAGATGTTTCATGGCCATATCAAATCTATATTAAAGAGAAAATTGTGAAAACCCTATAACCCTTGGTGTCTGGTGTCTCAACTGAAACGTTAGACAAATAAATTGTAATGATTTTTAAGTTAAATTAAGGCAACTGTTTAAAGAGAAAGTGGCAGTATGGGAGACAGGCTCCCTTTAGGGAGGAGCAGTATGTGAGTTTTTAAAAGCAGGAAAAGGGAAAGCATGTCACGAAGAATTGCTAATGTGAATACATAAATACAAGCTTACAGCTCATACAAGTTGTTCAGAGTAAATTAAGTACACAAAACTTTAACTCTCTGTTTCTCTCTCCCTCACACTCATCTGAAAATATCTGCAGGGGATCCTGTTCCACTATCAAACAATTGCTTGTTCACACTATCATAACTCATTAATCCTGATCAGACAAAGTCAAACATTTTTTTGTTCCTCTAATCATGATTCATAGATTTTAATCAGACAGTGTTTGATAAGTCCTACAGTCTGGGCTTGCCCAGGCAGAGAGTGGGAGAAAAAAATTAAATAAACAATCCTAAATATTTACGTGGAAATACCTACTGGATGATGTAGAAGGCAACTTTAATGTAATGATACAATTGAAGAGTGATACAGTGATTTGCAAGAAAGAGAGAGGAACTTTGTCATGAATTGTGGGTTTGATGGCCTTTCCAGAGAGAGATGCATTTCCAAACTTTAATGACTTTAAGAAAAATTTAAAAAAAGTTACTATAGCTCTACCATTATTCTTACAACTAGTGTGTTGATTATTATTTAATTGAAACAAATATTACCTCGTAAACAGTTGTAAGTTTCAGTCCATTCTTTATGAAATTTCCAACAAACTGCAGACTATAGAGTCTGGAATTATTTTACTCCACATTTAATACATAGAGTATATTATGATTTCAGCCAAAAGATGTCATAATTAATTAATAATACTCTCGATCCAGAACTTTTTGCTAATTACAGGCCCATTTCTAAACTCCGATTCCTCTCAAAAGTTCTGGAAAAAGTAGTTGCTGCCCACCTCCAGGACCACCTCAAATACAACAACCTCTTTGAAACCTTTCAGTCTCATTTGCACTCGGCCCACACCACGGAAACAGCTCTGCTTAGAGTCACAAATGACCTACGGATGGCAGCAGATGCTGGTTCACCTTCCCTCCTGATTCTCCTTGATTTGTCTGCTGCTTTCGACACAGTTGACCATGGAATACTCCTACACCTCCTACATCACACCACTGGACTCACTGCCACCTCCCTAAATTGGTTTCAATCCTTCCTCACTGACAGAACAGAATACGTTTCCCTTGGAATTCAAGGTCCCGGACACACACCGTCATTTGTGGAGTCCCACAGGGATCAGTCCTTGGCCCCATTTTCTTCATACTATACATGCTCCCCCTTGGCCATGTCATCAGTCGATATGGACTCTCATACCATTGTTACACTGATGACACGCGAATCTACATAAAAACTGACACATGTTCCTCCGCAGCCTCTCCATCCTCATCGTCATCATCATCGCCCCTGTCAACTCTCCGGGCTTGTCTGGAGGAGATAAAGGTGTGGATGAAAAACAACTTTCTCCAGTTGAACAGCTCCAAAACCGAAGCTATTTAAATTGGCACCCCACATCAGACCCAGTCTTCCTCCATAACCAGTATTACCTTCTTTGGTCTTGACATTCCCCTCTCTTCATCAGTCACCAACCTCGGCGTAAGATTTGACCCTCAACTCACTTTTGAATCCCACATCAAACACATCTGCAAGATCTCCTTTCACCATCTCAGAAATATTTCCAAACTCCGTTCTTCACCTTGAGTGATGCTGAAAATCTGGTCCACACGTTCGTCTCCTCCAGACTGGATTACTGTAACACAATTCTCATTGGGATCCCTGATAAAAGTCTTCAAAGACTACAATATGTTAAAAACAGTGCTGCAAGGATCCTAATGAGAGTGCGTAAACACACATCACCCCCGTTCTTCATTCCCTTCATTGGCTTCCCATCTCCACCAGGATTGATTATAAGATCTCTCTCCTCACTCACCAGTGCATCCATGGTAACGCACCCCCCTACCAGAACCACTCACCCCACTGACCTCAACACGATCCCTCTGTTCTACCCACTCATACCGCCTCATCCTTCCCTGGACTAAGCTCAGCACCATAGGTGATCGGGCCTTCTGTTCTGCTGCCCCTCGTCTGTGGAATGCCCTCCCTGACCATGTGAGGGCTCCACAGACGACTGACATATTTAAAAAAGGACTTAAAACTTTCCTTTTTAGCAGAACCTATAACTTTAATTAACATTGCTGCTTTTTATGTCATGTTTTTATATAATTATTATTATTTTTATTTTTTTATTGATGCCTTTATCTGCTTTTACTTTGTAGCACTTTGAGATTTGATCCAAATGTAAAGTGCATTATAAATTAAATGTATTATTATTATTATTATTATAATTACTTTTGAGAAAATCTGCGAACATGATAATTAATGCTCGTTTCCATCCCACCGTCATGTGAATATTTAGAGTTGGTTTATGAATATAAACAACCACTAATAATCTTTTTCGATGAGAGACATCTTTCTTGGGCTACATCATCAGCATTTCTGGGTTTCCAACGACCTGGCCAAGTAAGGAAGGCGGTTGGTGCTCCACCGTAACTGGTTTGCACACAGGTACGTTGTGGATTCGTGGGTTGCTTTGTACAGCTAGTCAGCTAGTTCGGGACTATGCAGCATATTGAGAAAACTGGAAATTGGGAAGAGGCATTAGAGTAAAGCAGTCAGACAAGTTCTGTCATTGTTTAAAGGGAAGGACAAAGTGGATGGATATGATCGGATTTGCAAAGATTGTTGTATTAAAGTCACAAACTGTGGGATTCATACAAATATGGGTGTTCAGTTAAGATGCCTACACCATAATGTGTTTAAAGCAAGGAGAGAAAAAAACTGCGGTTCCTTTTTTTATTTACATAGACATTCTCATACCCAAATTCAACAGAAAAGTTAATTATGAAGGTTTACATTAACTTGTGAATGTTATGGACCAATGGTTTTCATATGTGACCATAAAAACTCTCCAACCTGGAGCTTTTTAATTTCCCGTAAAATTATGTATACTTTCAGCTGAGTTGGACTAGATTTTAGTAAAAACACTTTTGTTTTTCAGAAGTGCATGCGACATTGATGACATAACAGGTTTTTACCTTTGGTCAGTTTGTCTGCTGGATGAACACATTTGACTGATGTTAAAAGTGAAAAAAGACTAAGAATGTTATCTTATTGATTAAACAGATGTTAACAACATTTTCCTGTTTTGGCATGATTTCGATTCAGTCTCTTCAGGCTCTTGGGAACATCTCCTCGATGTGCGGGTGACAGCTGGTTGCCTGTGTACGATGGGTTTGTACACAGGCAGCTTCACCGTTAGCAGAGGGGGGAATGTACGTTGCTATCACGATAACTCCCTCAGCAGATAGTTCGGCCTCATGCTACCGGCTAACAGCTGAATGTCTTTACAGAAGTGTTGCTTTTTAATTGTGATGTGCCCAGATTTACACCATCACAAACACTGCCAGCCCTCCTCCTTTCCTCTTACAGCTGCCCGCTGTCCTGTCCGCTCTCAGCAGCTCGAAGCCGTCCAACGTAGCATTTGTGTCCGGTGTCAGCGTGGTCAGCCATGTTTGCGTTAACACCATGAAGCTGCACCACCCGATAGGTCCGCTTGTGCCACGTGAGCGCCGCTAACTAGTCCATCTTATTGGGGAGAGATCTCACGTTACCTATGACCACGGATGGGAAGACGGGTCTTTAGCATTTCACTCTGGAAAGGTCAAAGGGTGGCATAGAAAATGTGCTAGTTGTAACAAACCATTTCTCCTGCTATGCCCTGGCGACAGAGTGATTGTGAAAGTATGTCATGTGGAGGGGAGGCAGAAACTGGGAGTCAGATGGGAGTCCTGTCCATACATTGCGGTAAAGAAACAGTCCAATATATCTGTGTATGTGGTCAAAACAGAGAATGGCGAAACAGAGAGAGTAGTCCATCAAAACCTTCTTACCCAGTGCATGTTTCTTCCAGTGCATGTTTCTTCCCCTGAAAAAACGGGACGTTTTGCTGGATGCAGAAGAGAGCAAAGGAATGGACAGGACCGATTCTGTGGTTCAAGCCAGTGGATCAACATTGGAGGAAATTGAATTGGATCCAGTCGAGGACTGTGAAGAGCATGATACTGACGATACTGACAAATTGATGCAAGAAGTGGATGTGAATGCAGGGCAGACAAGTGAGGATGGGGAAAAGGATACACCTGTCAGTGACACCAATCTGCCTCACAAGGCCAGTCCTCCAAAGAGAAACCCTCAGAGAAACCGATCTCCCCCGAAGAGGCTCATCTGTGAGTCACAAGGCTTTTAATAGGAAGATGACCGAGTATATGGCTAAAGGCTAAAGAATGAAGGGCAGCAGGTTACATGTAACACAGCTGAAGTAGTGCATTCACCTTGATAGAAGTTACACACACATTTGCTCTATATAACACAGTCGTTGACGCATCACACATACTAACTACAGGTTTTCCATGCTGGTAGTATTTTTGATTTGTGATTTAGAATTTTAATTGATGGCGTCCCACCCCAAAGAAGGGGTGGATGGAGGGCATTGGCCTGAATAAGCCTTTTGGGGAGCGCTGCTGCGCTATTTAATACCTTTGGAGAATTATTGACAACTGTTAGTCCAGTTGTTGTTGTTCTACGGTCCTGTCCAGCCCTCCTCGTGTTACGGCCTTTCTCCTGGCATATCCTCCATGCTCTTGAGACTGTGCTGGGAGAAAAAGCAAACCGTTTTGCAATTGCTCGCAGGGATAAGCCATCCTGGAGGAGCTCGACTACCTGTGCAATGTCAGTGGGCTGCAGGTACACCCTCATATCACAAGTGGTGACAAACAACATCAGCACAATACAAAACTAGAAAATAGTCAGTCAGGAAAGATAAGTAGACAGCACCTGCAGAAGCGTTTTTGGAGGTTGTCATGCTTTAATTCTCCATTGCAGCTGTTGTCACTTTCATTTACATCAAAATCAGTGAAACTGATTCATAATCACTTGTGCTCCCTGAATGGACAGATTGATATCCCTGAAGTTTAACTGGCTAGGTGTCATACTGCGATGATTCAGTGTTTCCTTAATTTTTTTGAGCAGTGTATATATAAATATATATATATATATATATATATATTTATATAGACCTATAATATTCCAGCTCATCAAATTGCGTGGTATGTGTCTTCCTCAAGCTGGGATCCTCTACCAGAGGCCTGGGAGTTTGAGGGATCGACACAATACCTCAGCTGTTCCGAGGGCTGCACTTTTTTAGATTTAGATCTCAGATGTATCTGGTATTTGCTGAAGCCACATGTCCAGTTTTGGGGTCATAACCCTAATGCATCTATCTCCACTTGGACCCCTTTGGCTTTTACCTTCCACATCTGTTCTAGCTGTTTCCTCAGCCCCTGGTAAAACTCATCTTTCTGTGCTCCTTCTTCCTGTTATTACTGTCAGCTGGAATCACCATGTCTGTGATCACTGCCCTCTTCTGGTCCTTGTAAAACACTACTTTGTCATGTTGGTTAGCTGCTTGTCAGTCTTTAATTTGAAGTCCCACAGGATCTTGGCTCTTTTGCTCTCAACTATCTGCTTGGTCTTCCATGATACACGCTCTTCATCCATCTTCTGAGGGACTCTCTGAGCAATCCATCCTGGGAGATAATCTTTCCGATGTATTAGATGATACTCCTGGTTCCATCCTGGATTGTGGATCTGACACTCGTTAATCTTCAGCCTCCCTCAGTACGCTACTCGTAAAGATGCTGGACTTAGAGTGGAACTCTCCATACATGGTGAGGCATTTTTTTGTCTTCATCAGTAGCTTCTATTTTCTCCTGAGTCAAACTTATTATTCCAGTCGTGTTCCTCATGAATTGTAGGTTATATGTGTTGATGTAGTGTGTGTGAGGTGGTGTCTGGTGGTAGTTGGCTGTGGCTGACCTCCTTGCCACAGCGAAATGAATACTGATGGAATTGTCATCATTACCGCTTCTTCAGATTCTTACTGTTAATTTCTCCTATCTCATAATTTCTATCAAAGGTCAGAATCCACTATAGAGGTCGTTGCTACAAAATCAAACTATAGTCCCTCAGCACAGACCAAAAATTACAAAATTATAATTTTTGTACATGGCCTGACGTGATTTCTAATCTGTAAGTGCAATATATTTATATATATTTGAGAATTAAATGGATGCTGCTATAGAATGGAAATAAAACTTCTGTTTTTAAGAGAGCCATGTAGCTTGTACCCTGTCGGGAAGAAAATAGCCCCAAATTGAGATACAGCGCAAGCTCAGTGTCTTTAGAGGATCTTCACAGCAACACTATTTTGTTATTTGTCTTTAAAACGGGCATGAGAGGACAATGACATGGAATGATATCCATGTTTAAAATATGGAGTGGTAACGTACACACTGATCAGCCATCAAATATTAACCATTGTCATTTGAAGTCAGATTATCATATTACAGTGACACCTGTCAGTGGATAGAATATATCCGGCAGCACATGAACATTTTGTCCTTGAAGTCGATGTGTTGGAAGCAGAAAAAACAGGAAAGCTTCAAAGTCTGTGCGACTTATTGAATAGCCAAATTATTATGGCTATGCGAGTGGCTGGAACATTGGTATAATAACTAAATAGATGTGTTTGTGTACGTATCAAACATGTTTCTCTCTCTCAGTATATGTGTGTGACTAATAATAACAAACAAATGTAATTTAATTATTTGTCTGCTTTTAAATGTAGAAAACTGGTGGAGAATGTTGTTTTACTATTGGGAAAATCGATGATATTATCTCTGTCACACCTATACAAAAGCATATAAAGCAATGGCATACATGTGACTAAGAACTATAAACACACTGCTGTATCAATCTATTTTTAATTTGTTCTATATTTGTTTCGGACTTTAAAGTGTTTTACTTATTTTGTGTTGGATTTCCCTCCCGCCATATTTAACGTTGATCCGGTATACAATGCATTAAGTTTCATCCTCCAGTGCAAGTAAGGAAAAAAATGTATGCCAAGGATCATTTGCCTTATGGAAATACATTTTATTGAGCAGAACGCATGACTAGCATTACTTAAAAATTAGTTGCTATTTTCATACATTAGGGAAAAAAAGGAGAAGTTTCTCTTATTTATTAATTTATTAATTATCAAGACTGTTCTTTTCCCAGGCTTTTGAACATAAAAAAACATTAGCAACAGAGAGCTTCAGAAGAAGTCTGTTGATTTTTTTCTCGCATTTACTCTGTTCCCCTTTAATATTAAGCTCAAGTGGGGAGGACATATGGTTGTGGCAGAAAATAACATATGGCAACTGCTCTAGTCGAAAACCTTAATAAGGGGTAAAATACTGGCACCTGTTGACTCACTACCATTAACATACTGTCAGAGTTGTTCTGGCAGACATACTAAGTGGAGCGCAGTTGCTCAGAACTGTTCCCGAGAGTATCACAGTGTCCCTTTCCACTTGCCATCTATCTTAGACCATGTTATCAGTGCTTTTATAGAGAGGCAAGAAAACAAACATGTTGGAGGATGTCTGTTTATCAAATCTAGTCAAGTTCAGGTATTGTTAAAGAAAAAAAGAAAACAATGGAGAAGATGGAGGGACCAAATGTAAGTAAACAGGACAGTTTAAATAGAAATAACATGACCTGGAAATTTTGCATTTATATACAGCTCCAGGATATGGAGTACTTTACAACATGAGGATCTAAATTGTTTTTTTGAAGTAAAATAATTATTTGGAGTAGAATAAAATAATCCTACACAAGGTAAACAAAATAAATTCCATTTATCTGTGTTGGTTTTAGAGCAATGACAAAGTTTATGAAGGCTCAGTGCACTTAGTGGAGCACTAAATAAGACAAAAGCTATTATCCTTGTAATTTATAATAACTGTGTTTTTCCCACTATATGTGAACATATGGTCTATTAGTTGCAGCAAAATATACAATATGTCAAGTAAACATGAAAATTAATTTTCTTTTTTTATGAAATAATATTACATTAATTAATATTGCCATTTGACATAGACAATTTGATAACAAAGGGAATAGTCAGGGCAATACTATTGAGAATTTTCTCTGTTGGCCAAACATGAATTGGAGAGAGCTAACATCCGCTCTACCATTTCCTCCAATGATACACCAAATTAATCCCTATTTGGAATTCAAAAAAAGTCCGGTATTGATAGGTTTTGAAAATAAGCCTCATACATTGAAATATGCAAAAAATGCTGCACTATGTATGCCGGGCCTGTACTTTTCATTATAGCTTTTCAACATTAGCAACACCAAAGTAAACTGTGGGCCTGTGCCATGGTGAGCGTAAAGTAAGAGTGTGGAGTTATCCCTGTTTTCACAAGAATTTTGTTAACCAGTTCACAGTAGCATTCTGACAAGATTACACCAGGGAGTCTATCCTCAAAAGTTAGTTTTTCAGGCTCTGCCCATGAAATCTTTGTCCACCACTCCCACATCATAAAGGCTGGAAAAAAACCTTAATCTGTTTTGAAATCCCAGCTAAATTGTTTTTTTGAAATACTAGTCAGGAAGGTGGGCTGGAAAATGGAGGGATGAATATGGATCACTGAGCACTGTTGAGATGGATGTTTAGTTATATGTGTATATATGTTAAGGGATGATGAAGGGATTTGCAAAATTTGAAATTCATAAGTCAAGGCAAGAAGGTTTAACTGCTGAGGTTTGACTATCTTTGCGTCTCGTTATAAATTTCTCAAGGTTGCAGACATGAGTAACCTTGCAACTCCTATAGCAAAGCACATATTAATACTGCGTAACTCATAAAGGCATGCTAGAGTTTTCATGTGGTTATGAATATGCCTCTCAATATCTTGTGCTGCACATTTGTCTTCTGCACACTTCTTAGGTTTATTGAGAGCTAATGAGAACTTTTTTGTGCTCCTGTTTGGAAGATTAATTCTGGCTCTGATATTAAAATTGATATTGCTCAATGTGTGTACATCTGCCTTTGAATATGAAATGTGTGTCCAAGTTCAAAACCCAACATTTTTGAATATTCATCAGAGTTGATATCGTATCGTAATTGATAAAGCTATCCATCCAAAGTAAAATAAGAGTTATCATTTCCCATTAATTTCCACTTTCATGTAATTGGAGGAAACACTGACGGATGTAAAAGAATATGCAAAAATGTGGTATCCTCTATACATAATCAGATTTAGAAGTACACTAATTTTTTTTAATGTGTACTTTTACATTAGATGCACATGCACTGAATAATGTAGGTCATTTCCATCTTCCAAGTAAATTTTGGTATGATTCAATCAAAAAACTGACAATTAAACCAGAATAATGCAGTTGTTATAATTTCTCAACAAAGCCATAAAATACCTATTGCCTCATTGTTGCTTGAAAGCTCTGACAGAAGTAGCATTTTTAAGAATCGTGCTAGAAGAGATGATTATTTTGAATCATCACTAACATATGCACAGGGGCACTTGAGGTATTGCAGGTGATATGTGAGGGTTTTTGGTTTTTGACAATACTTTGAAAAATTATCAGTCATGCATTTTTCAAAAGTAGTTTTACTATCATAGGTCGAATTAATTTTTTTGTTAGAACTCTAATAAACCAATTGTATATCTAAAATTCCTATTTTAAATGCAATTGTTAATTGTCGTGAACTGAAAACGCAATCCGGTTCACTGTGAGCAGGGAGGCACAATATTGGATAACAGATGAATATCGTCAAAGATCATAGTTGAGATATAGCAGCAATACAGCTTAAAAGATGGAGAAAGAAATAAAAACAAAAATCTAAAACAGAGCCAAAAAAATCCATTGTTTACAAATTTCAAGAGCAAAGACCCTTATAGCATATAATGAAGATATTAAAAGGTTTGAAAACATTTAACAGACATTTAAATATGCTCCATGGCTTTTATTGATTACAATGATTCACAATTTTTATTCATATAAGACATTGTGAATTGGGTGAATAATGTTATGTGTCTACAAACAAACCCACACTGATTAGCCATAACATTAAAACCACTGTCCTTTGGGTTGGGTAAGTCTCCTTTCTGCCCTGCGATGCAGGGCAGAGTTCTACGACTGAGTTCTCACACCCTTCTCACTTTTTCACCAATTTCTGCAAAAGCAGCTCATTGGGATCAGACATACATCCAATCTAATGACAGGCAACATTGTTGACGAGACAAACGTTTTTATTCTTAACTTGCAAGTGTTGATACTATTATGGCTGATCAAAGAATTTTCAGTGTGTACCCCCAAGCCTGTTGGCAGTGAATATTTCACACTAAAATGAAGTCAGTAACTTATGTCAAAGTACTTGCTGCTATTTTCTATTATGCTACTTTTATTTCAGGTTCTTGTCAAGTTTTTTTTTTAACTAAACATTATTTATTTTTTCAATTCAGAAGTACAGTATTTATTTCAAATGTAATTGTTTTATTTATTAATACAATTATATTTGACATACCTTTTATGTTCTACAAATCTACATGCACATGCACGCAGTCGTATACAGTCAAATAACAATGGGGAATGGGCAATGGGGAATTTGGTTATGGTAACCTCCGAAGGTACCATAACCAAATTCCGCTGAGTGTACCAATTTGGCTAGGGGCGGCCCTGGCTGTCTACATCATCTTATTATCATGAATACATAAAGCAGCCATTTCAAAACAATAGGCTATAAATTTAAATTACAACTTCATTGTATGCTTATTGAAAATATAAACTGTACATGTATTAAATACTAAATCTAATCGACCTGATAAGATCATTTAGGTGGGTTGTGGAATCTCATTTTTTTCTCCCCTGATCAAAATAGATAAATTCTATTTATAGTCTTATATAGTTATAAATATATTTATAACTATATATGAAATATAATATTAAATATATATAAATATTAACATTTTAATGTGAGAAATTAAGAGTATTTTAATTTTAACATATCAGTGAAACAATTTTCCCATTAAACTACTTAAAAATGAGACGAATGAAGTGCATTTGAACTAAACAAACAGGAACTCATCAGTAAACCAATAAACACATTTAAAACTTGTTTGTGACACATATTAAGTGCATTTTGATGTAATGAACAGACTGGTGCTTATGTTTACTGTGGCAAACCAAGAAATTAAGAACTCAGCTTCTGCTCTTTTGTTCAACTCAGCAATTATTACTAGTCGTAAATAGCAATAGTAGTAGAAATAATTACTCTTACTTGCCATCAGACACACAGACGCAATTGACTAATCGTGAAAGCAATTTAACTCATGGTGAAAAAGTGCGTTACCAGAAAAGTGAGCGTAAAATATTCAAAATTGTGCAAAGAAAATTAACACTGCACAACAGGAAACTTTTGGGTGACTTAGAACACATTTAAAAATGCACTTTTCCCTACTTATATGATACATTTGCCTGACCTTTAGTATTCCGTTCCCGTCAGGTGAATTGGTGTCGTTCAGTCTATTCTAATCAGCCTGTTAGCAATACATTGTCTTCCTGCCAATGTTGCTCTATTATTTGCTGAACACCATTGGTAGAGCTTGAAACGCTCTACCATGCCAAAAGGTGTATTACAGACACATTTAAAAAATAATAGTAAAATAAAATCAAAACTATATTATTTGGCGACCCAAATAAAATCCAACGCAAAACATCTATGGGTCACAACCCAGACTTTGGGCGCCATTGTTTTAAACCCTTACATCGGCCTAAAATTAAATTTCATCTTTGTTTGTCTTCATTGCATTAACTCAATCAGCATTCTAGACGGAGCTACGGACTACATAGTTGTTAACACACGAACACATACTGATTGTCTTTCATCGCCTTGAAAAAGCTTGTGATAAAGCATTGAATGAGTGCGCTTCTAAAATCTATATCGCTTTGAATTTCATTGAAAAAAAATAGAGAGAGAAAAAAAAAAAGAGAGGGAGTTTGCTTCATTTGCAAATCTCACTGGCTCACTCGAGCATTCTGTATGTCTTCTTTCTGCAAAATGAGTTTTTTTTGCACTTATTGTGAATACTTTATGCATACAGTGCTTGCACAGAACAAGCCAGTGCAGAGCCTTATTTTTTATCATGTGATCATGCATGTGACTTGTATGAGAAAACAGCTCTGCAGATTTGTTCTTTCTTTCCACTGCCTATTTCGGGTGAATATCTAAATGCTGGAGTCCTTATTGTGCAGTATGTCCTGTATCTTTTAAGAGCCTTTAGATTACCTTGATTTTTTACAATACTGCAAATTAGGGTTGTTACCCACCACTTATAAGATTAAGCATTCCCTTTCCCAGATAAAATGTGTAGAAAATGTGAGATTGTACTCTACAAACTAAACTGAGAAGGTTTTGGAGTCCATGTTTTAACATTTCAGTATGAGAGAGAGGAGTTACTAGATCCCTCTACTTAAGGGCCGGATTAAAAGAATGAAATACAATCAGGGTGAACTGCATATTTGGCTGCTTTCTTCTACCCCATCATCATGGCGAGAAGAGAAGAGAAGAGAAGAGAAGAGAAGAGAAGAGAAGAGAAGAGAAGAGAAGAGAAGAGAAGAGAAGAGAAGAGAAGAGAAGAGAAGAGAGAGAGAAGAGAAGAGAGGTTTCAAAATTCCTTTATTAATCAATTTCAAATAATATCCAGAACAGTCACTTCTTCACCTTACTGTTAAGCAAAGACAAGAATTGGTCAAAAATTAAGTCGCAACTCCCCATCATCCCCCACAGAACATAAGACATCCCTTACTGCCCATATGGGGTTAAACCCCTGCATATTGTCTATCATCTTATAATATGCATGTTCCACTTTCAATCTGGCCTTCACAAGTTTTTTCCAGGACCAGCACTGGTTCCACATTGCCAGTATTCTGTGTCAGTCTTTTGCGTGTCAGCCAAATGGACAACTTCGCAGAGCCTGATAAAAAGTTGACCAGTGTATGTACAGATTTTTCCTTGGCACAATATTTTGGGCCAAAGATAAGTAGCTGAAATGAAAAAAACTCTCCAAGGGCTTGAAACCACCTTTTCAGAAGTCCAAACAGTGAGGACAAACGGGGACACTGCACAAACAAATGTTCTAAGGTTTCAGGCTGATGGCAGAAAACACATTCATCTCCCACCCCTGGATCCAGGTGTGCTCTGTATCTGTTTGTAGCTATTGCCCCATGTACAATCCTCCACTGGAGGTTCTGCTGTCTGTTTCTCGACGGGCATCTTGTACAGGGACCGCCAACTGCCTTTTGGGGAAAAATCTGGACCAAAATACTCAGTGCACCTCTACTCCCTTAGCCCGACCAGAGACCGCAGATTGAGAACTTTTCCACAAATGTTATACATGGCTTTTTTCTCTATGTTTCGAAAATCCTCCTTGGGAGGGGTTGGGAGAGTCAGCAGTTGTCTTTTTTCCCTCTTGCCACTCCCCCATGGCTGGGGTGATGGACAGAGAGGGGAAACTGTATTCACCCTCCTCACTCCATTGCTTATTCAGAGTTTTGCTCACTCCAAGGGTCCTCAGATGTTGTGGCAGGGCAGCACAAACTTCCGCCACCACTCGGTTTATTAGCCTGATAGACGTGATGTTGCTGCTCCTCCTGAGTACACACTCAGATGACGATGTCATCTTTATCAGATGTCCCAGTTTGGTACAGCCAGCTGTTCTAAGCTCTGTCCGCAGGCTGGCAGACTCCAGTGTTTGAGTCCTTGTTAAGTTATAAAAAAACAAAGGTTCCTCAAACAACCACATGCCAGGTGTTTCGTTGGTATCTCGTGTTTTTTTAAGAATCTGCCAAGCCTGCAACACAGAGCTGTAGAAAGGTGTCAAGTTCGTTAGGTCCACTTGGTCTGGTTGCAGAAGGAATAGATGTTTATCATAACCCAGTCTCCCGGCTTTCCTTAGCAGCAGACACGCTATTTCACACCAGCTCCGCCCACAGCTGTACAACAGTCTCTGTTGAAGTCTGAATGAAGCTATTTTTGACTAAATGCTTATCAGTCCCTGCCCTCCTTCAGCCACAGGCAGGTAGAGGGCTGCTGACCGGATCCAGTGCTTCCCAGACCAGAAAAAGTCCACAATGCTCTTCTGAACATCCTCCATTAGACCTCTTGGTGGTGTCAAAACGATAAGTCTATGCCAAAGGGTCGAGGCCACCAAGTTATTGGCAAACAGAACTCTTCCCCTATATGACAGCTGGGGTAGCAACCATTTCCATCTAGACAACCTCGCACACACCTTCTCCTTAACCCCCTCCCAGTTTTTGGCCTTAAATACCTCAGTGCCCAAAAACACTCCCAGGAACTTCAGTCCTTCTTTCCCCCACTCAAGTCCTCCAGGCAGACTGGGCACTGCCTGATCCCTCCACTGGCCCAGTAGGAGAGCTTTGCTCTTTGCCCAGTTCACCCGTGCGGAGGAGGCTTTCCCATATAGACCCAGGGTTTCCTTCAAGCACTGGCCATCTCTTTGGTTTGTTACAAAAATATTTACATCGTCAGCATACGCTGACACTAAAGGAATGCCCCGATCACTAATAATACACCCAGGCAGTGAGAGACCCCTGAGCATTTCCCTCAGCCTAAACAGCAAGGGTTCTATGGCAATGCTATAAAGTTGGCCTGAAATTGGACAACCCTGTCTGATCCCCCGCTGTAACGGGATTGGTCGACTCAGCCCTGCTCCCATCTTCACCATACACTGTGCACCTTCATACAGTAACTTTACCCAAGAAAGAAACCCATCACGAATACCAAACGCCCTGAGTGTTGAAAACAAATAAGAGTGATCCACCCTGTCGAACGCTTTCTCCTGATCCAGAGAAACAATACCAACATTTACATCAGACATTTTTGACAGATCAATTAGGTCACGAATTAAAAAAATATTGTCCATAATTGACCTGTCAGGCACACAATAAGTCTGGTCTGTGTATATAATTATTTACAATATGCCCTTTAGCCTATTTGCCAAGGCTCTGGAAAGCACCTTATAGTCAGTACATAGGAGCGCGACTGGCCTCCAGTTCTTTAACAGAGCCAGATCTCCTTTTTTGGCAGCAGTGAGAGAACTGCTCGCTGGCAGGAGACAGGGAGACATCCTGCATTGGAACATTCCAAAAGAACTTCATGCAGGTCAGGCCCAAGGATATTCCAAAAGTGTTTGAAGAAGTCCGATGAGAGTCCATCAATCCCTGGTGCTCGTCCTGACGACATCTGGTTGACTGCCATAGGTAGTTCATCCAGAGTCAGCTCACACTCCAGAGCAGCCTTCTCACCTTGGGTGAGCTGAGGAAGGCCCTCCAGAAGCTCCTCTCGACTCTCCATTGAAACCTGCTCCGCCTGGAAAAGGTCGGTGTAAAAATCCATTGCATGCTGCCTCATCTCCGCTGGATTAGTGGTCACTTTCCCCCCAGGTAGCTGAAGGCACGTCATATGCTTCTTCTGTGCCACCGTTTTCTCCAACTTGAAGAAGTAAGCACTAGGGGATAAATTTTAAGGGGATTAAAATTAATTCCTTAACCATGATGTCTTCAATGTTCCTTGTCTTTGAGCTGCAGAGATTCAGGTAGACTTCCGAGTCCTGTCCCGAAGAGCTGCTTCCCCTGTGCTGTGCCATTAGGTTGTTAACTGGTTGTTTTTTCTCATTTATAGAGAGATGGTGCACTCCTCGCTGAACTGAACTGTATATACAACAATATATATATATATATATATATATATATATATATATATACGACTCACATGGGACACTAACGACTCACATGAAACCCTAATGACTTACATAACACACTAACGACTCACTTGAGACACTAACGACTCACATTGGTCACTAACGACTCACATGAAAAACTAATGTCTCAAATGAAACACTGAGCGGCTGTGGCTCAGTGGGTAGAGCGGCCGTCTCCCAATTAGAAGATCGGAAGGTAGCTGGTTCAAATCCCACCAGGGTCTACTTGTCATAGGGTCCTTGAGCCAGACCCTGAATCCTTAGCTCCCCGGGCGCTCCACGAGGGGCTGCCCACTGCTCCCTCAGGAATGGGTCAAATGCAGAGAAGTAATTTCACTATGTTGTACTGTATGACTATGTGACTAATAAAGGATTCTTTCTTTCTTTCTATCTCACATGAGACACTAACGACTCACATGAGACCCAGCAAATAACATGAAACCCTAGCGACTGACATGAGACACCAACGACTCACAAGCGACACTTAAGCTCAAATGAGACCCTAACGACTGACATAAGACCCGAGACACTATCGACTAACGTGAGACCCGTAATGACTCACATAAGAGAGTAACTACTCACATGAGACATTGACGACTCTTATGGGAAACAAATGACTCATATAAGACATTAAGGATTCACATGATACACTAAAGGCTCATATTAGACACTAACGACTCACATGAGACTCTAGGGACTGACATGAGACACTAACTACTCACATGAGACCCTAACAACTAACATGAGACCCAAGCGACTCAGATGAGACACTAACAACTCAAATGAGACAATAAAGACTCATATGAAACACTAATAACTCACATAAGACACTAAAGACTCACATAAGACACTAACGACTCACGTAAGACACTAACCACGCACATGAAACACTAATGACTCATATAAGACACTAATGACTCACATGGAACACTAACGACTCACATGAGACAATAACACCTCACATGAGATATGTGAGTTGTTATCACTAACAATAATAAATAATAATAATACATTTAATTTATAATGCACTTTACATTTGGATCAAGGAGGAAGACTGGGTCTGATGAGGGGTGCCAATTAAAATAGCTTCGGTTTTGGAGCTGTTCAACTGGAGAAAGTTGTTTTTCATCCACACCTTTATCTCCTCCAGACAAGCGGGGAGAGTTGACAGGAGAGATGATGATGACGATGAGGATGGAGAGGCTGAGGAGGAACATGTGTCAGTTATTATGTAGATTTGCGTGTCATCAGAGTAACAATGGAATGAGAGTCCATATCGACTGATGACTCGGCCAAGGGGGAGCATGTATAGTATGAAGAGAATGGGGCCAAGGACTGATCCGTGGGGGACCCCACAGGTGACGGTATGTGTCCGGGACTTTGAACTTCCAAGGGAAACGTATTCTGTTCTGTCAGTGAAGTAGGACTGAAACCAATTTAGGGCGGTGGCAGTGAGTCCAGTGGTGTGATGTAGGCGGTGTAGGAGTATTCCATGGTCAACTGTGTCGAAGGCAGCAGACAAATCAAGGAGAATCAGGAGGGAAGGTGAACCAGCATCTGCTGCCATCCGTAGGTCATTTGTGACTCTAAGCAGACTCACATGGGTCACTAACGACCCACATGAAACACTAATGGCTCACATAAGACACTAACGACTCACTTGAGACACTAATGACTCACATGTGACAGGTAGGTAAACAACAACTTGGGACCTCTGTGCTATTTGGGTCAATGTTATGGTAGATTAAATATCCGGAGCTCCCCATCTGTAATTTATAAATAAGAGACCTCTTGGATGAGAGTTGATTCATTCAATTGTTGTTTCTTTTACTCCTTTTTTTATGCCTTGGTCTTACATGACAACAATGTTTTTGGCCTAAAAACATTTAAAAGATGTTCAGGAGTCTAATTTATTAAAAATGCTTCTATTTCCATGTTAACTTACAAATGATGTTCTTGTGAAAACTGGGATGACACAGACCTATTTCGTGCATGGTTACGTTTTCCACCCGTTTGCACAGTCAGAACAAAAACATCTCCAGAACTGCGGAGCAGAACTTGTGGGGTGTTCTTGGTCTGAAGTGATTTGTACCTACTAGGTGGTTTAAAGAACATCTGGTGAACCGTTGATAGGTTTATGGCTGCCAAATACTCTTTGATGCCAAAAGCAATAGTGTGGGGAGAAAAGCCCAACATGTTGTGGAAAGAAGTTAATACAAGTTATGATAGAAAGTGTATTGCAGAACTGTTTCGGTGGGATATGGAGACATATACAAGTTAACCGGCACATGGTTATCATGTTATGCCTGATTAGTGTATAGGATAGCTCTTCATCATAGTACCACATGTTGATTAGGATTAGGATTAAAGTTTTGGGTCAGCTGCATACATATCAAGGTTTCATAGTGGTCTGGCATTCATAATTTTCGCTCTATACAGTATTATATTTTAGTATTGATACATTACCTCATCCAAAACCTCATCACCCGGTTGGGATGGGTAACATACCGAAGGTCATCATACAACTATGATTGGCACTCAGATGACACAAAAGCAATAAATCAGCAGTAGCATCTTCTCTGAAGGAGAATGATAACTGCACTTTTCCTCACCTCGGCAGATAAAATGACAAGTCTCCTTGTTATCCCATCAAACATCTTCATTTTTATCATTGTGCTACTTCACTTTACTCTTTGAGTGGCTCTAATAGATTATTTCTTGCTGTATTTTTTCAAAAAGTTTTGTTTCCAACTTTCTTTTCTATTTTGTCACTTGCTTCAATTTATTTCTCTTCTTATTCTGACTTGCTTTGTCCTCTCATGCTTTTGTTTATCAATGACGTATAACAGCGTAATTTCTCAAGCAACCGGAGGACTTTTAGAAGTCAACAAGAGAGAGTGATATGATCTCCTGAGTTCCTGCACATACACACTATTTCATTTACACATACCCGTGTTAAGCTCTCAAATTCCCCACAAAGAGCTTCACTCCCACTAGACAATTTGCCATGTGAGAAAAATAGAGAGATGGGATGCTTTTTCTATATCCTCCCCTGTCCCATCTCCACTCACTGTATTCCTCAGTACTTCTCTATACTGCAGTACAAACATGCAGAGTGATCAAAGATATTGGGATGTCAAAAGCAGATGAAGATGAGAAAGAGTGGTGGTAGAACAGAGCTGTCAATCAAACATCCAGCCAAGCTCAGAAGAGCTTGTATCCAATTGGCCTGACAGGGGATTTATAAACATTCCTCGAGGACCATCAGTGTACTATCATACCTCCTGATTTGTTGTCATTTATTATGTTCAAAATCAGGGGGCTGTCTGGTGAAATATTTTGAGGAAAAATTCTGCCAATGCTAAGGCTCATCTGCAGCAGGATGAGAGGAATGTGTTTTTGGTTTTTTTTTAGATCCTTTTTGCCATTATAATTTAATATCAAATGTAATTTGATAAATTTGAAATGTATTAATCTAAAATAGTTAAAGTTGCACCGTAATGATTAACAGGGAAAACTTCCCAGAGCCAAATATAATTAACCATTCACTCCCGATTTTTTTTGTTGGTTTGTTTTTCTAAGTTTTCAAGAGTATTTTATCTTTGGCTTGGCTGTGGATGCTGATGCTTAATAAGCTCCAAAACACTTGTAGTTTAGTCCCAATAAATTGTTTCTATTCTATTCCAAGAAAGTGTTGTGAGTATCGTGGCGTTCCAGCACACTCTTCTGGAGGCATTGAGAAGTTCATTACATTCGTGCTTTTTAAGGGGATTAATTCATTCATTATCAATAAACATTTATCCTATTCAGGATCGAGCCAATCCCAGCTGGCACTGGGCAGTTTGGTATTTTCTACATTTGTGGACGTGTACACCTGCAAATATATACAAATTAATAAATATTTAAATATAAATAGATATAAATAAATAAAGTATTATCATGAATAATAATATTGATAATAATAATAATAATAATCAGAAAATGGGAAAACATTTATTTTAATTATGTCAAACCCTTGAATAATTTAGATGGACTTACTACATCATAAAACAATTAACTTGTTAAGTTTGCCCCCATGAACAAAACTATAAGAAAAAGTGTTTGTATCATTGACTTTTTTTCGTTTTGTTATATTTTTAATCTGGGAAGCTGGTTCTAGAAGTATTAAACCTAATTTTGTTGTATCACTGTTTGTACGATGACATAAATGGCTTGAATTTGAACAACTTATCATTGTTATTATCCATTTACACAATATACTAACCTAAAATACGATTATTTATGCAATATACACAACTGTCTCACTCCAACACTGCTATTCTTTCGTAACACATAAAAAAGGTTCTGTTGTCATCCTTTTAACCTCTTATTTCTACTGTGACCTGAAATTAAATGAAAATCAACACTAATATATTACCCTACTCTTTCACTCTTTCGCTCTCTTCTCCTGGCTTTCAGTAATGAAATCCCCAATATCTTGGAGTCACCAATTCCGGCATTAACCTGCCCCGATTCTTTGCTCATCAGGAAAGCTGGTTCTGTCCTGGGAGTAGAATTCCAATCGTTGGTGGAGGTGTCAGAGATGAGGATGCTGAGAAATGTCAGGGAAACTCATTTTCACAATGTGCATTGTCTTTGTTTTGGTTAGAGTGTGTACTGTTCTGCAGTCTCTATCTATTCCTCAACCTTGAAGTTACACTGCCGTCTGCCCAGAGTGATTCTTTTGCAAAAGTCAAATTAAAATTGACAAAGACTAGTCTGGGCTCGGGAGATTTCAGATTTTCCAGACCATAAAACTACAGAATATTATAGAATATGCCTCTCACCCCTACTGACGACCATTAAAGTGGAGAAGTGCCCCCCACCCCCTGCAGAAAGGAAAAATTAAACATAGGACATTGATTGTTGATTGATTGATACGGCAATAATACCAATATTTTGTACAATATTTCTTTTGAAATAAGAAAAGCAGTAGGAGCACAGAGGGGGATACATTTTAAATAGATGATGCAATCTGATAGCTTTTACAGACTGCAAGGGGGTGGCAGGGGAGAACTTATTCAAAGAGCTTAGATTGATAGAAGGATGACTTTGGTGGTACAAATGAAGGAAAGAGCAAAGGTAAAACAGAGGATCAAATGGTGGAAGCTTAGGAGGGAACGCTGCTGTGCGGACCTCAGGGAGATGTTCTGGGTTGTAGTGAGGAGCAGCTAGATGACTGGGTAACTCCAGAAAAGTTGGTTGTGTGACAGAGAAAGATGCAAAGGACTATGCAAGATGGAAGCAGATGATTCGCTGTGGCAACCCCAAAGGGGATGCCCAAAATAAGAACAATAAGAAGATTGCACTGTGCTAAATTCTTGTTTTTACAATTTTATCTTGATGTTCTGTGTGTGTATATGTGCTTTTTAAACTGCTGCTAAGGCAACAAGTGAATTTCCCAATTTTGGGATCTTTAAAGTTTGTTTAAGTCTCAGTCTAAGTCTATTTTAAGAGAAAAATGAAAATAAGTATAATCTTCTTTTGTTTTGTGAAATAGATCTGAAAGTTGTTCATGGTTTGCAAATTTCACCTTTCATCATAATTTTATCTTGCAAGTGGAACTGATGCTTGTCTGGGCTTGGTCTTGGCTCTGCTCATCAATCCACCAAATATATATTTGGTGGATAGATATATAATCACTTTCACTAATCTCTACTCACTTCAAACCAGTGAGAAGAGTACAGCTGGAAAGGAAAGTACATATATGTCCATTTAGGTAATCAGAACTGTTCAAACATTTGCATTCATATTTATGAGGTTGATGTTGGAACCAATTTCCGAATAATAAGCTGACAGATAAAACATAATTAACCCTCATGTTGTGTTAATTTCATGTTAAACTATTTTGTGTGACCGTTCCATCATAAAAACTGTTAGAATACATATATTATGTACTTATGTATTACTACTTGTTGTGTTAGATTTTTTTTTATTACCTTAAGTTCTTATGAACGTTACAAGTTTTGAACTTCTATTTGTTATTTATGGACCTTATGCCTCATTGATCTGAGCTTATACATCTTCAATTCTAGTTCTAAAAAACATAATTTCTGGATTATTTTTATTTTAAGAAAGTTTCAGATGAAACATACTGTACTGTTTTATCACAGACTACTTTGGGTGAATGTTACCAAGGACTTTTGTTTTGAAACCGTATAAAATGTTTATATAGTCACATAAAGTAACACCTGTTGTGTTCCCGGTCAAAAGTAACCGGGAAAATGTTTGTGTAGAATGGAAATTATCCCAAAAATACACTTTACAATTTCACAATATTCCAAGATCAATGTCTTAATACATTAAAGAACAACCAATAAGAACTATAATATTACAATGATCATCAGTCTATCAGATGATTTTTTGCCTGATAACAGAAAAAAAACTGAAAACAGATAATAAAACCAGTCAAAATCAAAATACCCATGTATGCTTTGATATCTGCCTGGGTTACCTCCTTCCAATTGTCTTTGTAAATCCTTTCCCCCTCCAAGTTGGTCATGTTTACCACTAAGGTTTCGCCGGACTCAATCAGGAACAGTTCAAAGCAGGATTTGATTTCATCATTCCGGAATATGGTATATTTTGTCATCCTGATGACCTACTTTGATTTTCAAGTGTGGATAAAAACCAGGATAAATTCCCATTCTTTGACTTGAATGGGACTGCAGCCTCAGCATGGCCATCCTCTTCATCAGTTATTTCTTGGTCTGGATTATATTCCATGACGTCTTCAGCTTCTGACACTTTCTCCTGTAATCCCCCCTCACTGTCAGTTTCCTGGCATTTCGCCGACTCACCAGTGTGGTGATCACATATATAATCAAGAGCCTCACTTAAGGTATATCGATCTGCCATGGTGCTGCCACAAGATGAACTGTGAGCAAGGCCTTAAAAAAGTATAATATACCAAAGCTATGAGAAAAGTTCAATATTATTGAAACTATGTTGCAACTGTCTGTGGGAACTGTCAACGGGTGTTGTTCCCGAAGGACTCTACTGGGCAAAGGTTCTCTTAGTGGTTGCCAGGGAACCCAAGGTGTGTGTGCGAATGTGTGTGTGCGTGCATGTGCATGGGTGTGTGTTTATGTGTGTGTGTTCAACTGACAAATCTGGGTGTACCTGAGCTCAGTTTTTTACACTAATTATAGTCTTTCCCAATAATTTCTAGTGACCAGTCATTTTTGACCGGGAACACCAAAAGTGTACAAAAGTTGAATAAAACACACAGAATTGTCTGCAAAATAATACAATTTATTTTTTGTTTTGGAATCCTCGCCATAACCAAGTCATGGAATCTTAGGTCATGGAATCTTACGAATCTTAGGTCACTTCATTTTACTGAGATAAATCTTTTAAATCGATTTGGTCAAAATCAAAAGAATTTGACCAAAATTGAAAACATGAGGGTTAAGTAACACAAGTAATCAAGTAACAAGCTGTTTGAAATGTTCCAATATCAAATTTGGTGAGGATTGCAAACACATTGATATTCTGCTGTACCTAATTCATTAACGGATAAAATAAATAATTTGGTCAATTGGCAAATCGAAATGGAGGGCCATTTACTGTAAACAAGTAGAAGGAAGTTGTCAATAAATAAATAAAAAAAATCAATTGAATTAACAATAAAAGCATTGTTGGTGCATTTATTTGTCTGTGTGAGTGTGTGCGTTGGTGTGAGCGTGTGTGTTTGTGTTTGCGTGTATGTGTGTGTGTGTTTATAATAATAATAATACATTTAATTTATAATGCACTTTAAATTTGGATCAAATCTCAAAGTGCTACAAAGCAAAAGCAGATAAAAGCATCAATAAAAAATAAAATAATAATAACTATAACTATATAAAAACATGACCAAAAGCATTAAGGTTAATTACAGTTATAGGTTCTGCTAAAAAGGAAAGTTTTAAGTGCTTTTTTAAATGTGTCAGTCATCTGTGGAGCCCTGAGATGGTCAGGGAGTGCATTCCACAGACGAGGGGCAGCAGAACAGAATCACCCATTGGCTGAGCTTAGTCCGGGGAAGGAGGAGGCGGTATGACTGGGTAGAACGAAGGGATCGTGTCGAGGTCAGTGGGGTGAGTAGTTCTTTCAGATAGGGGGGTGCATTACCATGGATGCACTGGTGAGTGACGAGAGAGATCTTATAATCAATCCTGGTGGAGATGGGAAGCCAATGAAGGGAATGAAGAACAGGGGTGATGTGTTCGTGTTTACGAACTCTCATCAGGATCCTTGCAGCACTGTTTTGAACATACCGCAGTCTTTGAAGACTTTTATCAGGGATCCCGATGAGAAGTGAGTTACAGTAATCCAGTCAGGAGGAGACGAACGCGTGGACCAGCTTTTCAGCATCACTCAAGGTTACTGAAGAACGGAGTTTCGAAATATTTCTAAGATGGTGAAAGGACATCTTGCAGATGTGTTTGATGTGGGATTCAAAAGTGAGTTGAGGGTCAAATCTTACACCGAGGTTGGTGACTGATGAAGAGAGGGGAATGTCGTGACCAGAGAAGGTAATACTGGTTATGGAGGAAGTCTGGGTCTGATGAGGGGTGCCAATTAAAATAGCTTTGGTTTTGGAGCTGTTCAACTGGAGAAAGTTGTTTTTCATCCACACCTTTATCTCCTCCAGACAAGCCCGGAGAGTTGACAGGGGACATGATGATGACGATGAGGATGGAGAGGCTGAGGAGGAACATGTGTCAGTTTTTATGTAGATTTGCGTGTCATCAGCGTAACAATGGAATGAGAGTCCATATCGACTGATGACACGGCCAAGGTGGAGCATGTATAGTATGAAGAGAATGGGGCCAAGGACTGATCCCTGGGGGACTCCACAGGTGACGGTGTGTGTCCAGGACTTTGAACTTCCAAGGGAAACGTATTTTGTTCTGTCAGTGAAGTAGGACTGAAACCAATTTAGGGCGGTGGCAGTGAGTCCAGTGGTGTGAGTTAGGCGGTGTAGGAGTATTCCATGGTCAACTGTGTCGAAGGCAGCAGACAAATCAAGGAGAATCAGGAGGGAAGGTGAACCAGCATCTGCTGCCATCCGTAGGTCATTTGTGACTCTAAGCAGAGCTGTTTCTGTGCTGTGGGCGGAGCGGAAACCAGACTAAAAGGTTTCAAAGAGGTTGTTGTATTTGAGGTGGTCCTGGAGGTGGGCAGCAACTACTTTTTCCAGAACTTTGGAGAGGAATGGGAGTTTGAAAATGGGCCTGTAATTAGCAAAAAGTTCTGGATCGAGAGTAGGTTTTTTGAGGAGTGGTCTGATTATGGCGGCTTTTAGGGCAGATGGAACAAAGCCGGCCTGGAGGGATTGATTTATAACAGCGGTGATCAGGGGACTGATGGAAGAGATGTTTGTTTTCACTAGGGCCGTAGGAAAGGGGTCGAGGGCACAGGTGGAGGATTTCATAGTCCTGATGATAACCTCAACCTCCTGCTGTGAGATTTCTGGGAAACACCATAGAGGCTGGGAGATCTCAAACTGTGAGTAAGCAGACTGGATAGGTAGAGAGGAGGAATGAACAGCACGGATTGAGTCAATTTTTGATTTGAAGAAAGCCATGAAATTATTACAGTGCTCTTCTGTAATTTCTGTAAGTGGGAGAGTTTTTGGTTTAAGAAGATGATTGATAGTGGAAAACAGCCGCTTAGAATTTCCAGGACTGGTTTTGATGATGTTGGAGTAGAACAGTGACCGAGCCTCTCTAAGGGACTTTGAGTAGACCTTTTGGTGTTCACGAAAGGCTAGCTTGTGGACAGTAAGACCTGAAGCCTTGTAACGCCGCTCAAGGACACGCCCAGCTGCCTTCATTTTCCGTAGCTCGCTGGTCAACCAGGGGGCTGAGCGGGAGAAGGTGACTGTTCTAGTTTTTACAGGGGCGTGACGATCCAGGATGCTACTCAGGGATTTATTGTAGAAATCTACTGAGTCATTTGCTGATACAAAGTTGGCAGAAAGAAGATGCTGGAGGTCGACTCTCATGGTTTCTGGGTTGATGTTTTTCAAATTCCTGAAGTAGATTTGACGCTTTGGCTTAGTGAGGGATGACAAAAGCGACAATTCCATGGAGACTGCCTTGTGGTCGGACACACCCAGATCGTACACAAGAAGATTGCTGAGAGGAGCAGAGTCAGTGATGACTAGATCCAGAGTGTGCCCCTTGATGTGGGTGGGGACATCGACAAGTTGCCTGAGATTAAAACAATCCAGTAGTTGGAGAAATTCGGAAGCAAAACGACATGCAGGGGAGTCATGCAGGGGAGTCAGGGGAGTTTGTACATCTCAGAGATGAAGGCTGGGTTTTGTTTGGGTGGCCGGTAGATTAGAAGTATGGTCATGGAGAAAGGGGGTTTACAATTAAATGCCAGGCATCCAAAAGAAGAGATCTCTGGCAACGGCAGGGGAGACAAGTCCAAATCACTGCGGTAGATGACAGACAGACCACCACCACGACCAGTGCTGCGGGCTTTCTGGAGGTAAGAGTAACCGGCGGGACAGGTCTCATTCAGGACAGAAAAATCATCTGGTTGTTGCCAGGTTTCTGTAAGGCACATAACGTCCAGACATTTCTCCAGGATGTGGTCATGTATGAGGCATGATTTGTTTGTGAGAGATTGTGAATTAAAGAGTTTGATTTTAATACTAGATGGAGCAGGGAGTCTTTGTATTGGCCGAAGAAGACTAAAATCCACTCCACGTTTTCTAACCCACACAGTGGATGATTTTAACAAGAAAAGTCCATTGACAGTAATGGGAAAGGCTGCAGCATTCTGATGACGCGTCTGAGACGCGATAGTGCGCACGTCAGAGCAAAAGGACGGAATGGAGTTATCTGAGCGGGAGCGGGAGTAAACAAACTTAGAACGGCAACTTCTGTGAATGTAACAAGGCCGGCGGAGGAGTCCAAGTTGTTTAATAACTGAAATGCACAACGGAGTGTTGTAGTTGTTGAATTTCATCAGTTGGGTGACGGAATAATTCATCATCATGCCAGTCGTGGAGACTAGCCCATTATTAGCCGTTAGCTTTGGACGAGACGCACAGAGGACGTTAGTAGCCGTTATTTTCATGGAAATGATGTTTGATGGTGGAGGTCATCTAATTTTTTTTCACCAATGCCCCTGTCTCCTTTTCACCAGTATTTGTTATCTAACCCTTTTCTTAGACTCTTGTAAGAATGAAGCAAAAAAGAGGGACTGGATGTTTTTTACAAGCATGGAGAAATGGATTAAAGGGGGGCTGCTCACTCTGATTAATTTATTGTTTGACTACATGGGAACAGTGTTCCTCTCAGTTGAGCTGCACCATCTTATGGAGGGATTGATTATATGTATATTGTAATAAATGTCCAGCATAAAACACCTGCTGCTCCCACTTGTGAGACATTGTAGGCCTATATCCCCCTGTTTTACATTTAAACTCTAGTAAGAGCATTCACTTGACCATTACAGGAAAAATCAGGACATAAGAACACCTTCCATGCTCTTAAGAATTTATCCCACAAGTCTCTGGAGCTGTAATGGATTATGGCAGACCATTGCTTCCAAATATATATTACTACTTTGATAATGGTTTCAAATATCTGTTTCCATATGTCTAGTTGTTGTAAAGTTTTATTTGACATTAAGGGCTATGAGACACTTAGCCATATTAATAAATTAACCGAAGCTGTTTTTTCAACTTCTCATTTTATTTTTTAGTATTTTTGTATTTCTAATACATTGATTTTAAAGTAAGTGAGGGACACAGATCTTGATATAGCCTGATTTTCTTCCTGCCCTACCTCCTCTCGAGACTGCAACCCGTTAAACATGAGATCAACCGTTGTAAGGCTACAGCCACTGCCAGCCACGTCCTGCCTCTGAAAAAAATTCCTGCTGTTATTTTTTTTTTTAGCAATTTAAAGCATAAGCCACGAGCAGACTTGGTACTCTATTTAAGTCTTCTTTTTTTTTTCTATACAAAAAAGGGGTGTTTTTCTATAATAGGGAGCAAAGATGTCTTCCCACGCGCAGGAACAGAGGAGGTTTGGCGTTCAGATGATGAGCGCGGCGCTGCTGCTGCTCGCGCTCTCCGGTAAGAAACACAACAACCAAACCGATCGATGAGCTCAAACATTGATACGCAGATCAACCGCTCGATGCGATGATATCCAACCAGATATAGACCTCCCCCTTCATACCCGAGTGTGTGAGCAGCCCAGATGGTTGGTTTATGTGTGTAATTTGAGACGGCGATTTTATCCTAGCATTTGCCCAAACTTGGAAGCCAACCCAATTATTAAAAGCGGGTTGTTGGGGCTTTCCGCTCACGACAATAATTTCTGATCATTTGTAGTTATTGTATATAATTTCTAGGTCCGGAGAGCTACACTAGTGCCCTGGTCGTATAATAGAGTACAAACAGGATTACGATGCGCTATATAAAAATACATTTTAGCTTAGTTTGCTTACAAGAGGTCTCTGTGACTCAGTGAGTAGAAATAAGCCTATAATGAGGCGGCACCAATGTGCTGTTTATATTTATAGGTCCTCTATTAAATTACAAGCATGCAAATATAGTTACATGATTCAGCCATAACATTATAAACAGCTGCTTCATGTAATGAGGGTTCCCCTATAGCAACCGTGCGATCCTTGTGCTCCAGAGCAGCCCTGTTTCATTGAGGGGTGGACTCCACAAGACCTGTAGTGATATCTTTTTTTTAAACATATGGGGGCGACGGTGTCTATGTTGGTAAAGCAGTCGTTTGCTTATCTGGAGGAAGATAATGAACCCCAAGTGGTTCCCAATGGGTGCTCCATTGCTGTATGAATGTTTCTGTGATTGGATGAATGATGGCTCCTACTGTAAGCAGAGCGGTCGAGCAGACTAGAAACGCGCTATTTAGTATTGTCCATTTATATTGATGCTGGCGATACTCCTCTGAAATATAATCTTATTTATTTTTCATTAAATCGTATATATGGTAGCCGACAGGGGCGAACGTGCTGCAATTTAAAATTTACATGCAATCATAAAACACAAGCAAATTAAGAAAACATCTACAACAATTTGAGAACACATGCAACACATGTGCCACAACACAATACACTAAGAAAAAGGAACTGCAAAAGCCCCAACAAAACAAGAAGAAGAAGAAATGTTTTCAAAGAACACTTTAAAGTGATGTATTTTTTAATGCTTCATTTAGAGATTAGAACAGATATACCCCTCAAGAAAACTATTGATTGTTGTAGCTTGGGGTAATGTATGTTAGTACCATTATTAAGTTAATTTATTGTATACACATTGTTTACTAAGTGGTAAGCTCCCCTCATTATTCACATAGTCATTCCTTAATGCATCTCCTGAAACACACAATATGTTTTTATTGTAATAAATCCACAGCTGGATTTGTTGAGCTTTTCTTTTTCAAAACAGCTGCTGTCCAACAAAAGGATTATCAGTAGTATCTTGGTGACTTCAGAAGACACCTTAAAGTACTGCGGTTTTCCACCGATATTATTTTTTTCGTCAGCATCTGTGACCTATACTGAGTAACCGGATAGTTGTGGTTCTTTCATAGAGGCACCGGAGGGCAGCAGGATGCTTGAATGTAAAAGCATGTGCCTTTTAGAGTAACTGGTGAAGACAAATGGCCAATGCACAACATATATAAAGTCAAATTACAGAAGTATGAAATTACTACAATTCAGTCAAATAAAATTAAGCGTAAAGATAAGATAACATTTTTAATTATTTTTCAAGGTAACCTTCTATGAGCAATAGTCTTGAAGGGGGATTTTCTTTAAATTATTGTTATGCAACTACTTGTACTGTGTTTAATTTGATTGAAACATCTGCTTGGTACAATTGGGAGACCTAAAGTTGAATTACATTTCAAATTACATGTTAATTATTAATTATTAACTTATCTATGTTTTTGTCAATGTCAGCTGTCGTTCTCTGTAAAAATACAATTCTATCCCTGAACACTTTGTTTTTGTCCATTAGTTTTTTGAGTTTTTTTTTTTTTTACCCTAGCCAACAATTAAATATTAAGTAACATTAGGAATATTGCTTCAAATACACCATGGCAACTGAAATAATAAGACACTTTTTACCATAGGAAACTGTCCTAATTTTGAATAAAAACCTTGATTGGTGACAAAAGTACAATGTTATATATAATGTAATGTTCTTTTCAAATCCAACAAATGCATTTCAATTTAATTGAACTTAACTTTCATACTTTTTGGCAGTGTACTAAATAAATGTCATGATTTCCGAAGGAAATACAACTTTGTAAGAATGTATCCTTTGGCACCTGTGTAGTGCAGGACTTATTACGACAATTATTATTATTAAGATTATTATTAAAATGCAGCCATTGATCCTTTTCAGATTACTGTCCAGAAGTTGTAAAGCAAAAGAAACAGAACAGAAATTATCCCAAATATTGACATAACAGTAATAGATTCTATATTGTACATTTATATGTATCTGTTTATTTTCATGTTTTTCTCTGTTTATGGGATCTTACACATATATATCTGCATTAGACATCACTAGAATCTCTTGAGTGCTAAGTTAAAATGTGCTGTATATTAATGAAGCCAGATAATCTGACTCTACTTTTTAGACTTGACTGTGAAAAATATGTAACATTAAAAAGATTGCAGGGGAGAGGACAGATAATGTGAGTACCTTTCCTTACCAGTGATCATCAAAGGGTAGATTATAGGATAACTGTGCAGTTCTTATTTTAAAAAACATTGTAGACATAATAAGCCATGGTTCTGGGTCACTTACCCACTATTGAGGTCCGGAAGTCTATGTTTTTCCTAGATGTATAAAATTATAGTTATTTTCCTAGTAAATAGTCGATACTATTGCGTTGCTTCCATATCTAAATACCGGCATAAATGCTTGTGTGTGTGGATGAAGTGAATGATCTTGATGTTTCTACAATTCATTGTTTAACATGGTGGTCCTTGGGTGACATCAACAAACAGGATAGGAAGCTGAATCAACTCAAGTTTTCTAGTGGACTGTTTGTAGATCAACACTATCCTTCCCGAGTCATTATCTGAATAATAGCTCCTGCATGGTCTCTAGATTGAAAATGGTCATCTATCGTGATGCTGGTTAATTTGAATGAATTTAGTAGCTTTTGGCTAACATTAATTCTGTGGCAAAAGTACACACATTGTTTACTGAAGTGGAAGTACAGTTATCGGGGTAAAAGTAGATGTATTGATTCCTTACTCAAGAAAAAAAGGCTGTCAAAGCCTGTATTCAAAATACAAAAGTAAAAAAGTAATCCTTTAGGGACATTTATACCAGCTGTATTAATAAAAATGAAAATCCTTATTTTATCATGTTGTTATACACACTATATATATACTGGACAACATTGAGAAATTCATTCTCTGCATTTGACCCATCCTCGAGGGAGCAGTGGGCAACCCCTTTGAAGCCCTCGGGAGTATGGGTTTTAGGGTTTTGCTGATGGACCGCGGGGCATGTAGCATCAAGGGCTGTGTTCGAATAAATCTCCAAATGTTAGGACGACGGCACTTCCCACTGAGCTAAAACCATCCCCATTGACTGTCTGCTCTCCGAACATGAATCCTGATTCCAACCTAAATACAGTGTCAACGCATAAAATAGATTATCCCTCGGGGTATCCATCACTGCATATCGTGTGACAAAAAAAATTGAGGGATGTAAAACCTGGAAGAAATTGTGATTGGCATTCATTGTGAATATATTCTTTGCCTGTGAATGACAGTAATAGAAGATGCAATTAAGATCCTAATCCCGTGTTTTTTTTACACTAATTCTTTCGCGTTATTTGTGTGAAGAATCAATGCCCCTACTTTTTACGCTAGTCCGTGTGTACATTGGTCACCTCCGCACTATGCATTTCTCATGGTATTGTTGGAAAGGGGCCTATTAAGGTAGTTTGTCTAGTTTGCTGGCTGTTGCCCTTGTCAGCCACTTGTATGGCTTTATGCTGTCAAAAGCTAATGCCTTGAAAAACACAACATACTGAGGTCTCTCTCCATAACCCACTGTTGTACTGGTGAAGCCCAGTGCGAGATGACCCGCGTCATATTTTTTTGTATCTGTTTTGGTTGTTGGATGATTCATTCTGCTGATTATAGTATTGGTGGTGCAATTCTAGGAGCGATATGGGACAGTGTGCTAAAGTCAGGGGTATCTTTTTGAATAATGAAATATAATATTCATTACAAAATCTTTACAGTATAATCAGCTCAAAATAATATCTCAGATCTTTAGTTTTGTAAATGGCACATCATACTTATATATTTCCTTTGAGTTTGTGCGATGCAAGGGGGACGGGATCAGCTTAGGCCACATCCGGCACCCCGAGTCTTTCCCTCCCGCCCCAAGAAAATGTGAGGAGGAAAGAAATATGTTGTGGTATTTAGGGTATCTTTCTTTAAAAATGTATAGCTATTAAAGTAAACCCAATATTGAGATGGAAATCATTTTTATCAGGACAAATTTACCGTTTGATCCGTTCTACAGAAATCCATCTGTCAACTGTTGTAACCGAGTGTTAAATGAGGATTAAGAGCTCCTCCTCTTGAAAAAAGGACGTAGCTTGTGCTGTGACCTGTCAGTGTTGAAGAATGAGGACAAATTTGTGCATAGCTGTCGTTTAACATTGTTTTATTATTTTACGTCCTCAAATTTAACGTTGTTTTTCACATGCTGTTGTTTAACCTTACAAGCTTTTCAGTCATAAGAGAAAAGGAAAAATTATTTAACATCACTTAAAAAACAAGAGCATGGTAAATTTTTAGCCTTGCTTGACATAAAAAAAATTGATAAAAATAATAAGCGACAGGCGTTAGTTACCAGAAATGCTGCTCAGCACACCAAATTACACCTTAAGAAAACTAGACCTGTGATTGAACAATAATCCTATGAATTAAATCTGAAATACTCCCATTTTGTTAATGGGGGAAATAACATTTCAAAGTGAGCTACATTTGTAAAGTAGCTCACTTCGAATAGTCGGCTCGTCCAACAGCATCAGCTTCCTCACATAAGTGAAGAATTCTCCACCTTGGCTGATCGGGTCAAGCACAAATCCAATGACAGCCCTGGAAATGGCAAACTCGTCAAATCTGTCCCCACTGTCTTCGGTATGTTAAAAGGCATCCAAAGTCATCCAAGGACATGAAGCTTTTCAACCATATCAACCACAGATTTTTCTTTCCCCAGAACTTGGATGACTGCGTTCAAATGGGAAAATATGTCAGTTAAAAATGCCACGTTGCGTGAATGAGACAGTGAAGTGCATTAATTTTGGGAGTGACAGTCTGGATTCCACTAACCAGACCGCTGTTTTTGTCAATACGAGCTTTTAAAAGTGTTCCACAAGCTTTCCAAAGAACGTGTCACCAGTTGCATTGCCTTCCAATGAAATCAATGCCAGAAGCTCCTCTCGGAATTCTTTTCCATTGAAATATCTGACAAGAACATACAACTGGGAAATGTCAACATTTTGAGTGGACTCATCAATAGCGAGCGATATGTGTTTGCTTTTTTAAAATTTGTTTAACTGGCACAACTATTCTGTCCATAGATTTTTGACAAACTCCTCTCAAACAGTGCATTCCTGAAAAACCTCAGCATCTGTAAATGGCTTTTTATATTTGGAGAAGATCCAGTCAGCCTGCAGAGATGGCGTTCTTGCCCTCTCTTGTTCTATTGTTGCGATAATGATTACGCTGGCATGGGAATATCTCAATTTCAAAGCGTCAATTTTTTTTGGGCGGGCATCTGACTGCTCAGGATATCACTCCTTGTAAGTTGCCTGCCGCCTCAGATTGTATTCTTTTGCAACAGTGACATTTTCTAAGCTACTTTTTTCTGTATCATTTGTCTGCTCCAAGTTCTTTGAGACTGTCATTTTGCCTGCATGAGAGTTGCCTTTCTGTTGAAAGTTTCTTTCAACTATTGCGACACTGCATTATTGGAGTCAAACCTATTGATGGACAACAGACAGCCCCACAAATATTTAGACAATTGATCTCAATCCCCCGCTGGTGATTGATTGCATTACACTTGATAAGAGGCTGTTCCCACTAATAAGGCTAAAAAATTACATACTTTTATTAAAAAAATGGAAAATCTAAAGAATTATACATAAATTAGGTCAATGACAAAAAAGTTCAGCCCCTACTGTGTCTGCCAAAAAAAATTCTAACCCTTTGACAAATGTAGTTGATGACCCTTGATCTAAAGGAACCTCATCACTTGACAGATTACTGGATGACATCTTTGGACACTTGAAAGCCAATATAGATTCTTGGATAGTGACGGATTTGCAGATGCCCAAAATAAGTTGAAATCTTGAACTTCACTAGATCTAGATGTCACTTAATTTTACGCACTGCACCTTTACTGTAATAAAGTCAGACCAGTCTGCTGCAAAATGAACACTCAATAGTCTAACACAGTTTTTGTTTTTGTGCGGCTTAGCATAGTTATTACATTGTAACAGCCATATAAAAAGTGGGGCTGTGATCTCAACAAAACAAAATTGTGTTTTTTGTTTGCTTAGTGTTTTTTCTTTTTCTTTTTTCAATTGCTAACAAGCATTGGTCAATAATTAAGCCGCTTTTTAAATAGATTTAATTCAGTTTGCATTACCAACATTCATCACAGACAAACAAGTTATGCTCACCTTCAGAACTCGCATGCTCACCTTCAGAACTTAGTCAAACCACCAAAATGCTTCATACATATCTCACAATAAGCTCATTCGACCATTACACCAGCAACCAGGGCCAAATGCCCCAATCAATTATTATAGTTTGGTCAATATAGAATTCTATTTTGCTGACAGTGTTTGAAAGGTTTTGAATTAACGTTTTATTTTTATTATCGTTATTATTTTATTTATATAACGTCAATTCTCATACTCCTGGAAGAGGAATATGACTTATGTAACGTACCCACAGATGTCCTGTCTTTATTATCTATTTTGACCTTGTGAGGCTTGTAACAATGCAGAAAAAGAGAGTCAAGGAAGAGAGAATGAATGGAATACTGACAAGTAATGCTAGGATTATTACACAGCAAAAATCCTTTTATGGATAGTAGAAGCGTCAGACCGAAGAAGTAGTAGTTAAGAGGAGTTTGAAGTGGCAAGAGCGGTGGAAAGACATTAGAGCGGAAAGGGGAATGGGCAGAGAGAAAGAGGAGTCATACGAGTCTGCTTAACTGCAGTATTTCATTGATTTGCAAATCTCTATATCGTTTTCTGCATCTGTCTCTTTCATGCTATCCACAGGAATGCTGAGTCAGCAGGATCGTGTATCAATGTGTTTCTCGGACTATTTATCTTTTATCGCCCACACACACACACAAGGTAGTCCTTGCGTGGTTGTTATGTCTGTGTGTGTATGTGTGTGTTTGTGTGCGTGTGCGTACCATTAAGAATTACGTCATCTTGAATGACAATGTCAGCTGTGGTTACAGGTCAGACTGCAGAGATGACATTGACTTAGAACAGCCTGCATTGTTACCTCCTTGCTAAAAGTGTACACCTTGTAGGAGTGTGTGTAAGCATGTGTGCATGTGTTTAGGAAGAGCAAACAAAGGTTATCAGGTGTTATCTATGAAGTATCACGAACACCAAACTGCAGTGAACTGTGTGTATGTCAACTTAAACATATGTGTGTGTGTATGTGTGTGTGTGTGTGTGTGTATGTTGGTGCAGAAAGGCAGGCCTGTGAATTGGTGCAACAGCAAATGAAAGGGATCCAGGAAAACACCAGACTGCAGAGGAGAGAATGCTGCAGAGTGTTGTATCTCACACACACACATTCACGCACACTCATACACACTCACAAACAGTGAGAGGCACAGATTCTGTGTGGGGAGTTTAAACCCTTGCTGAGACATAATGTTAGAGGGGAGTAGGTAACTTCACATTGATTTGCATTATATACACTTATATGCTTTTTACAAAGGCCCACAAAAATACACTGACAAGCCTTGTTTGAAAGTGCTTAACGAGTGTGGAGAAAAAATTCCCAGGTTTGTGTTGTATTACTTGGATGAGCTTCCACCTGTTGGGTTTGGTAACATGGACGCCTCGGCGCTCCTCAGCAGAATGGAGAAGGGAGGTCGGCGGCTAAAGCCTGAGCCTGAGCTCTGCATGTCCGCTTGAAACGAGACCAGAGGAGGACGGGTATCATTGGCACTGGAGTTTAACATCCAAGTGGTTAGAACCAAGCTGGGGAGTGCTTGGCTTCTAGATTCTCACCTAGTCTTGATGCTGACACGCTACGCAATTATCTTATTGAGAAATTAGCAAATAAAACGGTGACATACCAAAGGGTTGACTCGACCCGGAATAGATTCAACTCATTTTGTGTCACTGCAGAATGTAATGAAGTTGCTGATATGTATGATCCAAAACTCTGGCCATCTGGAACTTATGTTCGTCGGTTCTTTGAGGCTCGTAGACTGAGAACTGATGTCGGCGACACCAGTGTAGCAGCAGGGGGTGCAGCTTTGCAGCGCTCTCCGAATATACCTGTTGGACTACATAAGAATCGAAGCCCAGTCGAGGGAGACGCCAAAGGTTGGGAAATAAAACAACAATACATGAACTAACAATGAAAATCAGTGTTGTGTCATATAATGCAAGACGCTGCGTGTTGGTCACAGTGACGCAGACATATCACGCCGAGTGGTTGTGGACCAGCTCTTGGAAAGTTGTGATTTGCTGTGTATTCAAGAGACGTTTTTAGCTTAACAAGACTTGTAACGGCTAAATTCATAAAGACTTCTATGGGGCTGGTGAGTCTATTACTGATCTGAGGAGTAAAATAGTCTGAGGCACGATACCAGGTGGTGTTGCCCTTTTATGGAATAAGAAATATGAACAGCTAGTAAATGTGGTTAGACTAGATGTTCATTGGGCTATTGGTATAGAGGTTAATTGTACGATAAAAAGTTAATCATTTTATACGTTTATACTACCTACGAGTGCCATCAAAATGAAGTTGAATATCTTAATAGCCTGGCTTGGGTAATGTCTTTTATTGAAGACAATGCTTCGACCGGCATTTATGTTGTTGGAGATTTGAATGCTGATATCTCCGATTCCAATTCTTCATAGTGCTCAACACTTAATGCATTTCTGCTCTGATGGTGATTTGATCCTGTCTTTTAAGGTGCTTATGCCTGAACATAGCTATATATGCTTATATCAGTGAGGCTTGACACACAACATCATGGCTTGATAACTGGATATGTACCGCTGATGCACATAACTCTATAGAGGACATGGTGATTTATTACAATCTGGCCACTACTGACCTTATACCCGTCTCTGTATTGCTGATCGAAGGCAAAGTACCTGTTTTGTCCTTATGGCAACATATGTGCAGAGAAATTAGACTAGTCTAACCTATCACAGGACTATCTTAGAGAATACATTCTTCACACTTGACACCTTGTTGGGATGTATTGAATTACCTAAAGATGCTGCTGCTTGCTTTTATCTGAATTGCAAGAATCTGCAACATTTTAGGGAGTTATATTCTATGTATGATTCTATTGTGTAGTCTCTCCTCATCTCCAGTAGGCCTTTATACGAACATAAATCTAATGTGTACCGCGCTAAGCCGAGCTTGAATGACTATGTGAAAGAGCTTCAAACTGAGGCTAGAGGGTCTTTTAAAGTATGAGTTGAGTCAGACCAAAATAAACATTGACACTTTTTCGACACAAGAAACGTGCTAATGCAAAAACATTTAACTATGCCCTTCGATTTATTAAGAAAAATGAGAATACAATGAGGTCCAACTCAATTGCAAGAAAGTTGCAAAACAATATTCTGGAAAGCAGTGAGAAGATTGAATAATTGTAGGACATCACTACCCTCAAGTATTGATGGTTTAAGTGGCCCAGAGAAGATTTCCCAGCTGTGGCAGGAACATTATTACGATCTGTTCAACTGTGTCAAAAGCAATCCATTTAATGTGGGTAACATGGATAGTAACGAAAATGTGATTGTTTATCCCAAAGAACTCCAAGAAGCTGTCTTGAAGCTAGGTGATAATAAAGCTACAGGCTTCACTGCTGAACATTTGAAAACCTGCTAGTATAAAAGCTTTACCCTCTGCTCCAATTTGCATCAATGGGTTATTAGTCCATGATATTCTACCTGACTCTATTTTATTTGTTATACTAGTGCCTGTCATCAAAATCAAAGTTGGTAACTAAACAGCTCAGGGAACTACAGGCCTTTAGCTTTAGCCTGTGTTTTATCCAAAGTACTGGAAAGAGTTCTACTTAATAGGCTTGAACAGTACATTCTGACTTCAGACACCAATTTGGATTTAATCGTAAAATTGTCCACAGAAAATTTAGATAACTAAAATAGGCAAATTTCCACTATTTCATGTGTTTTATTGAGGGCTCTAAAACCTTTGACCAGGTAAATCATGAAAAACTTTTTAACAAATTATATCAGACAGGGGTTCCTAGATCTCTAACTAGAATCCGGGTTTTCTAGTATGCAGTATCAGACGATGCAGTAATTTGGGAAATTTTGTTTCTGACCCGTTCCACTATGAATAATGAATAATGGAATAATGGAGTTCGTCAAGGTGGAATACTGTCACCCTTTGTTTTTAACATCTATATGGATGATCTGTCCATGCAGTTAAGAAGATGTGGAACAGGGTGTGTGGTTTGTAATTTTCTCATTAACCACCTGATGTACGCAGATGATTTTGTTATTTTCTCTCCATTTAGTGCTGTTCTTTAACAGTTATTGAGGTCATGCTATCAATATGGTACATATTTTGAAATTTTATTCAATTCAAATAAGGGTTATATTATGATCAAAATTAATGAAAATTAGTATTTCCTGATTTCTTCCTGTTTGGGATTGCTCTTAACGTGTGTGACGAGGCGAAATATCTAGGCCAAATCAAAACTAATGATCTATCAGATAATAGGGACCTTTACAGACAGTGTCGTAAGTTGTATGCACAAATAAACATGTTAGCTCGCAAATTTAGTATGTTTTCGATTAGTTTAAAGACTTCTCTTTCTAAGACGTATTGTACCCACGTTATATACCTGTGGCATTGCTACAGGAAAGGCAGCATGCAGACACTCACTGTGGCTTATAATGACAGCATGAGGTTGCTGCTAAAAGCCCCGAGAAGCTGCAGCGCAAGCCAAATGTTTGCAAATGCTTGTCATACGAAATCTCATGTACAGATGTATATGCAGACTCTCTGATTCTGCTAACAGCATCATTTTAGCGCTAACCAACCCTGATCTGAGTACAGTCAGGCACTCATCTAGAATGCGGAACCATTGGCGTTTTAGCCTATTTGTAAATGTGTGATCATGCGGAAAGCCTTTACTCTAATTGTTGTTTTTTGCTTATGTTATGTTCTGTTTTGAATTTTTGTAAATTTTTATTTATTTTGCTATGAACCCCTCCATGAGCTGTGTCCTTAATAAAGAATTGCATTCAAATCTTTAAAATGTCTGGCCCAAATTTTTTTGTAATAAGATTGTGTATTTTACTACCCTTTTCCTTTTCCTTTAATGGTTCATTAATTGTTTATAGTCTATTCAAATCCCCTAAAAAAACTGGGGAGGATTTAATTTACTTTCACAAATGATTTGATGTGAGATTCATCAAAAGAGCATCTCAATTCTATTGTTCTTCCCGTGGTCCAAAAACATGCAATATAGGTACATTGAAAATGACTCTAAATTGCCCTTAGGAGTGAATGTGAGAGTGAATAGTTTTCAGTCTCCATGTGTCGGCCCTGCGATGAACTGACGACTCGTCCAGGGTGTACCCCACCTCTCACTCATAGGGCTGGGATAGGCTCCAGCCCCTGCAACCCTGAACAGGATAAGCATTTAAGGATATTGAACCAATGAATGAATGAATATGATTTTTTTTTTTTACATATTTTAACCTTGCCCATTTTCATTTCATTTTGCTAACATTAACCTCTTTTAGCTTTCCACATCATCATATATGATTTTTTACAAGTACCGAGAGCATCTATGTCTGTACACAGTTTTTTTTTTTTTTTTTTAGTTCCGGCGGTACAGCTGTACAACTTAGATCATTATTATATGACGAACAATAACTAAAACTTTTATTTTAGTTTGGTTGTATCTGTTTACTTACCAAGATCAGCCATAGCCTTATAGATAGATAGATAGAGAGAGAGAGATAGTTGAAAGAAGGAATGAGATAGAAACTATATTATAGACATGTACAGATGTCTATAAGATGAGTCTCTAAGGACCTCTTATTGTGTCAAAATAGCTCTGAACTCACTGCGTCCTCTGGCATTTTCCTATTATAACTAGAAATTACTTATTCATAAACTTGTGGTACAGTTTCTGTGGGATCATACAACTCATGTTCATAATAGGAGGTGTTAGTTGCTCACAATTAAAGTACAGTCAATTTATGGGCAAGCCTTTTCTCCCCATGTGCAGCAATAAGCTTTGGTCACCCATGACGCAAACGAACGTTCACCAGTTGTCCTTTCTTAGTTCACTTCTCTAGGTTCTAACCACTGCAAACCCTGAAAACAAATCAAATTGTTTAGCAATCACAATTTTTTTCTGCTTCAAAAAAATTGACAAAATGTTCCCTTGATGACTAATATAATCCACTCACTGACATGATATTGTAACATGATATTCAGTATTATTCTGACTTCACCTGTCGGTGGTTAATTGCCCACCTTTGTTTGAAATCCAAAACGTAAATAAAAACAAATATTGACACATCTGTTTCATTCATTAAAGCTCTGGCATTGTACTGCTTTGTTATAATCATTAGTAAAATGGTTGTTCTCTGTTTTGTCTTTACAGGTTGTTCAAGCATGGATGTGACCGTTCCCAGTTATTTGAATGCACTGAATGGAACAACTGTCAAAATACCCTGCACATTTACTTCCTGTTATAAGATGAATGCCGCCAAATTTGCCATGAACTGGACATATCAAGAATCGTTAAACGAAACAGAAGACATGGTAAAATAGCCAGTCTTTATGCAACTGGGATTCGTACTTCTTTAAACTCTACACTTAATGAACTGTTATTTTCTTTCTCTGTCTCTGTAGTTTATGACATATTCCAAGAAAAAAGGAATGGTTCCTGTACGTGCAGAACGTTTTGGAGACAGGGTCATGTTTGCTGGGAACCTTGATAAGAATGACCTCTCATTCAGACTATCAGATGTGCAACTGGAAGATGAGGGGATTTACAACTGCTACGTGAAGAACCCCCCTGATCGCATTCAGGGACATGGTGTCATTCAGCTCAATGTTGTCACAGAACGTAAGAAACTAAGCTAATTTCTGAAAATACTAAATCGTGGTTTTCTATTAACCAAAACCTTGTTCAACGTCATGCCTTTAACGTTGAGCATAAATCAGAACCAAAATCAAAATTAGATTCATGGTTGGGAGTATGAGTTCACATACAAGGAATGTGACTTTTTTTTTCTATGCTCACAAAGTGCTTACACACATAAGAAAAACAACAACATACATTAAGGGCTATATACATTTCAAGTACAAGGAAGTTCAGGACGGCATAAGGAAGTCCAGTGCAGAAGGTGCAAAAGGATTGCAAAGGATAACTTACAAGTCTTCGAGAAGGCCCATTAGTCCCGTGCATTCTCTGTATTTTAAAGTCCCAATGTAAAGTTATTCCAACTGCAAAATACAGAGCCAGAAAATCAAAAGAAAACTAAATCAAATGGCTTATTTTAGTGCTTTAGTATCTTATCGCAGTGGATCACAAACCTTTCTTCTGGGAACCGACATTTTTAAAATGACAAACCATCGCAAAAAAAAAATTCAACTGACGTCAACAAATTGCAAGAATAACTTAACTTGCGTAAAATAACCTTCCCAACCATTTTTACTACCACATGCATTATCCTAACATCTTGAATAGATAAACAAGCCATCTGAAAGTGATTGGCTATATATTAAAAATAAAACTTCATTGAATACTTATTGGAAATCAATATTTCACATATGACTAAATAAATGTGTTAAGGCGGACTGTGGTTCTTAATATTGTCTTATCAAAACATTAACATGTTAAATAGGCTATTTTATACAGGAGAAAATGCATTGTGTCCGAGTGGAGAGTCACTTATTGAATAATGTTTGCATTTGTATGTGAGAAATTAAGTACAATTTAACTTAGTAATCAGGCAGACAAAAGTGTAACAATCTGCACGTATAACTGCAGGAAAACCAGACAACTGAAGTGAATTATAACAAAACAAACAGGCAAACAACAGTAAAACAATATATATATGTAACAGATTTGTGTTTCCCTCTCATCAATAAAACAAATCGCATACAGGAAACCTACTTACGCATTATTCAGTCAACATTCAGTACTCTCACGAAATTGTTAGGCTTGTTCGAAGAACTGCTTATATTGTTATTGTTATTTTTAAGAGTCAATCAAATGTTTGAGCCACATCAGGTCTTTCCATGTCATTTCATTAGGCCCGTTAGGTGCTTTACCTAGCTGATGTCATAGGTTGGCCTGATCTTTAGTATTGCTTTACAGTCAAGTGCATCAGGTGTAGTATTTAGTCTGTCCCAACGAGTCCTGAACAACGCGTCTGCCTGGACACCAATGATACGCTGTAATTGGAACTCCTTTTGTGGTCGAGATTTTTTAAAATATGCACTCGCCTATGTACCTGAAGGTGTACTGCATTTGTACAGTAAATCAAAAATAATTGTAAAATAAAATAAAAATAATTTTATTTTTTTACTCAGATAAAATCCTGTGCGACCCAACTTTGGGTTGTGACCTATACTTTTGGATCCACTGTCTTATTAGATACGTATATGATCAACTTGCTACAGCATCAACATTTATAAAAGATATTTGAGTTCATGATATGCATCTGCTTTTAGTATTGCAATCAACCTTTTCTATAAAATTTTCTAACCGTTCTTATTGTCATTTTAGGGAAAATTTTAAGGATTATTAATAAAAGTCTTACAGATTAGTGTCGGATGAAGTTAAAATGAGCTTTAAAACAATCCATTAGTAGAAGTGCATACTTAGTTGGGAGCAGATACAAGGTACAAATGGCATACACATTTTTAACAATAAAATATTCATTATAAATAAGGAACCCTAGATTTATTAATTACTTTTTAACATGTCTTTTAAAGTTATCGTCACTTACTTGGGCTTTCAAGTTTTCTGAAATGTATTGTCCATTGTAATTTAAAGGATATCCCCCATGCAATATTCAGATATAGCATACTTTATAAGTGACTGTGTGTGCGTTTCGTGGAGCAAGAGGAGCGACTATTGATGAGTCAGCTTTTTACTTATTAACGACCGGCAGGAGGTTGAACTTAGTCCATCAGCATCTCTTTGGCCCACTCACATGCTCACATGTGCCACAGGCTAACTCAGCAGCACTTTCTTGCCTACCACTCTGTTAAATCAGCCCAGTAGAGCTTTAAGCCGGCATTGCAGTTCATTCCATCCTTTTTCTACAAACTATTTAACCCTATTTTCTCTTTAGTCCCACCACCAAGGGATTCAACCATCGCAGTTGCTATTGGAGCATCGGTTGGCGGAGCATTAGCACTTCTGATCCTTTCCATGGTGGTCGTGAAATGTCTTCGTCGACACCGGAAACAGGAGCTGATATCAGAGGAAAAGACAGAGGAGGAGGGAAAACTGGAGGCTGAAGGTGTTGTAGAGGAGGGAACGAAGTAAGAAAACTACAAGCTGCAAAAAAGTTCAAATGTTGCAAATAGCATGGCCCACATATTGAAATAAATTTTGCAGCTTTAGCTTTCCTGGTTTGAGTATAACACATCATTTAAGTGAGGCACGTATACCAATCCCCTCCAACAACTATTGATTTTTTGGGATGTTCCGCGGCTGATTATCATGACTTCTTATATTACAAAATTCATCGAAAGAAGCAGAGCAGTAGTTATAATCTATAATCACTTACTGTCAAACCAGTAACATTTGACGCTTTGAACAGAATACTTAGTTAATGGAAAATGCCAGCTAGAAACTACTATAGATGTAGTAATACAAGTAAAACAGCTTAAATATTGCTTGGCTTTATTTTCTTGTTCCTCCCAACATAGCAAAAATGGAGGGAAAAAGTCATCCATATGTACGTCCGTCTAGATTGTTGTTTTGAAACAGGCAACCAGCCAAACTTAATACATATACTGTCATAGTAACTTGTCCTGCGTTTTGACCTTTTAAACTTTGAGCAATTCATTTTTCCTTATTTAAGGTATGTCTGAGTGATGGTCTGTCAAGCACAATTCACAAACTAGCTTCATCAAAGTAAACTGAAAAATAACTATCAGTATTCCCTTTTTTTTTTTTTTAAATTTTTAACTTTTTACATATACTAATAAAACTACTGTTGGTTTTCATGTTGATAGACAGTTTCAGTTCACATATTTTACAACAGAAAAAATCTTCTCCCTGAATACTTTCCTCCTATACTTACAGACAGCCCTAGCAGGGTCATCGGAAAGAGCTTGCAGCCAACACCTCTCCAGGTAAATATCTAGCGTAGTTGACGTCTTTGAACTGTTTTGGTTTTCTGTCATGAAAAACTGACATTTCTCTCTCGCTCTTGCTCGCTTTCTCGCTTGCTTTCTCTCTCTCTTTCTCTCTCTCTTTCTCTAATCTAAAAAAAAAATTTTATACTAAAGCCTCAAATTGTATTGCTCTGACTAGTTTTAATGCCATAGACTGACCACCATGTACAAAAAGTTCTGGGAAGGAATTACTTTAGTTTGTAAGTAAATGGGACTTTAGTGTCCCTTCGTAACTAGTCTGATGCGGGATGTTTTAAATTTAATTTGTAATTACGTCTGATGCATGTATTTAACTTTCTGGAACCTGCAGAAAGCTTGTACGTATAGAAAATTTGAATTATGTATTTTGTTTGACAAAGTATAAAATACAAACAATGTCTTTTGAATAAGGATTTACAGTGAAGTGTGGGACGAGGGGATTACCAGATGTTGTTATTTTAAAAATGTTATCTGGTTGGATTCTTAGAAACAGGCAGAACAGTGCATTTTAGCCAGTAATTTGAAAATAGTTTGATTTGGCAAAGCCATAAAGTCTTAATATAAGTGGTGCTATTGCGGCTACTATTGTGCACATATTAACTAGCCTCAGAGCTGCAAGATCTACATCACTTTTTGTTTTTAGTCATAATTTTTCAACCACAGATGCTATTCCAAAGCATCAGAGACACTATTATTTAACTGAATGACCTGAATATCCTCGCTCCAACAAAAGGGGATTGTAGATGCAGCGTTCTAAATGGGCTGAAAGAAATCAGTCTACATATATCAAGTATGTTCAGCGAATACGTTTCTTTTACTTTGATGAACCAGAATCCTCGACACCTGTTTGCTTTATCTTATGAGACTCTTATTTATTGGACTGATAATGTTTCTAGTTCTGGTAAAATTATTGTTTAATTGTCATTCTCTCTTTCCTTTTTTCCTTGTAGTTATGTGTACCCCTATCTGAAGATCTGTAGGTGCCACTGCTTGAATCATCAACACTGACGCTTCCATCCCTTCTGCTTGTGTGTGTGTGTGTGTGTGTGTGTGTGTGCCTGCCCAGGCAGGTGAGCCTTTTCTGTGTGTGTGGGTGTTCAAAACATGTAGACCTGTGTCTTCGTTTTTCTATACATCGGTTTAAGATGTGTCTCTTTCCTTGTCCTTAAGATAACGCTTTGAACACTTTCTTGCTACTTATCCACTGAACGAGTTTTACATTATTCATAAGAACAAGTCACTATGAATGAAATAAAATGTCTCTCTCATGACAAGGAATGCTATTTGCAAACAAATTATATGACAGGAGAATAGGTTCTAATACCCAAAAATTGTGTCACAATGTAGTTTCAATATGGAACAGAAAAAAAATCACTGCTTTATTTAACTCAATTATCAAAGATTATATTGCCTGAAGTTAAATTTATTATTAATTATTACTGGAGGCAGACCTACACACTTTATAAAGTCAAATGCTAATTTGGCTACAGAACATGTAGTTTATTGTGTATATGTTGTGTGTTTGTCGGTTGTTCCACTGTCTTACAGCATCTACAGTACAACCTTTAAGAATTAAACATTTTAGTTGCATTCAGTGCATTTATGTTTTTTTTACAACATTGACTCAACGTCATGTCTCTCAACTGCTTGCATTTGCACCACATATTAATGGAAATGCAAAGTGCCGAGTCAAATAATGTCTGTAATTGTCAATGATTTTTGCTTTTGTCAGCTCTGTAGAGCATCTTCAGCCATTCATCACATACATTTTGACTTGTCATTGTAAGGAAAGCAAAGGTGTTCATATCATATACACCACCACTCTGCTAGTAATTATTATTATTTTCACCAAGTTTACACAGAGCCCATATTACAATGAAACAACCTCACCTTAAACATAGAGCAGGTTAATCGATTTCAACTATCATGAATTTTATTATTTACACTGGTTATCAAATATGCTTTTTATTTGTCCATAAGGGAAAATTCTTACTGTAGTGGTGTGTTCAGGGTAATTTATGGGACTGTTGTGTTAGTACAAAAACTATAGTTAAACCTTCATACTGTATGGTTATACTGTGAAAACATAAGTAAAATAAACTTCTGCATTCTGGCCATATTTAACCTGGCCTGAGTCTAGATGCTCTAGTAGCAGATCTAAAGATTTCCGTCCGTTTGTTAAAATATGTCTTAAAACTAGACCATGTTGTACAATTATTTGCATATACAAAGCAATAGGAAATGTTTCAGTGATCATTTTGAGCTCTACTCCTCCTTCTTCTTCTCTTAAATACCAATAAAACCAGCATGGGCTGAAAACTGTAATATGCAAAAGTAATTAACTCAAGCCTAAAACATATGAAAGACAATTTGAAGTGAAAAAGTCACTGCACAGTCATAATAACAATTCCCGCCAAATTGTATTTCTTTTTAACTACGCTGAAGATAACACAGATGACATAATCATAACCATTACCTATACTACACAGAGAGTTGAATCTGGTTAACAGATATAACAAATGATACAACATTATAATACAAAATGGTCCAAAATTTGAGTATCAATACATAAATAATGGGTAAGAGCTGACTGACTGAAATGTTGATGGTTTGGTTGATGTCTAATGTCACACCAAAACAAAATTTGTCGTGGTAGATTGAGGCAATTTCTCAAGTATCACAATACCTGCATTTTATTTTAATTTCAGTTTTGAAATGTGTATGTATTTTGCCCACATTTAATTGTAACATGTAAATCTAGTAATCTAGTATCTAGGGTATCTAGTATCTAGGGTTTGCTATTTGAGTTTTATCTGCTTCCTCTGCAATATCAAGACACAATATTTCATGTAGTGGAAACAAAAGAATCATAGTCTTTTCTGAATTATTTTAAATTTTAATTTGCAAATCCAACTGAAACCAAATATTATAGAAATATTAAAAGTAACCCTTTGAGGCATTGCACCTCAATATCAACATTTAGAATGTGCTTTTAAGCAGATGAATAAACAAAAATGTATGAAAATCATTGAAGCTAAATTCTAGCTTTGTCCTTCAAAATTATGCCTTTTCCTCAATTGGGATATTTAATACTGTCAATATTGTTTTGCACATTAACATATTCAAACCAATTAATATAGTATAATTAATACAATCCCAGCAATGTGAATTATGGAGAAGAGGAAAACTTATAAAGCTCACTTTATTAAGATAGTTTTTTGAATGTGAGGCCGTGGATGTAATAAAAACATGGCATGGTGATTATATCGTTAAATGCAAATGATATTGGCAAATGTATATTTATTTGGTTGCAGCACCATATTTTTTAAAAAACAAAAAGCATCCTTACAAAATATCAGGTCACTATGTATTATTAGTTATACATGTCGGAGCATGAGATTTTAACTGTATCTTTGAATGTCCTATGATATTTTACCAACACTGAAAAAAAAATGGTTTGTTAAATTTACTTAATTTGTTATGACAAGTGGTTGCACAATATACTTTTATCTATATTCATAAATATTTATTAACTCAGTTTGTATTCATTTATATTTTGAAGTTGAATGTGTTAATTATTTTTGGTGTTGTTAAAATGTATTTGTAATATTAGCTCAATTGAGAGTCACGCATTTAGTATTGCATGTTTTTCGGTCTGTGGGAGGAAGCTGGAGCACCTGTAAGGAGCTTACACATAGAAAGGCATGTAGAAAAGCCTCCGCTCGGGATTCAAATCCACAAACTGTTTGCTGTGAGGTCACAATGCCAACCAGTGAATCATGTGTCACCCATACACAGATATTATTATATTTTTTATTTTTAATTAATTGATTCAATTAAGTATTTTTAACATTCTTTATTTGAAAAATAACAAACAATGTGGCATCATATAACTTAGTTAACACAGTGTTAGTTAACACAGTTTGTGGAGATGAAATTCGGTATTAGTTCTCATTTCTTTTAAATGAGTGAAAACAACTGGTTCCAATTAAGGGCAAATTAATTATAAATTAAATTTAAAAAAAAGATTAGTAAGTTTTGATCAATTGAATAGACACTTACTAAGGGTTAGAACCAGTTCTTTTCAGGCTATGTTGTGCCAACATGCTAGCTATGTCCAGAAATAGTGTCTCCGTGACACACGTCTCAGTGTTCACTTGATTTCTGAAATTGTTTAACTGAACTCTATAGTTTAGTATAGTGTGTAGTTCTATTTGTTTGTTTGTTTGTGGTTGTTATTTATGACAATAATATAATTCCCAAAATTATCGGTGATTATATCAAAAGCACATCATTAGCATCATAATAACGTGATATTCAAAATTATGTGATGCTCCTCGGATCAATAAACCAAATAGGGTCTGTTAAAACAACTCAAGCTGTCTCGAACAGCAATAAACTGATGATTTATGGATATTTTAAAGTTGTTGATATATTGCACATAGCTGAAGAACTTTTTCTGGGATAGCCCTGATTCTGTCACATGGAACACTGTTGTTTGTGTGTTGTCATGCATGTTTATGATGCAGACTTTGTATAGTTGACCCAGTCAGTGGTGACAAGTAAACATTTGGGGCAAATTAGTACAGATTTCGCAGAACAGTTATGATGTCAATATGATGTTCCTTTTGTTTTCATTGTATTATAAAGATATATATTGTATTTCTTACACAAAAACGATAAAACACCAATGCTGCATTGTGTAGTAGACAGATTTACCACTGTGCATCACTGTTTTCCCCTTTGTTCCAAGGTTTTCCCTGAATTTTACCTCTTGTTTCCCTTGAAATGATAGCAAACACCAAACCAATGCTTGCACTGTGCTGCTTCTGAACAAGCAGCTGTCATTACATTATGTATTTTAAATAAAGATGATTTAGGAAAATGCTACAGTTTTGTTATTATCTTTTTTAAATCCTTCATTTACACCAATCAGCCATATTATTTTAACCACTAGCTTAATATCATGTAAGTCTGCTGCAAAATAGCAGCAGACTTCCGCTAGGGGCATGAACTCCAAAAGATCAAATTAATAAGAAGTGAAGAATTTTTAGGATGAGTCAACACCTTTAACTTGTGTTCTTCAAACCATTCTTGAAACATTACTGATGTGAGGCAGGGTGAATTATTCTTCTGAAAGAGACTAGGGAATACCATTTCCATGAAGGGTTTTCTTTTGTCCGCAATAGTTTTTAGGTAGGTGGTAGTGTAAACAAGTGCATCCACATGAATTGCAGGACCATAGGTTTTCCAACAGAACATTTCCCATAGCATCACATTTCTTCCACCAGCTTCCCTTCTCACCATTGTGCATTCTATCTCTTTCCCTATTTATATTTGCTTCCCAGGTAAGGAAAACACTTGCACCCAATCACTTTTTGACAATAAGATCCCCCCTACCTAAAAGAACTACTCACCCAATTAACCTCAACACGATCCCACCGATCTACCCACTCATATCGCCTCCTCTTTCCCCAGACTAAGCTCAGCACAATGGGTGATCGGGCCTTCTGTTCTTCTGCCCCTCGACAGTGGAATTCTTAGCAGAACCTATAACTTTTAATTAACATTGCTACTTTTTGGTCATATCTTTATATAATTATTCTTATATTTTTTATTGATGCTTTTATCTATTTTTACCTTGTAGCACTTAGAGATTTGATCAAAATGTATAGTGCGTTATAAATTAAATGTTTTATTATTATTATTATTATTATTAATCATTCACATGATGAGAAGAAATCGTGATTCATCAGACCATGACAACTTCTTTCATTGCTTTGAGTCTGTTCCTTTGCACAAACTTTGGACACAATCTGACCAATGCTTGAGAAATTAGGATGCAAATTTTAGCAGATTTCTCCCAAAATCAATCCAGTTCTTCCTCAAACCAAGGTTATATGTGGGTATAAATGTTGAAAATGACCCATGAAATAGTTTTTGCGTTACAGAGCAATGAATTATAGAGCAATGCATGTATGAGGTATAACTGCACCTAATAATATAGATGCACAAAATGCACAGCTCAAATCCCAGATGAAACATTAACCATGGTTTCGAAAGGCATGCTGACCACATGCGACAAAAAGGTTTTCTTAAACATCATCAATTCTGTTGTATACCTTAAATTTAAGTGCTGTGTCATGTTAACTGTGGTTCTGAAAGCAATAGAAACCCAAAATACCTGTCCCACATAACATCACACCACACCATAGATGGTATAAAATCAATGTCTCAATCTAGCTCATTATTGCATAACTTGCCTGTAACTTACAATGACCAACATTGGTAAATGCACTGCAACTTAAGAAAACAAATGCAAATTGCGGCACCGCTGCATGAGCACGATCGTTCTAATTCGTGTTTTTACTGTCATTGTGTCTGCTCTCTCAGCGGAGGCGGAGACGCAAACCCTCTCTCATCCTCCCCCCAGAAGACCTTGTTAAGTCACTCTTTGTTAAGTTTGTTATTAAGTTGAATTGGGAATATCTGGCAATCATGTTTTCAGATACATTTCCATTGTAATTAGACTGTGAATTTGGTGAAGAGAGAGAAAAGCTTAGATCTTCTACCTCTTTTGTTTGTTTTTACCAGAACTCCCATCTTCATTGCATTTGGTTTATTATGAGTATAACCTCATTAAAACATATGTTAAACTGCCCCATTGGTTGAATCCTTCATATGTTATGGATTCCTCTGAGCCATGTTCTGAATGGGGAGACCAGCCATTAGCATTCTAACTTCAGGTGTTGTCAACGTGTACATGCCGATCCAAAACTTTAAGCTACAGAATCTATTTTGTTGTAGCTTTGGTTACTGTGCATGTTGGGGTCATTATTAAGTTAATTTGTTGTTTTCACGATGTTCATTAAGGTTTTACTCTAGGTCACATGACCGCACGACCCGGATGTTAAGCGACACCAGCACGGCTAATCAAAATATCATGAAATGTGTGTGTATTATCCGACAAATATTCAACGTTATCAACAAAAAGACAATAATGAAATTGTCGGTGACGATCCTGGTACCAGATATCATGGAATGAGAAGGACTAAACAGTAGTGCCTTGGCATAACCATCACGACAGAAGAAAATAAAGGTATGGGAGCGTGTCTCCCTCAACACACCCAAAAAGGCTGTAAACTGCAAGATTTGCAAAGCTGACCTGTCCAGGCAAGGAGCACTTGAGTAATGTTGGAGCTCTTTAGACGACGGTGACTTGTCTAATTAAGCAAGTTAGTCAGCTATTTCAATTTTAAAATAAATCTATTTCACATTTCTGTTAGGTTTAACGTTACTATTTTTAAATGTGGTGAATTGTTAATGAGGTTGAGAGTACCAAATAACAATTTTTAAAATCACGACGATACTCGTTGCAAACGTGTCCAATCTTAAACGTTGCATTGCTCGTGGAGATTGAAATTGTATTTAAGGATTTAGCCTAGTGTAGTTGTTGACTACAGAATACACAAAGAATGGAATGTTTTTTCTATTCTTGTTAATTTTTCCAAATTTACCTGGATGTTTCATTTGATTTGGGAGAAATGGCTGTTTGGTTTATATGTATTCATGTATTATTTATTTATACATTTTATACATATATATATATATATTTTATATCAGTGATGATTTTCCAGATAGATGCAACATGAGAGGACTGAATTCTAATTCAGCAAATATACTGTTGATATAGTAACCTGTTTGGTTTAACATTCCGTTATAAAAGCAGTCAAGTATATTAAAATACATATTTTTGGAAATTAGTATTTAACTTTATAATCTTTATTGTTAGTTGAAAGGTGCGCCCAATCAACTTAAAGCTAAATTCAAGAGATGATAGTTAAATATGAGCCATTAAGTAATTGCGTGATTTGTTTTTTATTTAAAAACATATTTAAATAAATAAATAAATCCAAAATCCCAATACACGATGAATCGTTTCCATAATCAATAGATTAATGAACAATCAAATAAGTTGTTGGTTACAGCCCTATGATCAGTCATAGATAGATAGATATACACTGACTTCACTCTATTATAACTCTATTATAACTTATCTTTTCATATAACATCATTTATAATTATCTTTAACTCTTATTCCACAAAATATCTATTTACAACAGGCATACGTATATATACACACAACTGAAGGGTCTTCAAAAACATTTTTAAAACATTGTTTTTTAGTTTAAGTTTTTCTACACAAAGCTAATAATACCTGTCAAACATCAAGCAATAGATCACAATTTTAGAACCGTCCACTCCGACAACTCAAGATCATGGTACGCTGCAGCAGGATACATTGTAAGAATGAAATCCTCCAAACACAACATCTCAAGCAAGTGGCTGGCTACATGTTTTGCACAGGTTTGAATAAGCCGTCCATGTAACTCAACTTCGGAAGCAGATATGCGTTTGTGGGAGTGTGTAAGTGTGTTTATGTGAGTGTGTGTGTGTACTCAAATGCGTTGTGTAAGACCTACTGTTCAATTCAGACAGGACTCACCTTTTGATGTTCTTTGTTCACCACCAAACAGACTGTGTTGGACGGGAAAGATATGAGAAGCACAATTTGCAGGGAAACAGAGAAACAGAAGAAAATGAAAACGGGTACATAAGCCGAAAAGAGAAAGAGAAAAAGCATTCAAGATTGAAAGAACATTTTAAGAGAAAAAAAAAGAACATGCGAAAGAGAATAGGTACTGAAGAAGACATAATGACCCCCTCAAATGATGAAAAGATGAAAGACAGAAAATGAAAGGTATAGAAAGGCCCACCCCACTTGTCCTCCTCCACTCATAATGCTCTCAGGAATCTGCTCACTCACCGGCTGGTGTAAAGAGAAAGAGGAGGAGGGAGTTGGTGTGGAGGGAAGGTCAAAGAAAGTGGTAGGTGGGAAATGACGGAGGTATGGAGAGTTTTCGGACCAGCCTGGCTCATCTGCAGGACTTCACTGCAGCATTTTACTGCCTTGGCTGTCCCAGAAACAGACCCTCCATTCCCTCACTCTCACATCTTACCTCCCTCCTTCGCTTGCTGTCATTTCTCCTCCCCTTTGCACCCATCATCCCCCCACCTTCTCTTTCTCTTCATCTCCCCTGTCCACTCTTCTCTCCTTTTCTCCCTAAACCATTCTCTCCGTGAATAACATAATGTTATTCTGTAACATGCTCTTGCTGCTGTAACGCTGCAATTTCCCCATTGTGGGACTAATAAAAGTTTATCTTATCTTATCTTATCTTATCTAACCTGTCTTTCCTCTCATCCTCCTGATCCCTAAACGACTCATCTCCTCTCATCAGAGTAATGCCCTCTTCAGCTCCGCCTTCCTTTTATATACACACTGTCCAAGGTCACCCTGTCCAGAGGCAGGTGTGTGTGCATGAGCTCTCATGTGATTATATATTGGTGTGCATATGGTAAAATGCGTGGATCACGTCATGTTTGCATTTCAACTTCCCTCTCTTCGTATTCATTTTTGTGTTTATGTATTGATTACTAGTATTAACTTGTTGAAGTATTATTAATAAAAACAAACTTGAAGCTGGCAATGTCATATTAAGTGCAGGAAATTTCAAAAAATAGATCACCTGACAACATGTGTACATGTGTGGGCCCTGCCAATGTGTGTGTGAGAGCTGCAGAGGTCAAGCCTATACAATTTCAATCTGGATATCTGAGAGAAAAATTGGGAAAAAATAAATATGAGCTGGAGGGTCATATGTGTAATGCATGTCACATACCAAACAAATTTGTTTTTCTATTAAAACTTAGATGTAGGAGGAAATAAAATGAACATTACACACTCAATAAAAGAGTTATATATGACATTTCAAAGAATGTGAGGCTATCACATGAATCTTATGATGGTCTGTCTTCTCTGCCAAACCACCTGGCGCTACATAACTACTATGATACAACACACCATGTAAAAAAAATATCTTGAGAGGAGAAAGTGATGCCAAATATCACATATTTGGAGTACAAGGTCATTCTAGACATCTCAAACATGCGTTGTGGGATGCCAACACATCACAGAAATGTGTAGTCTCAATTTCAAAAGGCGATGAACGGTTCCCATTAGCACTCCAGTGCTAGTCTGTGCTTTGGTCATACATCTGTTTATATACCAGAGTCCGAAAAGCATATTTAAAACATGGCAAATCCCTTACTTGTTTTATTAAATTAAGTTTAATGTAATCATTTATAGAGAAATTATTTGGTGTGTGTGTTTGATTTGTGAGTGAGTCACAATGTTATGAATCCTGTGAAAGAAGTCAGACTACACATTCAAGTCATGGAATTTGATTATTCGTCACTGCCACTTTGTTGCATTGGAGGCTGACCTGAGATTGATGTAAGATATAATGGTTGTGTGAATCCCATTCTGCTATGGCCATATACCCTGCAAAGCAAATTGGAGTCTTTAAACTACTGCTTAAAGTAGTTTTTCAAAATCTGAAAGAAAACATTTATACCCAGATCAAGGACATGGGTCCTGAGCAAAGAGTATGGATATCCGACAACACAGGTAAGCACTTTCTCCCCACATGCATCAATGACCCTTACGTGCCTATGACCCTGACATATTACTTTTTTAGACCACTTTATTAGGTATTAACAAAGGCAGACTGGGAAAATTGAGACCATTTATAGAACTCTGCACCCTCTTGTCTAGCCATCACAGTTTAGCCCCTGTCAAAATTGCTCAGATCCTTACGTTTGTCCATTTATCCTGCTTCAACAAATCAAATTTGAGCACCTAATGTTCACCAGTTGCCTAATATATTATACCCAGTTAAAATCATTCTTGTTTTGACCTAACCTATTAGTCATAATGGTATGGCTGATCAATATACCAAAATGGAGAGTGTGCGCAATGAAACAGTTACAGCTGTATGCTAGTAAGTTCAGCTATAGCTTAGGAAATCAGGCTAACATGACAAAATCTCTTGGGGTCTTGTATCATATAATGCATATTAGTTACAGGTCTGTGTATGTGCATGTAAAATATGTACATACAGCTTTTAATGCCTTACATTAGCTTTCCAAAATATACCAAATATAAAATTAATGCACAGTTCATTAAGAAGTATCTTTTTAATGATGATTGGTCATCTTTAGAAATCTGTCACATTTGATTCAAAGTCTTTCCTTAAATGTCTCCTCAAGAAACAGAGAGATGGAAAAAAAAAAAGAAGAGATAAAACCTGAACAATTTGACAGAAAACGTTCAAGTTGACAAGGTCATATGCATTGGTCTACCCAATCTGATAAGCATTTAATGGGAGACACATGAAAGTGGGGATAGGACTAAATGATGCAATTAAGTCAGGTTGAAATGGTATGGGTGAAAAACCCGGTATATGACTGACTAAGAGACCCTCTTGAGAAAGGCTGACTCAGCCTTACTGTGCAATGTGTGTGTGTGTGCATGTGATAGCGGTGATCACCCCCATCCCCCTCCCACATGCACACACTTCCTTCTATCCCCTCTCTCTCTCTCACTCCATCACCTCCACCTCTGCAGTGCTTCTATTACTCATTCCTCCCTGTGCCGGATTGGAAGATGTGCATTCTTCCTTGAATGCTGGCTCTGCTCCAGCATCCCTCCATGCCCCTCCTGTGCTTTCCTGCCATACTCCAGCCTATGTTTCTCCCTGTTGGGCTTGTCGGTAAGCCTGATTCTACGGCGGCTGCTGCTTTTGCTAGAGCAACTGAGCTTTCTGCTGCAGCGCTACTACTCTGCCACAGCTCTGCCTCACTTCCCTTATCTGCCTTTTGACTCACGCTCTTGTTTTCTGGATAATCACAGAAGGTCTGGATAGCGACAAAGACAACAGGAGAGAGACAGGAATCTCATCCTTCATTCAACTCCTGCATATTTCAGTTTGTCTTTCCTAAGCTGTGCCTTGGCTACTGGTGTGCAGCAAAGGAGACAACTGGTCACGAGAGAGCTCCCTGAAGGAATTTATCCTCCCCTTTTTGTGCTTCCTCCTCCTGTTCATTTCTGGGACAGAGTGCAGAGGAGAAGAGAAAGACGGACTGAATGAAGGACTTCAGACTCAGCTGCAAAGCTCAGTGTCCCACCTTGCTCTATAAGATAAACAAACAGATACACACTGTATATCTGAATTGACTGCACTCAGGTCAGGGCAACCAGACCGGCAGACCAGGATAGAAGACACATAGATTGACAGAAGAACAGACAGTCAGACTTGGCGTCATGGCGTCAGTGGATAGCACTGGTTCAATTGTTCCTGGTCGTCTGAGATCGGGGGATCTACTTCATGCTGGTCTAGCAGTTGCGTTGCTGCTTGGTGAGTGTTATACTCTTCTCTTTACCTATAAGTGCCCTGTCATTCCTCACTCTTCCACTGCACTACAACAGAAGACTTCAATCCTATGCTGTCATGCTGCTATGGTTATAAAACTCCACAGAGGTAAATTGAACTCTATGCTTTTCTTCTGCGTCTTCTTCATTTGCTCATGTAAGTCTGGTTCAATGCTGTCCCAGTAAATTTCACACTCTTTTTTATTAGTCCATATCAGTGTGATATGTCATGTCAGCTGTTTCATCAGCCCCGTTCTCTTATTTCATCATTCTCTCTCCAAACAGGTGCTAAAATTTAAAGTGATGTTACATGGGACATTAATTGGTTGAACTGAGGGTATCAAGGTCAGTAAAATCAAACCTTGCTGATCTGAAATTGGACAAGCTAAATATCTGACTGTTGGGCTGGACAAGAGCTGAGCTTAATGACTCCACATGTATGTGTTTAATATAATGCTATTTATTAAGAAAAATTGTAGAATTACTTTCACAGTACATAAACACATTTAAATTTACAGTTTATGTGTGTTTGTGTAGTGTACTAGTGGTGCAGGAATGCAGTGGTGATCTCTTTTGCACAAAACACTCCCTGATCTCCGTTGTAGTGCCCCCACATCCCAACATTTCCTCCTATAATTCTCAGTTGTTTTAAACTCAGCAGAGTTAACAATTGAACTAAACACGCAAGGAAAGACAGAGGGGGCGTATTTGAACTACTTACTGTATCTTATAGTGAAACTATATTTTAGATTATATATATTTAACAAGCAAACATCTCGGGCAGAAATATTTTATAGGGGGGCAGAGACTTTATCTCTATTTATAAAAAAAAATGTATGCCCTTTAGTGAATTTGAATTCATGACTTCAAAATATATTACAGATTTTCCCCCCAAAATATAACACAAAATACTGCATTTACTAAATACTAAGGATCCAAAATCATTCAATCCCATAATAACATGCATCTCTAGTACTTTGCAGAGACCCTTATTCTCTGTTTCAATGACTGGTAGCAGTTTACCTGAGGTCATTCGTATGGGAACTGGCTACAACCACCTTCTTTATATAATAATAATAATAATAATACATTTAATTTATAATGCACTTTACATTTGGATCAAATCTCAAAGTGCTACAAGGCAAAAGCAGATAAAAGCATCAATAAAAATAAATAAATAAAAAAATAAAATAAAATAAAATAATAACTATACAAAAACGTGACCAAAAGCATTAATGCTAATTACAGTTATAGGTTCTGCTAAAAAGGAAAAAATATATATAAATATATATATATATATATATATTTATATTATTATTTTTTTTATTTTATATTATTATTTATTTATATATATCGGTGGGATATATAAATATATCCCACCGATGTTCAAGGGGCTTCCATTGAAATCAAATTTGGGTGGACTTCTAGGTCTGCTTGGTATCATTGTCCTATAGAAATGTTCATTGAAGCCTGAGCTGCAGCTTCCTCAAAGATTGTTAGAAATTTTATTCAAGATTTCCTGATACTTGATGAAATCCATCTTACATCCTTAATGCAGAAGATTTCCACAACCCGTGGAAGAAACACTGCCTAAAAGTGTCAAAACACTGAAATTATAACAAAATTATTCCGACCATAGCCATAGGTCATACAGAGACAGTTAAAAGAGCCACATTGAACAAAATCATCGATGAACTGCCATTTATGAGTCAGTTGAGTTGAAAACATGTTTAACTAAATGATTCAACTTCGTTGATTAATGAAAATACAATCGGATCTTCATTGACTGAATGTGATTAATTTATTATATTCCTGCTTTACTATTTGACAGATAAATTCATGTTTATACTTTGTGTTATACTTGTGTTGATATCATCAGATGCAAAATTGTCTTTGAACACAAACCGGCAGTCACCCATTCATGACAGAGTCAGACATGCAAGGTGCCACCTGCTCATTTGGGATCATTAACCATTCACGCCATTATTAAACAGCAATGGAACGGCCATTGGGCGCAACATTTAGTGTCCGTTTATATCGGAGAGGCCGGGGATCGAACCACCAGCCTTCAGAAAATTGGACAACCGCGCTAGCAACTGAGTCACTTATTGATGCCACTGATGATCCATGCCTTCGTTGTAAAAGGATCCAAGACGAGAATCTGTGATGACTTTTCAATGATAAATATGCTCTACAGAAAACAAAGACCTCTGATATGACATGCACAAACACTCGGCAACTGTTACGTTTACCTGCTTTCATAGGTTTTGGTCTAATGTGCCACGTGTTCATATAAAGGATTATGGAATTGTTATTTTTGTAGAGAATAAACAATAGACTGCATAAAAAAAAGAGTTTTGGTACAAACAGAACAACTGAGAGGCTTTTTAAACCATTTCCACATAGAGTTGTGTTCTTATGTTATATATGTGTTTAATTGTGTAAATTTTAATTTTAATTTTAATTTTAATTTTAATTTTAATTATAATTTTAATTTTAATTTTAATTGAAAAATAAAAAAATAAAAAATAAATCTTCGAGAATAGTGCCGAACCACAAAATGTGATTTGAACAAACACAGCCCGACCACAATAGCTTCACGCAGATGGAAAAACAACAATGCCAGACTCAAGTCGTTGTCTCTTTTATATAATTATTATTTATTTACACTTCCCCATCAATCTTGCTTGAAGCTGTGATAACTCCGATAATAGGAGACAATCTTGTGAATAGTAATACATACTTTTTTTTTTTTTTTTTTAGGATATGTGTGAAGATTTTCAGTTTTCACAATGTTGTTGTGTGAACGCAGAACTTCTTTTTTAAATGCATATGAAACACTTCTTTATGTAAAAGTGATAACTCATATGTTTGTATCCGTATGTCTATGTGCGGTGTAAACGTGGCCGCTGTTATTTAGGTGCTATTGCAATTTCTGCCATGCTGTCACTCAATCTTGGAAAGGACAGCTCATTCTCCTCGCCTCTCCATCCCTCGTAACCCTTCACATGTAATACTCCATACATACTGTACGTCCTTCATTACCCTTTCGCACTGATTCATCTCTCTGCTGGTTGTCTATTTCCTCCCATCTCTCTCTCACCCTCACCATAACTTCTCTCTCCATCTCAGTCTCTCTTTTCAAGAGAGCTGATGGTGGCTTTGGTCAGATCTCTATAGGTTCATTCAGAAATACATTACCCCTACAATCACTGGCCCATTTTAAATAAATAAAAACATCACATTCATCCAAGGACACACATGCACACAATGTTAGTTGCATTTTTCTCCTATAAGGGATTCAGATATTGATGTTTCCCATCCGGAACAATAAAAACATGTGATAGTGGAGCAAAAAATATCTTCAGTTCAGGATATTACTCACACAGGCCATATGTCCATGCCTAGTATGGTATCTACTCAATTAGGTTGATTGTCAGGTGTTGTCAGGAAATATGGCAATGACAGAAGAACAACAAAGAGGAATAGGGTGGATAGAACACAAGGTAGTGGAAAGGGAAGATGTAAAATGGGGGAGGCGTGAAATCTATTTCTAGATACAACGATAAACACTCATGTCAGATATTTAAAACATGCTCCCACTGGGACAGACACTTTCCATAAGCCATTTGGAGTTGAGATTCTCCCTTTTACATACTTAGCTTACCATCTTTATTCCATCAGAGTTTCGAATATTGTTCAATTTGCAAGTAATTATTCATAGATGAAAAAAGATTATTCATTAATGTACTTAACAGTTAAAAGGCACTCTCAGGATAGTGGTTGGTAGCTAACTGCAGAAAACATTTTTAACCTTTATTATCATGGATTCCAGCTCTGTGCCACAACAAAAAAGACACAAACACACACGGGCAAGCCCCAAACATCTCCCGTTCAGGCTAGGGTGCCTTTGAGGATAAATATGGATAATGACGGAGCCCTTGGTATGTATTCTGTGTTTATTTTATCAATATTTGTGCATATTGTCAGAAGGTTTACAAATTTTGAATTAAATGTGGAATGCCACCACTAATCATTTGGTGCGGTGTTACCATAATTCAAGCAAATGACAAATATGAATGGACATGTCAAAGAAGGTATTTTTTCTGGAAATCACTGTGTAAAAAGACTAGAATGTAATTCATAGCCTCACAAAGCACCAGTGAGTATCTAGTTGCCTCTTTCTCCATTTTTTTTAAATTTACTAGATATAGGATCACAATCACCCCTACCCTCACTATTTTCATTGTTGTTGAAACATTTAACTCCACAATCTCCCTTTGTGAATGTAAGAATGTAAATTTGGAGGATGCAAAGACAGAGGTATGTCCGCATATTTATATGAACAACCTTTGAAATACACAGATTGAATTATGTATGTAGATTGAGAATTAAGGATTCTGATAAAGAAAAAAGGAGAGAAAAGATTAATGATACATCTTTTTGCTTCTATGTGGTCACTCTGTGTTTATCATCACTAGTTGACTGATCAAAACACACCATAATAATGAATAACTATGAAGTACTGAAGGAGTTTATACACTTGAAAATGCCATTATAACTATGAACAATCAAATCAAATCAAATCTTGATCAGAGTTGCATGCTCTCCATGAAGCAGATAATGGATTTACCTGGATCTGCCTCATACCAGCAATTTCCTTGATGCCCCTCAGAGCTGTAATACATTACATGTATTTGAAAGTCTGTCCTTCACAAACTCATAGGGATACATAACACTCTTTGCCTCATGTCCAAGTGCAACATGATCCTGAGCTGGTAAGTGTACACAAGAGTATTTATAAACATTTTCCGAGAGACACCAGAGCAACAATCTGAGAGTTGCACCAGCTGTCTTACATAACATTAATGTGACCATCAGAATAGCCTGCTATGGTAAAACTTATCTTCTGCATAAGTGTAAGTAAATGACACCTTACTCATACGGAAATTTACTCCCAACTCTGTTACACTAAACTCCTTGAATTTCAACCTCACCTCACCTATTCATTCACAGACATGCCTTGTCTTTTGCTGCGACTGACTGTTATTCCTCTATTCCCATGAGCATATCTCCACCCCTCCAGATTTTCTTCTATCTGCTCCCTGCTCTAACAACAGATCACAATGCCGTCCATAGTCCACGGAGACTCCTGCCTAACATCTTCTTCCAGCAAGTTCATAACCATAGCAAACAAGAAAGGACTCAGAAGGAATCCTCGATGCAGTCCCACTTCCACCTTGAACCCTCCCATCTCTCCCAATGCACACCTCACCGCTGTCATATCTAATCCTTCACTTTACAACACATCTCCTTGTATCCCTGTCTACTTTTTTCATCTCCCTTGCTATCCCACATCTTTTTTCAAAAACCGTTTCCTGTGTATTCTCGCTCCAACTTTAAAGTGCATTATAAATTAAATGTATTATTATTATTATTATTATTATAACTGACCCGTTCCACAACTTAGTCTCCTTATCAACTTTCATCTGTCCAGATGCGCTCCAACAATTCTCTCTCTCTACCAATTACTAATTAATGCAATTAATCACATTATTATAGCTGATATTATTTTTGTTGCTGTACATGTCTGTGTTCCTGCCCCACCTCCCCCCCCTCCCTTCTTTTTTCACTGTCTCTGGTCGAGGCAGTGGGCCGCGCTGAGTCGGTATCTGCTAAAGATTTCTGCTTGTTAAAAGAAAGTTTTTTTCTCATCATCGTCACAAAGTACTTGCTCATAGGGTAATTGTTTGGTCTACCTCAAAAAAATAGCAGAGTAAAGACCTGCTCTTTTTGGAAGTGCCTTCAGATAACATTTGATTATCTCAAGGCAAATACCCACAATCACATGACAAATAAAAAATAAATAAATAAATTAACTTGACTTGAAATGTCTTGACGAGTCAGTAACTGGGTTTTACTAGTTTTCATCATTTATACGGGAATATGAATAAACCGTTTTTTTTTATGTATCATGCGCAGCCTCCCTTTTTTGTTCCAATTTTCTACCATACTCCTTATACCAGCACTTATCTTATCTTGTCTAATCTTATCTTATCGTATCTTATCTCATAAGTAAGCCTCATAACTGGAATAGTATATTCTATTCCAGTTACGAGGCTTACCTATGAGAGCCTCTTATCATTATTTATATATATATATATATATATATATATATATATATATATATATATATAATAAAAATACTTGAGTATTACTGTTTTGCCTGTTTTATCTGCTTTATGTAAATAAAATTAAAGGCTTTATTGAGAAACATGACACAGCACTTTCAGTTAACCAACTTGCGTGCCTAGTTTGGTATTTGAAGTAATTGAGAACTAGTTATCCACATCCTCATCTCTATTTCCTGGTGGTGAAATTCCCTAGGTGGCGTTGTTGGTTCATTCGTACGAAATCCAAAACTAATCCCCAACCCTCGCTTCGCCCCCTGGGTACAAATTTTGAAAGTGATCCATGAAATTGTCTTTGTGGCGATGGACACTGCGGCGGCGGACGCACCGGCAATTGAGGATCCGGCCACGACGATCCGATAAAATCCCCAACTTTTGGGGGGGTTTAAAACCAGCAGAGAAAAGTACATAATCTAAAAATAAATTTATGTGCAAGAATGTGCTCATTTTAAAATATGAAGGCCTTGAGGTTATAGTCCTCAAATCCTCCCAATGTCTTGTTTTCCACATTCTCTCTATATGTGGCCCCTCTCTATGATCACTGACACTGTGTAACTAAAAAAAAACAAATAAGGATGGAAGACAAAATCGATGGAACTATAGTTAAACAGAATAACATATGTAACTGTATTTTGCACAGTGCATTATGACTTGAGATTAACAACACTTCATACTCTCCTCAAGCCATTGTTGCCTGCAAGCATCTACCGCCGGTTTTTTGGAAATTATACTTTCAAAAATGTCTGCCAAACACTTCAAACCATTGGCATAATTGCATTTTTACCACTCTGTGATATGTTTCTTGTGGCAGCCCTCAAAGGTTTTAGGAACGGGGGAACCAATGTATGTGTATAAAGTTTTCAAAGTGTTCTTGAATCACATCATAGATCTCCATTGTTGTAGTTAACACTTAACACCTTACACAACGCACATTAACAGAGAGGTCTGGACACCACGGTGGCCGGTCTAGTACGTATTCTCTGTTAATATGCCACAATATTGTGCAATTTGCAGAATTAGGCTTAATATTGTCATGCTGTAATAAACAGTGCTGTTGTGAAAAAATATGTCTTCTGGTTGGCAGCATTATGTGTGTTGACCCAATGCCGTAGCACACCGCATACGATTGGTGGTGGTGTTGTCCATCTATGCGCTGGTCACAATGTTGTAATTGACCCTTTCCTCTCCTGCTGAGAGGACACCATATCTATATTCAGTGTCGACTATTAGGGTTAGCTTTAGCTCAGTGGGTAGAGCAGTCATCCCTCAACCGGAAGGGACTATGGTTCAGGTCCAACTCCCTAGGTGCTTCAGAGGGCCCGCCCACTGCTCCGTCTGGGATGGGTTAAATTCAGGGTTGAATTTCACAGCGTTGAACTGTGTAACGTGATAATGTCAAGATTATTATTATATTATATAATATTTTTTGCAGAATATTTATTTGTCCTTGTTGTTGAGCACTGAGGAACAACATACTTATACTGTTGAACTATTGGTCAACAATTTTTAACAAAGTCAGGAACCTCAACCCATCGTTGTTTTTGAGAAAAATGAATCGTTGAAGAATTAATTCATTTATTATCTGTAACTGTTTATCCTGTTTCGTGTCTCGGGCACTTGAGCCTATCCCAGTTGAACTTGATCGACACCTTAGATTGTTACACCCTAGATTAGTCGCCAGTTCATCACAGGGCCGAAACAAAAAAATACAGGCATTCAAGAATTCATGCATTTAAAGTCCCCAATCCACCTATATTGCATGTTTTTGGACTATGGGGGAATGCCGGAGTATCCGGTGAGAGCCCACAGACATGGGCAGAACATGCACAACTCCACACAGAAAGTTGTGGACAGATATAGATTAGAACTTGGTACCTTCTTGCTGTGAGGTACGAATGTTACCCAGTGCGCATTGCCGCTCCTTTGATACCCAGTCATTACATTTTGAGCTTTATTTGTTGAATGATCTTAACAGATACTTATATTCAATAATATTGCCAAGCTTTTTTGCTCTTGCTCCACATTTTAAGCCCAGAAGTGAATACATTAATCAACTATAATATTATAATCACCCACAGGTGAAGATAGATGCCAGATGACAGATGCCAGAGTCAATTTGGTAGAGTATATTAGGCATCAAATGAACATTTTGTCCTCACACTTGATATGTTGGAAGCAGGAAAATTGGGCTAGCATAAGGATCTGAGCCACTTTCTCTCGGGGAAAAATTGTGATGTCTAGACAATTTGGTCAGAGAATATCCAAAACTACAGTTTCTGTTGTCGCTGGTCTGCTGAGGTTAATAATCGCCAAAGTAGTAAAGTAAGCAAGGATAACTGGCCATTGGGTCAATCTGCACCCAGAGCTTATTGATTTATATTGGTAGGGAAGGTTAGCATGTTTGGTCCTCTCAGAGAACAGCTACTGTTGCACTAATTGCTAAAAACGTTTATGCTGGTTCTGAGGGAGACCATATATAGTTGTAACATGGGGAGAATGATAACCACACTATGTACCACCATGTTAAGCAATCAGGGATGATAATATTCACTTGATAATTTCAGTGTTTACCAACTTTTTCCATTATTGCCACATGGTGATTGGCAGGATTCGAAATAAGTGTAGGGTTCGAAACAGATTCTACACAGAAAAAAATGATTTCGAACAAAGTCAATTTTTTGACAGAGACGATATTTTACGTTATTTTACGACATTCACACAAACAATCATATAGTGATGACTGAGGCCTCCTTGCAAGGTGCCACATTCTCATCAGGAGCGGTATCCTTCATGGCATCCAACAATTACAACTGACAACTGAGTCATCGTCGGCCCACACAATAAACAATTTTCATTTGTCCTAAAAAAGTGTAAAAGCATCTTTTTTATTTATGTGATTATTAAAATGTTAAGCAATGAAGTTTTTCATTATATGCGCTTATTTTCATTCTCCTTCCTTTCTTGTCCCTTTGTTCAGGTGTATGGAGCGTTGGTGGACTGGAAGTCTCTACAGGCAAAGTGTCTTCAATTGAAGCAATGAATGGTTCCACAGTCCTGCTGCCCTGCACCTACTCCTCCTGTATTGGCATCAAAGACCTCTTCTTCAACTGGCACTATAATAACAGTGGAAGCATGGTCAAGGTGAAACACATGCATTGAAGTGCATGCACAAGCAACATAAACATAGGATACATCTTATTACTACTTACTATCTCTGCCTATCTTTGTGTAGTTATGTGATGGGGTCATTCCCATTGAGGGTGCAGACCCCAGGGCCAATGTGTTTCAAAAGCGTGTGGAGTTTGTCGGCTCCTCCAAGACCAACAACATCTCCATCCTGCTCTGGAACATCACCTTTGAAGATGAGGGACAGTACATATGTTTTGCCAGGAACCCAAAAGAGAAGTACCGCAACCACAGTGCAGTCTTCACACTTATAGTTGTGGACCAAAGTACGTGACACACACAGAAACTTTCATACACCTTTTGCAACACAAAAACAACAAATGTGTACCTGATATTAAACATACAGTGGGTAAAATGTTGTGGCAACTAGTGAGGAAGTATCAGATTGCAACATATTTTATGCATCAGCTCATATCCAAGAAACAAAGAGAAGCCTTCAGGTGTTAAAAAGTTGTAATCCAGTAGCCGGTCAAGTCTTCATTGAGATAAATATATTTAGTAATTGCATTTAATTATATATTCTGTAAAACTAGACATAAGCTGTAGTCTTTGAAAGCAAGGGTATATCCTTGAAAAGTCCCAATCCCCTGTGTTCTATAGGCAATACCCATGATTGAATTCTTCAAATTAAATGAGTCTTGTCTGCCCAGGATCGTATTATTCACAAGGAAAAGATTCTTCTTGAGAGTAAAGTATGAACTTTTAGAGAAAAAAATATATCATATTTAATTTTCAAAGTTAATGTTATCATATTTAAGATACATCTCCTTTAGTCAAATCATATTTACCAAAATTGGACTATTGGACCAACAATTAAGAATTTGAAAAAAACAATGTTATTTATATAAGAGATCCCCCTGTGAGGAAAATATAAACTATTAGAGTGAAATATAATATATGTATACAAGGTAGATATCTTCGAGTTGATTTATATGCGCCAAATCTAGATTAGAGCTTCTGCTAGAGATGAACTATTAGAGCAAGAGTGAGATGAACTATTAGAGTAAAATATTATACACTGTAATCAAGATGGAAATCAGCTAGTCCATATTTGGACTAATTAGGACTGAATTTTGACTAAATCGGACCAACGTTTGCAAAATGATGTGTGAAAACTTTCGAAGCAAACTCCACCTAGTGTTGGAGCTATACAACCAACCTTACCAAAAATAAATCCAGTTCTTCTACAAGGTCTTAATAGTTATACAATTTGAAAAAGATCCATGAAATGTTTTGAGTTTTGTATGGAAAAAAGTATTTTCCTTTAAGGAATAAAATAAAGAAAATGTCTCTCTAGCGAGTGTAATAATAAGACTATTAGAGTAAATACGACATATAAAAGATAGATCTTCTCAAGTGGATTTATATGCACCCAATTTGATCTAAATTGAACTATTGGTTGAGAAATTATGGCCTGACAATTTTTGAGATTCAACTGGAAGGATGAGGAGTCCATAATATCCCTGACTTTTTGTCGATATAAATATAGGTCAAAGATCTTAGACAATTAATATTATTAATTGTTCCGCCTTAATGGTAGAGTTGCTGTGGTTGTTCTGTCCCTGACTGGGAAGTTTGGGGGCTTATGGATTTCAGTATGGGGAAATCAACTCGGCAGACCACTGACATCTGGAGGCGAACGGGATGATGACGTTTTAAAGTTCACAACCAAAGTTGCCACAATCTGTCCTTGTGCGGCTGTTTGTTGCCTGCTTAGTTGAATTGGTGGACTGCCGGACCTCTACATTTACTTCTAAATTACTTGTTAAATTGTTTAATGAGCCTTTATGTCTGCTTCCACGGCAAGGTTTGACACTCCGTTGCTTTGCCTTGTGCTAAAAATTAAGGATGAGCTTCCATTTATTAGAACTCAAAATAGTTCAAGTAATCAAGTTTTACACATGGTACTTTTTTACCCTTAGACATTTAAAAATGCCTTCTGTTACTCTGCACTGTTTTACATGTCTCTATCCTCAACTTAGTCCCTCATCATATCTTCCACTCTTTCTCTCTTTTTAGTGAAGGAGGTCGACAACACTTTGACAGTAATTATTGTCTCAGTGCTGGGTGGAGTCATAGGTCTAGTTATTCTTGTCATGGTGATAAAAGCCCTGGTTGTTCACTTCCTCCTGAAGGATGATGAGAAGAAGTAAGTAATTCACTGAGCATGATTAATAACACCAGAAAGAAATATTTATTATAGACAGTGAAAGTTATTAAATATGTTATTATATGCATATTATATACATTTCTATATCAATCATCATGGTGTAGTCATGATTAACTTTATTTTGGTGCAGTCACACTTATAGCTTGGTTTTTTTGGTCCGCACCAAAACTCAAATTCTATAGATATTTTGTGGAACTAGAATTTTAATCCTGATTTAGTTTGTGGTTACACTGGTCCTTTTTTAACTTCCAACAAAATGATACAAAGAAGTTATGAAGAAGTTATATCTTGCAAGATCAAATTTAGTTTTTTGATCAATTACTGTTTAATTTTTCCGTCCAATTAGACCAGTCTTTGTTTGGATGTGCACCGAGACTTCATGAACAGATGGGTCTTGCTTGGTCTGTCAAATGATTAGGTAGCAGTGTTCACAGTTGATCAACTGAACCACACTAACAAATAATCATACAAAATTAAATTTTAATCCAAACAACGTCCCAAGTGTACACATACTCCCCTTACTTATTTTACAACAAACGTTCCCTTCCTGTATTCCAGTTAATGCCATAATGTGCCTTGCATATACTTTTTTGCTTCTTAACGTTCAAATAACACAATAGTAACATTTGCATTTTTTCACTTAAAAAATTGTGAAGACTTATTAACTTTACAAATTGAAAGTAGATTCAATAGCAGATAGTGTAACTACAAAATCAAATATTGAAAATGTCTTGATTTGATTATACAACCCAATTTCACATCGACAGTAATGAAAAGAATCTGATAGTTCCCCAATCCAGTGTGACATTCAATTGAAAACACTGAAATTCTGCATTGACAAACAGTCCAAAGATTTGAGAACAATGGTTCAACATTCAGAAAATCTGTTTTAATCTCTAAATGTATGGAGCAAGGATTAACACCAAAATCGAATGCTTGAAACCTTCTGCAGAATTGCCTTAAAACTCACGATAATTAAAAAGTCCATTACACCCAATTTATGCTGCTGTTAAGACTATTATACAAAGAACCAGCCATTTACCACCAAGATACACTTACACCACCTACTTTTCTTGGCCTAACCTCATCGGATAGATTTAATCAAAGGGAAAACTGTCCTCTGGTCTAATGAGTCAACATTTTTAAATGAATCATAATAATTTGGAAATTATTGACACTGTGTCCTCCAGTCCTAAGCGGACAAGCACGGTTCAAATTTTTACTGGGGCATAGTTCAAAAGCCAAAATCTGTGGCGTAAGGGATTATATCAATTCCCATGGCATATCAACATCAATTATCAGTAAAATAACCCTTAATCCAAAAAGGTTGATGTGGTGAGGTGTTAAAGTGAAAAACTCAGCCCGTCCCAACTTCTAGAAAAATGTTGATGACATCTAATCATGAAAAAAGATCGCTTCAGTTTATACATTTGATTTACATCTTTCTAATGAATTCAATTGCATTAGATTAAAATGAATAACTTTTTATATAATTTCCAAATTCTTTAGGAATTGGGGTTGTAGTTAGCCTTAATTATTCTATGTTCACCCTCCATAAGCTTCCATTATAACATCTCCAAAACCGAAGCAATTTTAACTGCCACACCACATCAGACCCAGTCTTCCTCCATAAGCAGTATTACCTTCTCTGGTCATGACATTCCCCTCACTTCATCAGTCACCAACCTCGGTGTAAGATTCGAACCTCAACTCACTTTTGAATCCCACATCAAACACATCTGCAAGATCTCCTTTCATCATCTCAGAAATATTTCCAAACTCCGTTCTTCACTCACCTTGAGTGATGCTGAAAAGCTGGTCCACGCTTTTGTCTCCTCCAAACTGGATTACTGGATCACCCCCATTCTTCATTCCCTTCATTGGCTTCCCATCTCCAAAAGGATTGATTATAAGATCTATCTCCTCACTCACCAGTGCTTCCACGGCAATGCACCCCCTACCTAAAAGAACTACTCACCCCACTGACCTTAACACAATCCCTCCCTTCTTCCCACTCATACCGCCTCCTGCTTCCCCGGACTAATTCCAGCACCATGGGTGATCGGGCCTTCTGTTCTGCTGCCTCTCGTCTGTGGAATGCCCTCCCTGACCGTCTTAGGGCTCCACAGACGACTGATACATTTAAAAAAGGACTTGAAACTTTCCTTTTTAGCAGAACCTATAACTTTAATTAACATTGCTGCTTTTTGGTCAGGCTTTTATATAGTTTTTTTTTTTTTTTAATTGATACTTTATCTGCTTTTACTTTGTAGCACTTTGAGATTTGATCCAAATGTAACGTGCGTTATAAATTAAATGTATTATTATTATTATTATTATTATTATTATTATTATTATAATCATTGGTTTTGCTTGCCTCCTGTAGTAAAGAGTGCCTGGTGAGCTCCTCGGGAAATGACAACACAGAGAATGGACTTTCAGGAGCCAAAGGCAACAACAAAGGGACACCAAAGGCATAAGCAACATGTAAAAGTATGTCTGAATGTTTGTATACAGATAAGAAAATGTACACACGGAGGATAAATGCAGTTATCAAAGGATTGTTTTATCTTACTAAAAGCTAATTAATACAATATCTAAATGTCTATACTAAATCATGCTTGGGAAATATAGAATGTGCACAGGGCTGGATCAGTCTCTCACCTACTTGACCTACTTGATTAGTTACACTGGGTTCAGTCTCTGTTATCTTATTCGGCCCCGCTTCCTAATGGAACACTTCCTCTATGGAAGAGGCTCAAGTAAAATGTATTTACTTCCAATAGTTCCCCTTCCATTGTTGATATTTTTTTATTCAATTTGCATCTTCAAATAAGTTGCCAACTACCACAACTAATAATAACTATTACACAATAATAGCGGTCGAACTTTGCACAAAGCAGATCCTCATTTGCTTTTAGTTCTTACGGACCAAATTTGAATCCTCAACTAACAAAATAGTCCTAAGTATATTTGAGTCCAAAATAAACAAGCGGGAACAGACACTTTGATGCCATGATGCATTGTCACGGTCTATAATCTGCAATATGAACTAAGGAACAGCACAAAACTTGACACTTAACAAGACTTTTTTTGTGCAAGTCACCATTTTCTTTTATAACCAACTGGAATATTGCTCAAATATGGAAAACATACATTTTACTACTGCTTGTAAATTTTTCATTAACAGATCTAGTAAAATAGTAAAACATTATAGCACTGATTGAATATATATAAACACTGCTTACTCATTTTGTGAAAACAGCAAACCAACTTGGTCTTTTAATTGATTTTTTACCCAACCTTCTTTTTTTTATTTAAGTGTAAACCTTTACTATGTTGATTTCAGGAAGAACCTCTACTTGCATATTTACTAATTGGGCCAGTTTGGATGCACTATTGGGGAGCATGTTTCATTAAATGAACCCAGAATTCTGGTCAGATATCAGCTACAAAAGGCTGTAAGTTGGGTTTTCTTTCAGTGATTGAAGGATCCAGCTCTGACTGGGTCTTATTGTTTTGTTTTAGATGAAACACAGGTGCCTGTTCTGCTTCTGGTCCCACTGGTGGTGGGAGGGATGAAAAGTGAGGGGAAAAAAGAAATACAACCAACACTAACCAAGACAATCTGACAATCCCCAGATGACCCACTCCCTATATAAATTAACGCTATAAATCTTGCTGCTTATGACTAATAACAAATACATTTTAAGCATGTGCACCTTTCATATAAGTATATGATGTTCTCATTACAGGAAGGAAGTATGTGTGTTTTTGTTGCATTTCATTTAGCCCTCCAAATTACCTCAACTCATTAAAGCACTGTCAACTCTTTATAAAGACTGCTGCATTTGCCCAGTTAGCTAGGTAATGTGATTGAAAGGAGATTCTTCTGACAGGATCATTTCATGCAGGTAGTTGAGGTTGAAGAACAATCATGGTCATTAAATTCCTTCAAAAGTGCAGATAGGAAAACTTTTAGAGAGAATAGAAGTTCAGGCATTTTTCCTAATGGAACATCAAGCAGATATAGTTGTGTAAGTGGAGAGAGCTAAAAACTCTTGTAAATCTCCAGGTGACAGTTCAGGTCCATATTTCTACATGCAGATTAGTAACTACTACTTTTTTTTTTTTACAGTTTTTCTGATGACCAAACATATCCCTTTATACAATTCATGAATTTAAAGTTTTTCTGAGATAGTCCAAACAAGTTAATTGATACTGGTTTCAATAATGAGGGTAGAACAGCAGACCACTACAATAGGTCTTGGATTACATGAGAAATAAAGTATACAAATAATTCAAATAGTATATTTAAATTCATTTTAAAATGACATTTAATGTGACAATGTTTTGAAATTAATGTGTTGGTATTGATATTCCAAAACATATTATTCTCACATCCTAGTTCAGTTGTGACACAAATACATGCTTTTTTCATTTTTGTACCATTTAAACATTTTAGGCATTGAAGATTAAAGTTGTTTGTGTTGATGGGTGTCATAACACTAAGTACAGATTAACATATCTTTTAAGAGGTGGGAGTTTTTGAGAGTAAAAAGATGTATAAAAATATGATACTATATGAAAATGTAAATGGTAGAGTAGAACAGTTTGAGATTACATTTTTGTTTAAGCGAAGGAAAGGTAGAAAAAGTCAACACAGTCTGTGTAATATTGTTCCATCTAATGAAAAGTCAATGAAAAAATGTAGTACTAAAATGGTAATTGGAAACTATAATTTGCTTTCAGCAAGGGGTCACATTGGTGTTACTGGCAGACAACACCGGCTACACACTTACATAGAGCTTCAATAGCTTCGACAGCTGACAGCAACACACAAATATATTAATAGATTAATACTAAAACTTAATAACTAATAATACTGCACTTTAACACAATTTCAATGGAAGCAATAAGACAGACTTCAGATTTTACAATAATTGTGTCTTGACTGGCTGTGGTGTGTCTTCGGACATTTTACCAATGTATGTAGCTACACTGCACTAATCTAAAAATGCATCCTTGTCATAGCTACTAACATTGTAATCTAAGAGTATTAGAAGTGAAACATTGATGCATTTTTTTGTGTGTGCAAACAGAATGTTCTGGATGAAAAAAGCACCACACACAAACGAACACACACACACACATACACACATTCACACTTGCTTCCTTGTCTTGGTCATTCCTCTCTATAAAGATTTCATACATTGAAACTTCCATGTAAGGAACAGCAATATCGATGTGTTGATCTGTCTTCATAAGTATTTTCTCACCAGTACCTTCAACCATTTCAAATAGGTGGTTTCATGTTGGGATTGTGATGCATTGTGATACTGTATATTTGCAGCCACTGTTACGATTACAATTTTTGGATTGAAGTCTATTAACTATGTCTAACAATTCCATTCCCTGAACAGTGTTTTTTCTCTCAAAAGCCTGGGTTTAAGAATGCACTAAAATTAAATTAGCTGGATATACTTAAACAAAAAAAAGTTGATTGCCTCGATAAATTATCATATTTTATAGGAAAAGATTAGTATTCTCCCTTTTCTTTCTTCTTGTTTTATTCCTCGATTGATCCCTTAATGGTTTTGATTTCACTTTTATTACCATTTTATCAGTTTTGTCACAACAGAAAGAACTCGTCATTTTCCGCCCTGGATAGTAAAAGGCTTTCTTTCGCTTTTGTGAAAGATCAGAAGAATGCTAGAATCTTGTTGTAAGTCAGCTCATCCTGTATAAGCTTTGGACAGCATGTTATCTAAGTTATGTGAAATCAAAGCTGTATGAGGTTTTGATATGTTTTTTAGTAGTTTTGCCATTTGTAATGAGCAAGCATAATGGTTAATGGTATTAGGTTGATATTTTACAGGAAATATATTGTTCAGGAAGACGCGTTGTGTAAAAACGTAATTGCCTTGCATTTCAGGCATAGCTGACATTTTGGTGAGAAGGACCGGCACCCCTTTAAACTATGATGCCAGGATAACTGTAGGATGCTACATATGTCCTGTCATGAAACCATTGCTTTCATAACCTAATAGGATTGTACTAAGCTGTGAAACCTCCAAAATAATTGGCTGTTTTAATTTTTACAAATTATTTTTGTTTCCTCAATTATCCCTTGTTTTTATTGAAAATAATATACTGAATTTGCAGTGAACAGTGTAGATATTCCTTTGCAATGTAGCCGTACAACACAGAAATACAGTTTGACTGCCACCCAGTGGTATAAGGTCTAGACCGAAAATAACCATTGACAAAGTGGAGGCTGATGAGACAAATCAACATATACATAATGTAATTTGATCAACACTGTAATGACTCTATAAAGAAAATAATAATACTAAAAGCTAACACTCAATTTTATGTAGCTATGTGATCAATACCAATAGTAAAAACAATATATGAAAACAAACAGTGCGGATTTCTTTCCTTTTCTGGCAAATGTTTTAGATGCCCTGTGCACCTTGGGCATTGTATAGAAGCTATATTTAAAATGAGTGATGCATGTATTAAAGTTTACAGGAAAAGCAATCATGCAACAATTTGTAAATAGCCTACCTGGATTTTTTATGAAACTGCCACTATAGTGAACATTAATTAGTTAAAGATATTTTCAGTGTTAAACTTACATTATTCACAATAATAACACAGCTTAGGGAGTTTTAGACTTAGTATTGCTTTTACTGCCAGAGCGGCTGAAACTCACACTGCCAATCCAAGAGTCTCACGTCTGCAGTTGTTACTATGCTATTACCATTTCATTAGCATCATACACAACTACAATATATTGTCTGACCGTCTACTGCTGTTTAATTGCATTTCAGTACTAAATTGTGAATACTGCTCTGTGCCACTTCTAGCAGCTGAAACTGGAACTGCCAAGCCAAGTGTCTGATGTATGCTCTCAGCTTCCCACATTCCACAAGGACCAAAAAATCTAAATATCACTGCAGTCTAGCAGAAATGTTAACTTTATAATCATTCAGGTGGAAGTTTAAACTAAATTAGATTATATCAAAGTAATATTTAAAATGTATTGAGGAGAAAACACAATTGTTTTCCTTGTGATATTAGGTAGTAATGCCAGGCTAAAACCCATTTGTGACTTTTGCTATCAACATTACTAAATATCTAACAAACTTTCTCCTATAACTCTTTGAAAGAGATTATTTTAATAAACCAGGGCTTGAAATCTAGAGATCACAATTATAAGCACAGACGAACACTGACCTCTTTACATTTTGTCACTGCTGTCCCACATTTTAAACAAATGAAACTGTATATTTTGGGCATCCAGCAGCAAAGAAAAGTCAATTTTATCTTCTTCAAAACAACAAATTAATATCTAAACATTTTATCTAAAGCTATCAAACCTAAAAGCCCAGTTTCCATGGAAGAACTTTCCTCTGAATGACCAGCTATTTGTCTGCATTTGTGATGTTGATCATGCTCCCTTCATGTCTATTCACCACAAACTTCTGACTTGTTGAGAAAATGCATACATGAAATAAAACGTTCATTGAAATTCCCAGAGCAATGTTGAGTCTCACTGTGTCCCTTCATTCATATTACGACCCTAGTGGCGAGTGTGTATTTTGCGCATGTCCTCCTCTGCCCATGCAGGTTTGCCTCTCCTCTCCACCTGCTGCAGCTTCTTTGTAATTGGGACATGGACTTCAAAATCCCTCAGTGGTGTTAATACTGGAAACAAAAACACCTTGATACACCGCCTCTGACCTTCATGTCCTCCCCAGATTGATATTTTTGGATAAATTGTTGTTTTAAAGGAGAGACAGTTGTTTTCAAATGGTTTTAAATCTAGTAAGTTGGTTATAAACAAAGGGCTCCCCTAGGGTTGTGTTATATCCCCCATAATCTTCTCTGTCTACACTAATAACATACAATCTCCTTTAGCAGCGAAGGAATGTCACTTTTTAAGTATGCATTTGACATGGCCCTGGTAGCGCCTCTGACTGAAACTCAATCACCTCTGTTCCATCCACTCACTATCAAGGGTTAGCTGGTGGAGCAGGTCCAGTCTTTTAATTACCTGGGTACAGAGATTGACACCTGCCTGTCCTTTGCACAATACTCAGAATATGTGTACAATAAAATACCACAGCACCTCCACCTGCTGAGGAAACTGAGGACTTTTAATATCAGTAAGGACATTTTAACTGCAGTTTACCACTAACTCATTGTATCCATCCTCCCCTGTAAAATTACATCCTCGTATTATTCCTTCACCATCAAACAGAAAAAAAATCTTTCACATTTAACCAATCAGGGCAGCAAAATAATTGGTTCACCTTAAACTCTAAGGTGAAACCTTTAAATTTGGGAAACCTCAGTGGGGGGAAGACCTATGGATATCACATGGAAGAAAGGAATATGGAGAGTCAGCAACCCAAGTTCTAAAGAATTTAAATGGAGAAAAAAGTCTGGCTCTTTGCCGTCTAGACTCGACTTTTGGTTGATATGGGAATCCATATCCCCGTCAAGCTGGCACCACAATTAGGATCCACAAGCACGACTAATACAACGTCTGGTGAATAAACTCTTTACTCGTAAGGTCAGGCAAACAATAACCGAGAAAGCAGGCAAAAATACAAGGTTTCTTACAAGCAGAGATCAGAACCATGGAACACTAGGAATTACGCTGGATAGGTTGGCACAATGGAACAACACGATCTGGCACAGGTGGGAAGGTGAGCACAGCTTAAATACACTGAGGCAGAGTCTTAACAGGACGCAGGTTTTAACAATCAAGGGTGGAGAAGCAATCAGGAAACCACATGACAGCAAACCTAATTACAAGGCATGACAGTACCCCCCCTTCAAGGGACGGCACTGGACGTCCTGTCCTTACGTTTGTGGAAATCCCTGATTAGGGAGGAATCGAGGATATTGCTGGCCGAAACCCAGGATCTCTCTTCTGGGCCGTATCCCTCCCAATCAACCAGGTACTGATGTCCCCGTCCCCTCCGACGAACATCCAGCAATCGTTTAACGGTGTAGACTGGACCTCCGTCAACAAGCCGGGGGGGTGGTGGGGGTTTGGAGGCAGGGACCAAGGAACTCTCCCTCACTGGTTTAATACGAGACACATGGAAAGTGGGGTGAATTCTCATAGTACAAGGAAGCTTTAAACGTACCGCTGCAGGATTAACCACTTTAGAGATGGAAAAAGGTCCCACGAAGCGGGGAGCCAGCTTCCGTGACTCCACACGTAGCGGCAGATTCTGTGTGGAGAGCCAGACTCTTTGTCCTGGACGGTAGATGGGCGCGGGGATTCTGCACCGATCTGCTGTCCTCTTGCAACGAGTGCTACTTCGGATTAACACCTTACGGGCCCCTGCCCAAATCCGGCGGCAGCGGCGAATGAGAGCATGGGCAGAGGGGACACTGACCTCTCTCTCTAGGTCAGGGAACAGCGGTGGTTGATAACCATAGGCACACTGGAAGGGGGAGAGACCAGAGGATGAGCAGGGTAAGGTGTTGTGTGCATACTCTACCCAGATGAGGTGCTTGCTCCATGAAGCTGGGTTCTGAGACACGAGACAACGGAGTCCAGTCTCCAATTCTTGATTAAGGCGTTCGGTTTGGCCATTAGACTGAGGGTGGTAACCAGAAGAGAGGCTGACTGTGGCTCCCAGCAGTGAACAGAATGCCCTCCAGAATTTGGAGACAAACTGTGGTCCCCGGTCTGACACCACATCCCTAGGAAAACCATGGAGACGGAACACATGGGACAACATTACCTCCGCCGTCTCCTTGGCAGAGGGAAGCTTAGGCAGAGGAATAAAGTGAACCATCTTGGTGAATCTATCCACGACCGTGAGGATGGTGGTGTTACCTTCAGAAGAAGGTAAGCCTGTAACAAAGTCCAGAGAGATGTCTGACCAGGGACGCTGTGGCACCGAGAGCGGCTGGAGTAGGCCCTAAGGAGAGCGGTGTGAGATCTTGTTTCATGCACAGACAGGGCAAGCAGCCACATACTCCTCCACCTCCTTGGTCATGGAGTTCCACCAAAAACGCTGTCAGATGACAAATAAGGTCCTACGGACCCCCGGATGGCATGAAAGGAGGGAGGTGTGAGCCCAGTTGATGACCTGAGATCGTAGCAACGCCGGGACAAACAGCCGATTTGGAGGACAACCGTCCGGCACTGGAATATTCTTACCCGCCTCTTTAACTCTCCTCTCTATGCCCCAGGTTACTGCCCCGATGATGCATGATGGTGGCAACATGGGCGAGGGGATCCTAGAAACTGGATCAGGGTCATATAGCCGAGAGAGGGCATCAGGTTTAATGTTCTTGGATCCTGGACGGAATGAGATAACAAAGTTGAATCTATTGAACAGCATGGCCCACCTGGCCTGCCTGGCGTTGAGCCGCTTAGCTGCACGGATATATTGCAGATTCTTATGATAGATAGATAGCCTTTATTAGTCCCACAATGGGGAAATTGCAATGTTTCAGCAGCAGAGCATGTTACAGAGTAAGAATAACATTGTGTTATGTGCAATTAAAATAAATTAAATTAAATGTACAGAAACAAAGTGCAAGTGAGGTCGGTGTGTGTGTGTGTAAGTGTGTGTGTAGTTGTGTAGGTGTGTGTGTGTTGCTAACAGTGCTGGTTGTGGAGTCTGACTGCTGCAGGAAGGAATGATCGGCGATATCGCTCCTTCACACACTTGGGGTGAAGGAGCCTGTCGCTGAAGGAGCTCTCCAGTGCAGAGATGGTTTCCTGCATGGGCTGGGAGACGTTGTCCCGGAGAGATGACAGCTTGGCCATCATTCTCCTGTCTCCCACCTCCTGCACCGAGTCAAGAGGACATCCCAGGACCGAACTGGACTTCCTGATTAGTTTGTCCAGTTTCCTCCTGTCAGCAGCTGAGATGCATCCAGACTAGGAATGGTTGCTCTGACCCTTCCAGCCAATGGCGCCATTCCTCCAGGGCCGTCTTCACCGCCAGCAGTTCTCTGTCCCCCACGTCATAATTCCTCTCGGTGGGTGACAGTTTACGTGACAGGTAGGCACAGGGATGAAGCTTCTTGTCTTCTGGTGACCTTTGTGACAGGATGGCTCCAACCCCTAATTCGGATGCATCCACCTCCACCACGAACTGCAGGTTTGGATCAGGGATTGTCAGAATGGGAGCTGAGGTAAACCTCTTTTTAAGTGCCTCAAACGCCTGCTCCGCCTGAGAAGTCCACTGAAACAAGACAGTGGACAGTGGAGACAAAGAAAAACCCTGCCCCGGCGGGTGATGAGGATGGTCGAATGATCCCTGCTGACAGGGAATCAGTAATGTAGGTCTGCATGGCCTCCCTCTCTGGAGCCGAGAGAGAGTATAGCCTACCCCTTGGTGGTGAGGTTCCTGGCAGAAGGTCAATGCAGCAATCGTAGGGCCGATGAGGTGGCAACGAGTCGGCTCTCGTCTTGCTGAATACTTCTTCTAGGTCCCACTAACACGAAGGGATCTTAAGCAGGCTAGGGTCAGTTGGCCCTGGAAATGGGTTGACTGCAACCCCGGCCATCCTGGAAGGGAGGTTCTCTGCCAAGGTGACCTCAGAAGGGGTTTGACAGAGCTGGGAGATAGATGTCTACAGCAGGACATTAAGCAGTTCTTACTCCAAGAGATTATCTCTCCAGTACACCAATCAATGTGGGGATTATGCTTCTTTAGCCATGGTAACCCGAGAATGATGGCATGAGTACGAGAGTCAATGAGGTGGAAACAGATGTCTTCTCTGTGATTCCCTGCTACCAAGAGCTGGAGTGATGCGTGATTCGGTATAAGAACCGACCATCCAGAGCACTGGCCTCCAGAGGCTTGGGTAGAATGGATACCTCAAGACCCAGTCTCTTTGCTATACTCCAGTCCATGAAACTCTCATCGGCTCCAGAATCCACTAACGCCTGATATGACAAAGTCTGGGCGGACACAATTATCTGAACCAGAGTTAGAGATCGTGAACATTCAGAGGATATATTCCGACTCACCAGTCTCTTCATCCTTGGAGACCCCTTTTCCTTCAATGAGCAGCGGGCTAAGAAGTGGCCCAGTTGAGCACAGTAAACGCACCGTCCCTCCCGAAAGCGACGCCGTCTCTCCTCCGGGGACAATCTGGCACGGCTGACTTGCATGTACTCCTCCGAGACAGCAGGGGGCGGAGGCGAGTACCGAGGCTGTGGAGCTCTGGAAGCAAGCTGTGAGGAAGAACCCGTGCAGAGTCGATCTCTCCCTCCGTCTTTCGTGAAGCCGGTTATCGATCCGTGTGACTATGGCGATAACAGAGTCCAAGTCAGCGGGAAGATCCAGGGGGGTGATCAAATCCTTGATTGTGTCCGAGAGTCCAAAAAGGAAAGTATCGCGGAGAGAGGCGGAGTTCCATCCACTGTCCGCTGCTAGGGTACGGAACTCAATGGCGTAGTCGGTAACCCGGCAACCTCCCTGTCTCAGACCGGCCAGAGCTCTTGCGGCTTCTGGACCGGGAGCGGTGTGGTCAAAGATCTTACTTAGAGTGTCAGTAAAATCATGTAGTGACTGGCACACCTGGGAACTCGCGAGCCCACTCTGCTGTCGCCCACGCCTCTGCGCGTCCCGAGAGGTGTGAAATCATGAATGCCACTTTGGACCTTTCGGTAGGAAATGAGTGGGCTTGTAGCTCAAAATGAATGCTACATTGAGTCAAAAAGGCCCGGCAATTACCGGAGCTTCCGGAGAACCGTTCGGGCTTGGCCAAGTTGAGACTGGAGGCATGGTAGGAACTCAGCGCCGGAGTGGAATCGGACCGTTGAGGAGCAGGTGCAGCAGCGGCCGGAGAGGAGAGGGACCGGGTATCCAAGCTACTCACCAGCTGCTGGAACTGGGCGCTGAGGTGAGTGACCTGGGTCTCGATGGCTGTTTGAAACTCGCCATGTCTGTCGGTTAAATCCCTCACTCCTCTGTACACCGCGGACATCTGTTCCTCATGCTGGTTGATGCGCTCGCCCTGAGCGCGGAGAGCAGCATGCAGTGGGTTGGAGTCGGCTGGATCCATTATGGCCAGACCGTAATGTCAAGCTGGCACCACAATTAGGATTCACAAGCACGACTAATACAACGTCTTGTGAATAAACTCTTTACTCGTAAGGTCAGGCAAACAATAACCGAGGAAGCAGGCAAAAATACAAAGTTTCTTACAAGAAGAGATCAGAACCATGGAACACTAGGAATTACGCTGGATAGGTTGGCACAATGGAACAACACGATCTGGCACAGGTGGGAAGGTGAGCACAGCTTAAATACACTGAGGCAGAGGCTTAACAGGACGCAGGTTTTATCAATCAAGGGTGGAGAAGCAATCAGGAAACCACATGACAGCAAACCTAATTACAAGGCATGACAATCCCGCTTGGTATGTAAGGTTGAAATTACTCCAACACCTCACTGACCATAAAGCTATTGTTTTATCTTTGAATTTTACACCACCTGGAGTAGGAAAAGTACACATGCTTACTGGAAGCTTATTCAATCCTACTCAATGAATTATTAAATATAACAATTAAAAATAAGACAAGAGAATATAGGAAACTGGCCGAATATGAAAGATCTTATGGGAAATATTGGGATTTATTGAAGTTTGAATTAAGAAAACTCTTAATGGAAACGGGTTCAAGTATTAAAAATGAAAAGAAAAAAGATGAGAATGATCTAATAGACGAACTAATCTCCTTATCTTCAATCTTACTCTGGAATATGTCTGAAATTCGAAGAGCCCAACTACAAACATTGCAACTGAAACTTGATCAATTATATACTGTATCACTAAAGCAAAAGGAGCCTTTATACGTTCATGGGCAAAATGCTTAATGTTTTCAATGAAAGTATAAATCATGAGGAACTCCCTCCTTCACTATGCCAGGAGCTTAATAACTCTAATCCCGAAGCAGCAGAACGATGTCTTACTGCTGGATAATTGGCGACCCATATGTTTACTAAATAATGATTATAAAATTCTGGCTTCATGTCTAGCCAATAAATTGAAAAGAGTCCTAAATTACATAATTGACGAATTCCCAAAATTGCTATATGTCGGGTAGATTTATAATTGACAACATAAGACTTGATAAGCCTTGATATTTTGGACTACTCAGATTTCAATCGGATGCCCTTCCTGACACAGCCCTCCCCATTTATCCGGATTTTGGAGCGGCACTAAAAGTACACTTACTTGTGAACCCTTAGTAGCTGGGTTATACACTATTAAATTTACATATCTCATATTCTGTCTCTGCCCTCATTCCTCCTTCCCAAAGTAGGTCTACTACAGCGCTCTCTAATTTGCCTTCCATTGTGACAGAAACCAGCAAACACAGTATTGATTAGTTTTGTGGAAGGCCTGATGCAAACCGGTGAAGCTTGGAAACAGTTGTACTTGATGACATGGTACTATACAACTTGACAAGCCTCTCTTCAAATCAAGACTGTCATCTTCACAGAGTTATTTCATATTAGTAATGTACTTATGAGTCATAACATTGATACAGGTTACCGTTTGTAAACACTGATTATCTATAACACTAAACTGCCTGCATAATATTAGTCTGGTCATTCTTTTGCCGCTAATATGACACTCTGCAATTAAGCATGTGTCCCTACACCTTTCTTTCAGAAGCAGAATTAACTTTTTAAAGTTGTGCAACAGTTTGTGCCCTTCTGAGGGGTAAGAAACATCGAAATTGTTAAGAATCTTTGGACATGGCCATGTTGTAGCTAATTCACATTCAATTTAATTTTAAATAAAAAGATAAAAAGAATTGGTTTCATTTCAGTGTTAAAAAATAGACCTATGGTATCTTCCTGGCAGCAATGGTCGACGAAACATCGACAAAAAGTCTCCAATCCCCTACGGGGTTCAATCAATCCCCATGAATGAACTTCTCCAATTTAATGTGCAGTGATTCCCCAAATATTTTTCGTGAAAATAAAAAACTCTCCCTAGTGTGCCTTTCTCAAAAAAAAATTCACTTCTTCCTTGCAATAAGGCCTATGGGGGTTTAATATTTGAAAATAATCCAAGAAATAGTTTTTGAGTTATTGTTTTACGATGTCTGCTCACAAGGGCAATGGTGATTCAATAATATCCCAGAACTTTCTGAGATATTGTACCAACTCTGTTTTACTAGCTTGCAAAAATGGATTTTTGACTTCATCAGGATGTAACTTGTGTAAGACGAGACTGTCTCTGCTGGAGTTATTTAAATGTAAAAATTAAGTGTTTTTACTAAATCAATCTACCTGAAATAGAATATTCGAGTAGAGGAAAAATTGGCTGCTTCGCTGCCTTTTAATATTGGATTCTGACTAAAATTAACCGCACCTGGATTGTAGCCCGTGTACCATGAAGATATGCAACAATAAATATGGCAACCCGTTTCACTGTCCTCAATATTATTCATATGCTTTTACTTTGTACCAAATTTAAAACTTACCCTGGGGCAGTGGACAAGTAAACAGTGGAAGGAGAAGTTACACGTGGATCAACCAAACAACTCTATTTATCCTCAGGAAACAAGCTCAAGTACTCCAAAACAGCAGATTTGGTCTCCCAGGCGATTCAGGGGCTAATCCGTAGGCTCGACGTTGTTGTGCAAGTCAAAAAAAGATATTCATAGTATGCTAGATAATTTAGATTCGGCAGTTGGTAATCTCACGGACCAGTTGCATGATATTGAGTCACATTATGAATGTCTGGCTAGAGATAACATGAAACTGAGAGAACATGTGCTTAAACTGGAAGACAAGATTGATCATCTGGAAACCCAAAGCAGACGCTCCAATGTGATATTTTATGGTGTGCCGAATATAAAATAAAATGCAACCTAGGATGACTGCGCATCCGCGTAAAATATTATTAATAATCTTGAACTGGAGGAGAATAAGATAGGCATCAGTCAATCACATCGAGTAATGCGTGGTAAAGCTATTATCATTCTGATACCAGCCGATCATGACCGGCATGCTACGCTATCTTTTCATCATCTAAGAAACTGAAGGGATCTGACATATGGATTGGAGAGGACTTTTCCTAGACTGTAAGAGAGAAGAGAGGGAAGCAGAAACCTATGACGGTGGAAGCCAGACAACGAGAAGAACGAGCCTTCTTCATTTTGACAAACTTTTCTAATGATGATCAAGTTTACACATATGATCTCATGCAATGATGACGTTTTTGCACTGAAGAATAGTCAGATTTAATTTCCAAACGGCAATGATCCAATGATGCCAAATGGGAGAACTGTTGGGAGAACCGAAGCTTAGTGGGTAGAGAGGTCGTCCATCAACCAGTAAACCAGGGTTCCTCAGCTACCATCAACCAGCAGGGTCCCTCAACCAGGACACCAGGGTTCAAGCCCAGCCCCTGACGCAACATGCTGCGGGTCCATGAGCAAAACCTGAAACCTCCGCTCCCTCAGGGAATCGGTTAAATGCAGAGATTAATTTCACGAAGTTGTACTGTATATTTGTACTGTGTGACATGTGATAAATGAAATAAACATTATTATTATAATATAAAATATGTTTTTCCGGATTATGAAATTTATACAAGTTACTGGGATTTCAATAACTGAGGAGGTGTGGCTAAATGCGTCCACTCATCATATACGCAGGGCATTAAAATCTACATAGAAAAACACACAGACATGGTTTTCTTGATCTTTGATAAATATAAATATGGAATGACATGTGATGTTTGGCTTTGCATACATTCAGGATTGATTGGATCGACTCAAGTAGAAAGTAGCATTTTATGTTAGTTTATATTTTACTCACTAGGGGAGCTTTTTTTTTTTTACATAAAATACTGGGCACCTTTAATATGAGGTGTTCAATTTTAACGCAGGGGATTGCGGATTTTTATATTAAAGCTTTCTGAGGGTGACGACAGCATAGGCCTAGTTATTATAATTATTATTTGAATTATTATTTGAATTATTATTATTAGTAGTAGTAGTAGTAGTAGTAGTATAGAGTCATATGCCTCCAGGGGATACAGTTTCAATGATGGTGTGTATTTGCAACAACACTGTGTGCAGTGTACTTGCGACAATGTTAAAGTAAGTGGCTTTTGTCAAGGGAAAATCCACATGAATAGAAGGAAAGTTTTTCCAACAGAACGTTGCCAAAAGTATCACAATGCTCCCTCCAGCATTCCTATACATTATGGTCCCATCTTTTTCCATGGTGAGCTTCATGTCCACATGAAATTTAACAAAATGTGATTCATCAGAACGGAGTACCCTTCTTTCATCGCTCCATGGTCCTGTTCTTATGATAATGAAGGATCATGGATTCTCTATCGTCATTCTATATGTTTGGATGCATGTAAAATAATGATATGCCAATGGATTCTCTGCAGGTATGTTCCTTACGCCGCTTTAAATCTCTGCAGATCAAAACACCAAACCGTATTCCTAGAACTACTTAAAGAAAGTTTACCCTTAGTCAGCAACTCTCTATTAGAAATCATCAATCTGTCTTTAAATTCAGGCAACGTAACACAGTCCTTTAAAATAGCCATTATCAAACCACTGCTTAAAAAGCCGACCCTTGATCGAGAGGCTTTAGCAAATTACAGGCCGATAGCTAACCTTCCCTTCCTCTCTAAAATCTTGGAGAAAGTGGCAGCCGAACAATTGTGTGATTTTCTGCATAAGAATAGTATATTTGAGGATTTCTAGTCAGGTTTTAGAGTTCACCATAGTACAGAAATAGCACTGGTCAAAGTTACATATTACCTTTTAATCCGATGAGGGACTGGCCTTTTTTCTGCTCTCATCGGATCTTAGAGCTGCATTTGAAACTATTGACCACCAAATTCTACTACAAAGACCTAAAACTTAGTTGGCATCAAAGACACTGCATTAAATTGGTTTAAATCCTATTTATGTCTATTTAGATAAAACTGAAGTTATTGTGATGGAAGCCAAGCACCATAAAAACAATTTATTTGATGATATAATTACTCTGGATGGTATGACCTTGGCCTCCAGCACCACTGTGAGGAACCTAGGAGTTATCATTGATCAGGATATGTCTATAATCTAATTAAAAATCCTTCTGCTCACTTATAAGCCCTTAACGGTCAGACACCAACGTATCTGAAGGAGCTCATAGTTCCATATTGTCCAACCAGAACACTGCGCTCCCAGCATGCAGGGTCACTTGTAGTCCCTAGAGTCTCCAGTAGAAGAATGGGAGCCAGAACGTTCAGCTACCAGTCTCCTCTCCTATGGAACCATCTCCCAATCTCGGTTTGGGGGGCCGAAACCCTCTCTACTTTAAAAGTAGGCTTAAAACCTTTGTTTAGGTTAAAGCTTATAATTAAGGTTGGCATAAGCTAGTTCTTAGCTATGCTGCTATAGGTTTAGACTGCTGGGGGATCTCCCATGATGCACTGAGCTTTTCTCTCTTCCTCTCTAACTGTCTCTCTTTATACATTCCCTCTCACTTTAATGCATATTACGGGATTAATGCGTGTTACTAACTTGACTTCTTCCCTGGAGACTTTTTGCTTTCTCGCCCTGTAAAGTCACATGGTTGGTGACTCTATCTGCTGCTGTGGACCTGCTAGATGTCCACTGATTACAAGATGCTCATGATGATGATTACTATTATTGTTATTATTATTATTATTATTATTATTATTATTATTATTATTGTTTTGTATTTCCCCATAAGTTATCGCTAAATGTTACATTACTATTAATCTTATTATCAACCTGGGATCCCTGCTGCCACCGTGGCCTGACCTCTCCAAGGTTGGGTTTTTTTTCTCTTCTCTCTCTCTCTCTGTCTCTCTGTCTCTCTTTTCAAACTCAACCAGTCATGGCAGTAGGCCGTCCACCCTGAGTCTCAGATCTGCTCGATGTTTCTGCCTGTTAAAAGGCATTTTTTCTTGAAACTGTCGCCAAGTGCTTGCTCACAGAGGAATTTTTTGGTTCTCTGTAGATATATAAAAAGTTTGGTCTAGTCCTGCTCTTTCTGGAAAGCACCTTGAGACAACTGTTTTTGTGAATTGTGAATTTGTATACATCACCATTTCGCAAATTTCTAGTTGATTTTATTATTCAAATGTTTTCTTACTATGATGACTTAAAGGGAAAGAGTCATTGTTTACTGAACAATTGTTTCAGCTCTAAAACTCAAAACGTATTGTGAAAATATGCATACTAAGTTTTGGCCTCTTCACTTTACAATTTAAATTAAGTGTTATGTAACCAGTCAACTGTAAGCACTGCCAGGTTATTGACTGGCTGACTCTCTGTGTCTTAAGCATTCCATCCATCTGTTTATTCCCCTTAATTGCCCCACATCCAGGAACTTGACAAGGATTCCACTTCCTGCTGTTACTGGAAATGGAGATAAATAAACCTGATCGACTCTCCCATTGATTAGTCGTCACATCTTTCTCATGAAGGGACTGGTTGAAAGGGAAACATCAATTTCATATTGACTGGGATGAGTTTACATTTTACTGTACTCGTGCTTGTATGTAAAGCTCTCCCATGTTCATGGCCAACACCACTTATCAAGACTACTTCCACAAATTGTCTCGGGAGCGTGTTGTAATCTGTCTGAGTTCATAAGCGGTTGTTAAAATGCACTTTACTTCAGTACAAGCCATACTAGATCATTAATCAGTCAATTTAACCTTCTGCTCTTGAATTTATTCACTTTATCCAAGTTCATAAATAGTGAAACCCACAAAAGACCTATTTTCCTGTAGTTGTGATGTGGGGATTGATAATGTGGCTTCAGGATTTCTCAGAACATAGTTTTATAATAATAATAATAATTATACATTTAATTTATAACACACTTTACATTTGGATCTCAAAGTGCTACAAGGTAAAAGCAGATAAAAGCATCAATAAAAAATATAATAATAACTATATAAAAACATCACCAAAAAGCAGCAATGTTAATTAAAAGTTAAAAGTTCTGCTAAAAAGGAAAGTTTCGGGTCCTTTTTTAAATGTGTCAATCATCTGTGGAGCCCTCAGATGGTCAGGGAAGGCATTCCACAGATGAGGGGCAGCAGAACAGAAGGCCCGATCACCCATGGTGCTGACCTTAGTCTGTGGAAGCAGGAGGCGGTATGAGTGGGAAGAACGGAGGGATTGTGTTGAGGTCAGTGGGGTGAGTAGTTCTTTTAAGTAGGGTGGTGCATTTCCATGGATGCACTGGTGAGTGAGGAGAGAGATCTTATAATCAATCCTGGTGGAGATGGGAAGCCAATGAAGGGAATGAAGAACGGGGGTGATGTGTTTGTCTTTACGCACTCTCATCAGGATCCTTGCAGCACTGTTTTGAACATATTGTAGTCTCTGAAGACTTTTATCAGGGATCCCGATGAGAAGTGCTTTACAGTAATCCAGTCTGGAGGAGACGAACGCGTGGACCAGCTTTTCACCATCACTCAAGGTTAGTGAAGAACGGAGTTTAGAAATAAAACAAAAAATAAATTTAGAAAATAAAATAAATTTATCCATTTATATTTTTATCAATTTTATAATTTTATTAATTCAGCAAGTACTGACAACTCAACGCTCCATGACTACACCTTCATCAGTAAATGATCAATTATTTCCCTCTTTATCTCCAACACTGTATGATAAATTACACTAGAGGGCAGTAGAATACATCTAATTTCAACGACAAGAGACAACGAGAGACCAGCTTTCTCTCCCCATTCGTTGATAAAGACGGATAATGCAATCAATAGTCTTGGTTTCTCATATTTGCAAAGTTTAACTGTTTTTGAAACATGGACAATGTTTTTGACTTTGATTGAATTTTCATCATCTCATAATAAATTAAAATATATGTGACATCTTCCATCCATTTAAGATGGTAGCTTACACATAGTTAATTTATGGCTAATACAAAATCTTGATTTGAATTAAGTGTTTAACATTGTTTTAATGTACCGTATATAAATATTACCCCACACTAAATTCATTTTGTGTAGACAAATAGATAGATAGATAGATAGATAGATAGATAGATAGATAGATAGATAGATAGATAGATAGATAGATAGATAGATAGATAGATAGATAGATAGATAGATAAATAGATGGATAGATAGCCGTTCAAGAACATGAGAAATTGACAGTGGTACATATTCAAATATGTAATAATAATAATAATAATAATAATAATAATAATAATAATAATAATAACAAAAATAATTACAAATATAAACCTGCATTACCCTGCATAAACTTACATAAATAGAAATATAAACCTGCATACATAAAGTTTAAATATAAATACAATTTTAATTAAGGTATAATTACAAGATGAATGTAAGGGAAAGTCCCACATTTCTATAGCTTTTCTATAACATAACCTGAAATTATGAAACATCTTTGAAAATATAAGATCGTATCCTTGCAAGACATTGTATCCATTGCTTCCAATCTATTTTTCCGTTTTTACATTGTGAAAAATATTAACAGTCCAAATACGTTGCTGTGTTTTCTTTTAGGCTTGTTTTACCAGCGTATCACAGTAAAATCCAATTGGCACTTATACCATTACTTTAAACAATGTTCACAAGGTGTCATCCAAAAATTTGATGTATCTGCTCCAATAAAGAATAGAAATATATCTGATATCCTTAAGAATAAAGGCTGTTATTGAGTGAATATGATATGTGAGGGGCATTGTATTTTACTTTAGCAGTGTGCTTTAAAAATTAGTTTCGTTTTATAGGCCTATCAGTCTAGATAAAGGCCTTTGGCCTTGATTACTTTCTCTTTCAGAGTATTATTCCACTGAATTAAGTGTTCATTAGAATCTTAAATTGCGTTTGATATGGTTGGGGATATTCCACACAATGGGCAGCATGCATTCGTCAAGATAGACTAAATGTTTGAATTATTAACACTACACTGTGACTAAACCTTGTATTTGCAAGTTTTATGTGAACCATGTAGCATAATCAAAAGCCTGCTGCCTTACAATAATAATGATATTAGGAATGATAATGATAATAATTATTATTATTATTTTCTTATTAGAATTATTATTGTTGCATAAAGATTGGCTCTGAATGACAAATAATGGATTTCATATATCTTGTTTTTAATACTCTGTCACTTTCTTTGTTAGAGAAAGGTTTTGTTCGGACAAAGCAATGATAAATATCCCCGTTGATCACTTGATTGATTACCTTGCTAAAAGGTCACGCGGGTGCTGGTAATTTCCTTGCGCCTGAGGCTACGTTTTCACTTTTGGTTCGCCTTGACAGCCTCCAGTACCGATCATGTTATTTTTTTTAACCCCATAACAGCCAGATACATGCTACTGCAGTTTAAAAAAATAAGAATATTTCTGTTTGCACGTATGAGGCTCCCTAGAACAATGGGTAATTAGGGTAAATTGTGAGCCGATATTTGGGATATACATATACTACACAAATGAAAAAAACTGTAGTTTATGTTTGCAACTGTGGCGGTCCTGAACTCATTTATTTCTAATAATTAAAATCCACAGGGCAGTGGTGATGCCTGCGCAGCTTCGCCCTGCCACCGGGTTCAGCACCTATAAAATATGGATTGAAAAAGTGTTTCAGAAGGAGGAATAGACGAGGCAGGAGAGGAGTGAGTGAAAACTGTTTCCAATTAGGCTAATTGAGCGCGCCACCCTCTGTCTCTCTCTCTCTCTCTCTCTCTCTCTCTCTCTCTCTCTCTCTCTCTCTCTCTCTCTCTCTCTGTTAGGTGTCATGCGTAAGCGCGGCGCGCCACCTTCTCAGGCACGTTGTTCAGGCGCAACACACATAATAGCACCATTTATGTCATTACAGTACAGTTAGATTGCTGCGCAACCACAATAAAGTTTCAGTTTTAACCTCTCTAAACTCGGTAGTTTGATTTAGGGGAAAGTTCCCTATTAGCTAATCCACAGTTTCGATTTGAGGCATACTTTTTAAATATGTAACTTTGACGGAAAATTAGTAACACAAATATTTTATTGCATCTTGTTTGCCTTTTTACAGGTTTTTGGATGACTTCTACTACGTCATGGCATGATGTCACCATTTCAATCACACTTTGAAATCGATAGCTGGCTAACCTAAATTAATGAGTTTATCTGCAAGATCAGCATGATCTCCCGCTGATCTAATTAATGTTAAATGTTTTAATTATACGGCGTCTATTTTGATACAAATTGGTTGATAGCTGTCTGGATGCGATTTTTTTGATCATGATGGACCAAAAATGAAATTCTTCCGTTCGGGATTTTTATTTTTGTCAGGCTGGTATCTAGCTCAGTATCAAAGTAAGCTTCAAAATGGTTTGGCAGGTATTTTATAGACTTTTGGTGTCTATTGGTGGATGGATGGATGTTTGAGGCCTCATCATATTTAAAGTTTTCTTGCAGATTCTTTCAGTGAGATGTACAAGTATTATACACAAGTATTTTTTTCTTGATTGAGATGTTCTTCATCGAAGTTAAATCGAGTGACACATGATTTTCGAGCCTTCAGCAATTACCACGTAATGAAAATGAGTCACTGCAACAGAAACGCTCCGAACAGGCATTATGCTACGAACTTATTAATAATTGTCATCGCATACAGAGAGCACGGAGAGGGGGGGCTGTTATATTAGAGCTATCAGTCGTGAGCGCAAGCAGCAGCAGAAAAGGGAGGGGTAATTTTCATACATTTTCTAGCGGTCGGTATAATGGTCAAAACACAATTCAAATATATAAAATCTTTCATGACTATATCCAGCATTGTAAACATTTGAATATTGATTAATGTGACTTCATTCAAAGAGAAAAGGTGCGCACTAAATATTAGGGCTTAAGTTAATTTCCTCCATTTGTACTGTAAAAAATATCCATGGTCCATCCGAGCGTTTGATTTGGTGCTCAGTCTAAAAAGCTTTTTCGTTTTGACATCTCATATTACATTGGCTGGATAACTTTAACTTACAACGCGAATTTCTTTCCACTATTGTTCATTTTGCTGCATATAGATAAATATCTATCATTGGAGATAAGTCTTGAAACAAGTCAAAACTGCACTGGGCACATCTCAAATACGAAGTTTTCTCATGTGCAAGTAAACAACTATAATGAATTTTAGGTTACAGCATTAACTGTAACCTACAGAGCCTTTTCACCCTGTTACGGTATGAAACAATGACTTGAGAGGAGATGCGCATGATCAGGTTCATATCAAAGTGATAAATCGTCCCAAACTTTTTCTGGCACTTGCTGCCGGCAAATTTGGAGCTGTGCGCATGTGCGAAGGTGTCCAGACTGACAATGCTGGAGAGATAGCGCGTTTGGATTGAGAGACCCAGAGAAAAAGGACAGACAAAAACAAAAAGGAGGGGGAAAGATCCAACAAAAATCCTAACAAACACAAGCTGAGAGACTGGCACCATGAGATCCAAAGGCAGGGCACGGAAACTGGCCACGAGTAGGTGCAACATCCCTTATTTTTTCCTTTCAAAACATGCCTTATTGTATACTCTCGCTGTTATCACTGCGCTTACTAATAGTTTCTGTGACGACTTCTTTTCCACCCCTAAAGCCATATTCCTCACTATCACCTGGTGAGAGTATCACAGGGATTCTAAGGTCGCGAGCAGAAAATGACGAACTGTCAGTAGAGTAAACCTATATAAGTTTATGGAGCGATGGAGGAACTTTCGGCAGGGCGTCCGCTTCAACAGCTCCTGGAACTGCTAGTTGCATGTAGTGGGCGCTGTAGTGTGCTGAAGTGTAGTGGTGACTAAAATCCTATGTCCATCGGCAGTTGTTCTATTGCAACTGGTGCACACCACTGCTGTGGGCTGCGTCCCTTTGCGGAGAGGCAACCTTGGGAAAAGCAGGTTGATGGAGAGAAATAAGGGGTAAACGAAGATTTAGGCAGGAATGTTAAATGTCTCAGGGCTTCTTGTTTGTTTGTTACTCTGTTTGTGCACGTGAGGCCAGTTGAACTCGTTATGTGATATGCTAAAAATCAGACTATGTTGCTCTTTTTATTATTCATTTTGACGCAAGATTCTTAGAGTTTAAAACTTTAGAATCTGTGTATATTTGATTAGTGCAGGCTTTTAATTTCAGTATCATTTTGCATCAAATAGAGACCTAAAATAATCGAAAAGTTTATTTAAACTAAGCATTGTATCAAAACACTGCTCATTAAATCGATTTAATTACTTTGACGCAACCGGAAGAATTTATGCAAGGAGATATTGATTGATACATTGATTTTCTGCAATCATTTATAAATATTATTTTTTTCTGAAATTGTTCCATTAGTTTAAATGTTTTCTCTTTTTTGTCTTTCATTTGTTCTTAAAATAATTTAATTGGTAAAATTGTAAATCACACCATTGATGTAAATTTGCATTTCTGATTTTTTTGAGTAAAATAATATGGTGCCAAAAAATACAAGATGGCTACATGTGTAATTTTCCAGACCTGCAATATTTTTGTGGCTAAAGAACATATATTTATTGCTTTAATTTCAGTCAAATCTATGACAACTTTGTTTTGCATATGAAGCACATTTAATCAAAGCACATAAAACCAATGAAACAACATGTTGCAGTTCTAAAATGATTCGGCCAGTTAAAACTAATAAGCCGCAGTTTATTAAAAGTTACCCACCTTTTAATTACTTCATCTGAGTAAAATCTACACAGATATGTCGACGATAAGTAAAGACAACAAGTGCAACAAGGTCATTGTGATTCATTGACTGGGTGACAATATTTTAGTTAATAACTATGATCAAACACATCACCACCATCTACAGGAACAAATAGATTTGAGCGCTTTTGCTCTCGATGTGAAAGTCTTTCATATTTTATTCATTGCATGCGGATAGAGATGCAGAAGGAGGAACAACTGCACACACTTCCAATGAGGAAGTCCAATCATTTGTACACATTGTGACAATTCCTCTGGTATTTAATATTCTCGAAATTTCTTATATCGGAATGAGGGAAGGCTCTGTGTGCTTAGACGAGCGACCCGCGCTGGCCCTCAGCCAAGTCTGCACAGTGTCAACAGTGAATATTTAAATTCCCAGACCTCTCATAAGAGAACTGCCGGTAAATGCGTCCAGTGTGTGCCTCCCCGCCTGCCTGTACGGAGAAGTACTGTTAAAACGGGCATACATAGGGCCTCCTTCCTGCAAAACTGCCGTGTGATAAACGCCCCCTCCCACAAAGAAAAAAAAAGGTAGACGGGTATTAGAAAAGGTGATGGAGATTGATGGATGTTGAATGATTAGTACGCAAGTCCAGATGTAATGTGATGCGCCGCAAAAACGCGCCTTTGCTTCCTTTTGCCAAAGCGCGCAGGTCGCACCCGATGGTGACTTGACTCTAGTTTTATCTTTTTCTTAATTATCTTTTTTTGGGTGTGGGGGATTTGGAAGGGAAACCTGATGAAGACCTAATTTAATACCTACTGAGCATAACCCTAACCCAGCCTTTAAATGTGTTGTAGACTCTTATATCTTAAATAATTACTTGGATTGACAGGTGAAATTGTGACCTTAATTGTATTTTATTACGGTGTTGATAAATGCAGCACTGAAGGAAAAGTTCCATGAAATTGTTTGGAAACGTATAAGTTTCAGGACGCGTTCACTATCACGACGCAAACGTGAATTTGTTAATCAGTTTTCACATTTATGCCAGCCATCTCTCCTCTACCTAAAAATGTGGTTAGATGCACCGCTTACAGATTCTCTCTCGTGAGAGGGAGAGAGGATCCTCCGTGTCCAGCTAACACCTCCTATCCTCCTCCTCGCGTCGTCCTGCTCACATTGTGCAATGGGCCATGCATCTCGCGTTTGTCTGCCGGAGCTCATTAAAATGGTTAATAGATCAGCCCATTTAAAAGGTGAAAGAGAGCGGGCCAGCTCGAGGAAAGTGAAATAGAGACCCCATTAAACAGCCCTCGTTGTGCGGTGCTCTTTGCCTGCTCTCAGCTTGGTGCCAAAGCTCAGTGTACAAATGTCCCATATCTCCTTCTATAATGGACTGGGTCAAAAATAAGTGAGGCCCACTGTAGTGTTAATCGTTTCTTTGAACCTGTTTGATTTGAATTACCATAAAGCCAATGTGACGATTTCCTTTTATATTTACATCAAGTCACATCATGAACTCAGAACAAGGCAGATACCTTTTCTTTAATTGGAAAACAAAATTATTCTCACCTTCAGCCCTATTTTGAGAGTGTGCGCTTATGTAAGAATCAATAATTAGCAACTGAGTATTTTTGAGTGTTTTTCTTCACATGAAAGTTTGTGTGTGCACTTGAACTTGGGAGCCACTCATAGGTCTTCTTTGAATGGCTCTTGAGAGAGGCAACAATTTTCTACTTCCAGGTAATGAATTTGTGACAATTGTCTGACGAATCTGCAAAGAGGTGAACCATAAAAAACAAACATTCATGAACTTGCAGCATAGGCAGCTTTCTGCTTATTAAAGCTTTTAATAGGCTTGTCAAACCAGGCACTCACACATGAAGCCTTTATGGGTGTATAAGTTGTATTTTAAGTGTGTCTGTTTGTGTGTGTATTTATTATGTATTTTGGTTGATGGGATGGGGGCAGGATGACTGTGACCCAGGCTCTCTAATGTACCAAATGCCCCCATCTGTCCTGACTGCCATACACACTTGCTCAGAAAATGTTTCTTTTGGAAGATCTCAGATGTTAATTAGTCATTCAGACTAATTAACATCTGAGACACGGAGATATTCTCAACCATGGCATCCTGATGGCTCTGATTAAATGCTCTTTGCTTTATAATTAAATTCTGATTTTGCCTATCCAGGGTACATGCCACCTCTAGGGTTTTAATGCCAACTAACCTGGGAGCTTCCAGGCCTCTTCCTGGTTCATCTCTCAGGCCCTGTCACAACAGCCTACGGGCACAGGGGCTTCTTTATCATCTGTAGTCCCTGGCCTTCATCATCCTTTGACTTTCCTCCTTATCAGTCCATCATGAATGTGGTGAATTTCATGATGCATAAAAGCACAAAAGTATCCTTCTATGCTGCCCTTGTGATAGGTAAAATAAGTGTCTGAAGTTTACTCTTCCCCTTATATATGAGGCAGTATTGTTTTTCTTGTTGATGTTGGTGTTATATGTTCTTGCTGTTGGGGGTTGGTGCAGTCCAGTGACCCAAACGGGCAGTGTGGGAACACCATGGGATGGATTGAGGGTGGGGAGGAGGGGTGGTGGTGGTGGTGTACAGCAACATGTAGAGCCTGGGAACCACTGTGTGTTTACCACTGGGAAACCGTACCAACACAGAACAATGAGCAAGGCTTACTCCTTCTAAATAAAAAAAAGGCATTTCAGCTTTCTTCTCCCCCCTAAAAGGTCATGGAGTTAGAGATAGGGAGTCCACACAAAAGCCTCCAGTCTGTCGGCAGTCTGGTCTGGCCCAGTGCAGTGCCAAGGCTGAGGTCATTATCAACAGACCAGTCCCAAGCTAAGCATATTTTTATAGATTGTGATTGTGTGTGTTTAAAAGCGAGGTGAACATGTGTGTATGTGCTTATTTTGACGAGCTGACTGTGTATGAGTTGCCGTGTGCACAAAACAAAGGCGCTCTGCTGAGTGTACGTCGTACTCGTCAAAGTTATGACATGCCGCCATTTTTTCATCACAAATTGGTATGAGATAAATGACATTTTGCTGAGTTGAAAAGTTTACCCAGACATAAAACTGATTTGTGTGTCATTATGATGTGTGAGGAGTTATATTGTCCACAGATTGCTGACGGTGCGGTTTGTTGGTACCATTAATGAGACTGTGTGAAATTGGCATAAGCCTGACATGCTTTGAGAGGGGATATCTGTTAGCCAATTACAGAAACTCAATCTTTTTACACTTCAATCAATTACCTGAAGCAGGTGGTAGAAACAGGGCCCTACACCCTGGCCTCATGTCTTATATCAGCTAACAACACAAAGTCCCTTTGCTGCATTGTTGAGTGCTTTAATGGGGTGGACAAGAGGCGGAACAAGAGGCTTGATAAAGTGTAGCAAACAAAATTGGCTGCCAGATTAATAGCATCTAATCTTTGTTGTACTTTACTTTAGACTGCAGACACAATGCTGTGTTTATATCTAAGTTTAGTCGGGTTGTATACAATCTGAACCTTTTTTTATTTTTTCATTTTACACAATAACCTAAAAATTACAATAAGTTGACGCAGGAAATTGATTCATTCCAGCTGCATACAATATTTTAGTTCATTTTGGACACAACCTTATTGCTTTTGAATTAATCATGATTATTTCTGCACTGGCATTTGTGCAAACCTTGAGGCTGTCTGTTCGTGATAATACATTTCCATTTCTGTTACACAGCTAAGTGTGCCTTTTTTCACTCTTAAACACTGGAGGGACACATTTCTTCAAAACAGGAATCATCCAACAATCACACAAAGGTGGTAATAACAGTGTGTTCCTGCAATGCTTGGGGATCGTTGTGGGTGGAGCAGGCAGGCCCACGGGCATGAAGGAATGAGGGAGTGACAAAGTGAGAAAAGTCTGATAAAAATGGGTGTAAAATGGGGCCCAGGCCAGGCCCGCCTTTTGCCAAAAAGGGATGGCAGGACAGAGCAGGTATAGTGATGTGTGTTCATTTAAGTTTTTATGTGGTGTGTTTGATTCCTGTACACTTTTCATCTCAGCCAGAACAAACCCTCAAGTCTCCTCCCCGAAGCTCATTAAGAAGTGACCTCTTGCCCCCATCAGTACGGGAGAGTTGAGGGCAAGAGATGTGATCAAAGCCAGAGCCTTCCAGATGAAGTTTGCACTGCACTTCGTTCGCTGATTGGATCTGATAGCAGCTGTCCTGCCAGTGTTCTAGTGCTGAAACTTTGACAGAATGAGATACATTTAGATAAGCTGTGAATTCACAACAAAGGTGTGATGTTTGGTAACCTTGTAGCTGGTACAACTGAAAAAGATGAAGTGTTTTGTGGAACAGTTCTATGCAACAGACTGAGAAAAAATACAGGAATATGTTACCAAAAAATCGTAGTTTTTGATTTTCTTTCTTAAGACCTCATCGAGAACACTCAAGTACCTCCAGTTTTTGGAATGTGGATCATTGTCCCACTACACACCATCCGTGTTCGTCTAATTATTCCACTGCCGGTCCCATGTCTGAGAAATGGAAACTCCATGTCTCTGTCCTAAGAGACCTGTGTTGATGACTTCCTCTCTGTGTATATGTGTGTCCTCATTAGCAATGCACATTTTGAGTGTGCGCACAAGTAGTGTTGGTCAGTCAGGGTCGCAGCAAAGGAAAGAATGCGACTATGCAAAGGAATGCAGGGCTGATTAGCGGTGCTTACCTGTAAGTGAACTGGACATGCGGGAGTGTGATGAGACCGAGGAAACAAGGGAACAATAGGACAGTAGAGATTCCTTTCCTCGCCACATTCCAGCAATCCTGTAGCCCGGGCCCCCTGCTTGGAGCTTTGATGAACCTTCTTTGCAGCTTCCTGGGATTGTCGCTATTCCACAAACACAAAAACACAAAGCGGTCCGTGAGCGAGGCCAGGGAAGAGAGAGCACGGCCCTCCTCAGGATGTCCTGTTTTGATTAGTGTGAGCATCCTTAATGCAGCACAGAAATATTATTGTAACACAGAGACGGGCATAGCGTTGACACATCCACTTCTTTCCACTCAGTGACCTCCAGGGTCAGATACGCTACAATGAGCCAGGAACCAAAGAGGTTCTTCTCACCCAGTGATCTGACCGAGGAAATCATGTGGGGGAACACAGCAATAAAACGATAGTGTTTTCAGGATCAGTCAACAGGTGGAAGTTTGGCAGGCCAGTGCGTTTGAAATATTCTATATACCTGTCAATTGTTGGGAGCAGGATTTTTGTGTTTACTGGGTTGTGATTTTTTGTGATTGTTTTTTTTTTTTAGTCAAACCATAATAAACAATGAAAAGCTTTTTCGGGTTATTCTGTAGTAAATAAGCGTCAACCCACTGGGCCTGAGGTAATTTTGGCATGAACCCTAACCCTAACCCCAAACATTACCCTTTATATAACCTACACATCAAGTAATGTTTATCATGCTAATGTTTTTTATCACTTTTTAGCATCATCTCTATCAATAGGTTATCATTTCTTCACTTTAACATTTGGTATTAACATATTAAACCCAAAAGCATTCCAAATAAAAAAAACTGTTATGAGTTTCAACTTTATTTATTAATGTCAAAACTACTTTCACGCGTTCTTTGTCTTTAAATTTAAAAAACTTTTAAAGTTTTTGTTTTTTACTTTAAATAAGGCAACAATGCCCCAACATTTCTGGTTTTACAGCTCACGGAATGAACGCAAAGTAATGAGGAAAAGCTTGATCCATATCAAAATATATCTTTAATGTTTAGCAGAAAATCATCTGTAGAAATCACTCTGGCATAATGTCAGGGTATCATAGCTTTAATTGAAAGCCTTATTTAATTTCAGTTGCCTGAAATTCTTAAATAACAGACAATATTTTTCTTACAGTAAATTCCTTTGGTGGTGTATTTTAGCACCGACTTTTACATTATGTCGTCCTTCAGCAGCCCACACCTCATCTTTTCTGTCTCCGGTGGAATCAGAGAGCATTGAAGCATTGCAGTCTGGTTTGTTGTTTTTCGGGTACTTGAGGGCTTTACTTTGACAGGAGGGCACCACTTTGTTCACCTTAGTGTCGAGAAGGGACCCCTAGGGGCCTCAGGGGCCTGGACGTCTCTGTCAGAGCTGTGGCAGGACTGGGGCAATGGGGGGCCCTGCTGCTCACTGGGTCAGTGGACAAGCTAATCGATTTTATCTCCGTTTCACACAGTACGCCAAACCCTTACTGGCCTGATATTCACATGCTCACTATTCAGAGGATTATGCTGCTTCTATCATTGGCTCTTTTTTTCCTTTAGTTTCTTTCCCCTCTGCCACATTTATTTTGTTTCACATCTCTGTTTCTTCTACTGTGTTTTGTCTACATCCCTTTCAATCCTTTGCTCCCTCCCTTTCTCTGTCCCCTTCCCTCACTCCTGAAAGGAAGCATTTTAAATTTAGCGTTTTGTGCCCATCTCAGCGTTGGCGCTTCCCTTGAGGGAGTCTGATGGGTGTATGGAGGAGTCCTTGTTTTCTTGGCCATTCCACTGGATGAAGTGCTGGAACAAGGGAATGAAAGCTTTGGGAAAGGTCTGGAAACTTCCCATTCATCAGTGTAAGGAGATACTATGCTGACAGTTAGCAGACGGCCAGCCAAGTACAACACGGGACAGCCGCGTGGGCCCGTAGTTCTCAGCTCAACTGACAGTAGAAGCAAGACCATACCTAATACTTCGCCCATCCTTGCTCAATACAAAACATTATATGTTAGTGTTGAAGGCATTGATTCTGAGTGCAAACAGTAGATTAAATGAATGATTATGGATGCAATCATAACTTATATAGTAATAAGAAGAAGCAAAAGGGGGGGGGGCATGGTTTTATAAGTAACCTTTTAATTATATGCTTTAATGATATGTCATTCATAATATTTTGAGAGTCTTTTCTTAAGATTTTACATATTGATTCTACATTTTAAAATTCTATATTTTTATCATTAATTGTATAGAAAGACCTTTTCTTTGTCCTTTTAGCCCCTTTGACACACCCTCCCATTGTACCTTGCCATAAGCAGGGAAGTATGCACGCATACCCTCAGGGTAGTTATACATGTATGAAAGTAATGATTTATATGCACCCATAAAACCATGCACCTACACATGTTTGAATATTTATCCATCTTTTGGACACAAAACATTCGCATACATACAGGGACCTGAAACTGTGCCGTCTGACGTGGAATTGGACAGTGCATCGGGCAGAGTGGGACATTGCAGGTGTGAGTGCATGTGTCTGTCTGCCCAACCATCAATTGCTGCCATCTGACAGTTCAATCTGCGAGGGGCCGAGCAGAGCAACCGGCTGGTTACCAGGGCTGGTCATTACTGAGAATGAAGGCAGCCAATCGCATCAGCGATCAATGACAAAGGCTGGAGAGAGGGGAGAGTGAACAGTGAGGGAGAAGTTCAGGGTTTGAGAAAGATAGAGGGTAAGAGAGGCAAGGAAGATTTAAGGAGGGGAGGGGAGGGGAGGGGAGGGGAGTGGAGGGGAGGGGAGGGGAGATGAGAGGGATGGTCAGATGAAGGTATTTATGCTGTTGAAGGTAAGCCCTGAGTTGTGGAGTGGATGACAAACAGGCTGTCAACAACAAAGAGGTGGAGATATTCATCCAACCCTATACAATGAAAAATATGGCCCCTTGCAGGTAGAAGCTTATAGATGCACACAGAAACAGTCATCCCCATAGCAGCTTCAATGAGATTGTATTCTATTGTTTTATGAATTCCATATACATGATTTCTGCGGACCGTGCTGCCCATTTAGTGGTCAGCTTAAGCTTTTGCAGTTAAAGTAATGACTGGATGTGAATGAATAACATAAGTTCATAAAAAATTATACAATTCCCCTTTGACCCAGCCTCTGCTGCCCACTGTTGGTGCCATTGGAACCGCCACTTCAGTAAGGTTCCAAACCCAAAGTAGTCAAGTTCTATTTCACTCTAAATGAAGGAATTGCATAAGCTTTACAGTGATCCAAAATGTGTGGGCTAGCTTTACTGTACTGCAGATAGGCAGTGGAAGAATCAACCTGTTAGATTATTTTTTATTTACATTTAAAACAAGTCTATTTACTAATAACGTTCTTATTCTTCATATATTACAGTTATTTTGAACTTTGTTTCATAGTTATAGTATCTTATTCATAGTTTTCTGTTTCAAAACATTATGTTATAAGGCTATTTTATTTCACAATAATTTCATTTGTCTTTATTTCATAGTATTTTACATAAATTATACCTGTTTTTGTGATTGTTTTATCTTCCATTATTTGAATTGACCCTGCTGTGACATACTGTAATAGAAGCATCAGAATGCATGTACTGAATGATATGAAAGTGTTCGCTTGAATCAACTTTCAAATGATATTCTCTCTGGATTCCTCGATACACGCTTAGCAAGTCAAATTTCCACTAAATGTTTTCATTTGTTGCTCTGCAAGTTGTTACTTGTGTTCGGATAGATTACTAACAATCTGGGGACTAAAATAAAATTGGCTTTATCCTTAAACATGCTGAATTTTGTTGGGTTACGTATGCTAATCAAGCGAGCAGGTTGTGAGCTTAAAACAAACTTGACGTTAGGCATAGGTGACGTTGGACTGGAAAAAGAGAATAGACTTTGGCATGTTGAACATTATTTAATTTGATATACAAAGGTTTAGGATAATGGTGCTTGCCAATGAGCCCTGATATGCCAAGGGGATAATTTTTACTTCACTGACAGACATAACCATTATTATATATATATATTTCTAAATCTTGACAAGAGGATTAATTGATGAAATGGGTGACATTATTTGGCCTGTGCGTTGATAAAACAAGAGAGAGATCACCACTCCCTGGAGGCCTAGAATAGCCGAAGCGATCATTTATCCTGCCCTATCTCTCAGCAGATCCACTCTCGCTCTCACTCACACACATACAGGCCATACCAGAATGGACAACACTGAGTGATGATGAGTCATTACAGAGAGTGTGCCCTTCGACCTTCTGTAGTGTTTATGGATCACTCTCTGTTAGGATCATATTCCCTACTGCCAAGTTCCTGTCCCTCTGCCTGCCTGTCTGTCAGACAGTCCGGCCCCTTGGTCCCTCCATCTTTCTCTTTCTTTCATACTTTCTAAGTCTCTTTTCCATGCGTTTCAGACACCACTTCATTCCAGAGATCTCTGTCTCTGTTTATTTTAAAAACAAACAGGAAAAAAACAAAACAGTTTTCCCATTACCAAATGTTTGTATTTGAGCGTTTTTGAGTTCCATACTGAAAATAACAGACAAACATGTTATTTATTCTATAAATGTATTTAAATGAACTTGAGAAAGGCTGCCATACTCGTCCAAGGGTGTGGTAGATTCGAGCATTGACTTTATCTATTAATTCTATCGTAGCAAATGCTGTGACAGGCAACACTGAATTTAGAGTAACCCAATACAGCTCTTTGCATGTTAAGTGTTTCAACCTTCTAGATCCTCACTCGCATACGATTGTGGTAATTCCTCAGTGCTGGCAGAGGAGCTGCCAAGCAAGAGAAAACAGAGGAATGTAGTCAGTTTGAGTTTCTACACATCGTCTTCTCTTATACTTTGTTATTTTGATAATCCAATACCGCTTCTGTGCCAAGGGTATTCTGTGTAGATGTGGCTGCTAATATGTTTTTCTGTGGGCGCTAGCATTTGATCCTACTCTCAACAAATCCAATTTGTTTGGCCTGATTTGATCAGGTACAGGCGGATAGTTTGTGGGCAAGAGCACGTAAACCTTCTGTACAATGGAAGCTAAAATGTTTTTGCTTCTCTGACATGGAGATATTCTCGACCATGGCGTCCTGTAGGCTCTGATTAAATGCTCTTTGCTTTACAATTCAATTCTGATTTTGCCTATCCAGGGTACATGCCACCTCTAGGGTTTTAAAACTGGCTCTGAAAGCAGAAAACAAAGTCTGATTCTAAACCATATAATTACATTTGTGGAAACTTGCAAAAGTACTTCCTGATATAACATAGTCATCTCCCTTTGGACAACAGAGAATGATGCTGTATAATTTTGGTAATGCTTTTTTGGAATAAGCATTGTTATGTGTGCATGCAACTTGAAAAGTGGTAAAGCTGCATAGCCAATTACAGTTGGGTTGTATGCCTTTGATAAAGAACAGACTAAATAACACTGGCATGCACGCATAAGCAACATGAATAACATTAAAGCCTGTGAAAACGTGAACACTAGCCATTCGATTGAGGTGTAACACTTGCTTTGAGGAGTAGAGTTGAGTGATCTATAGGATAGCAGGAATTCTATTTAATTGTGACAAGGGGATATTTGACCTGACAACTAGCTGAAATCATTTCAAGCTATGGAGCCAAAAAGCACTTCCGAGGCTATTATTATTTTTTTATTCTACTAGTTTTTTTTTGATTGTAGTAAGATAGTAAGAAGATCTTTTGATAAAATTTCAGTAAAATTTGCAAAATTGTCAAGGAGACAGAAATATGAAACTGAGGATGAATCAAATTGTCATCATGGAGTTACATAGCTTGGTTCCAGCAAAAAATAAAAGCCCTTGTTTTCAACTAAATAACAGTCCATCACCGATGGAGTTGGTGATAAGTAAGACATTCATTGTATTTCTTGAGAATTTCATTAAAATTTTTACACCCTTTCCATGTGTCATATCCAACCACTTCATCCCTTCTTTGATACAAAAATTCAAAATCTCTGATGCCTCCATATTTGTTTAATCTACTCCCTATCCTGTACTGACCATCAACTCTGCTGACTTCACGAGAGAAAAAACTCAATATCACCATCTAATGAACTTCAAAACGATTTGATTTTATATTGCACTAAAAATTTCAATATGTAATTTAAGTTTATAGAATAAATTATTGTTATTGGCATCTGTGAAATGATTAATTATTGACACACAAAATATTCCAATGCTGTATTGATATTTTCGCCCCTCCCTATTACCAGCATCATCATTTTTTATACATAAATATTTGTAGGTACTTAATAACAACTGTAGATGGCTGACAAGACGAAACACTAACCCATCATATGCATTCACTGCCTTACATTATATCGTCCATTATATCTGTTTTGAAGATAAACAATGTGTGACATGTATCCGAATATTAATAGGCACTCTTAAAACTCACATCAAAGACAAAAATGGATCACAGTTATCCGCAGATTAAACCCCAGTGGAAATATGGCTTACCCTGCAAAACAAGTGACCCATTTCTTTGCCTTAAGGGCTCAATGATATGGGTTGTATGTTGGCTGTCAGGCCGTCAGCCGTCCCAGAGCCCTACAGATCAAATACAGGTATGATTTATGTCCCCTGCCCTGGCTTTCACAACACATGTTCTCCTGCATTGGAGATGTTGTTCAAACCCAAATGCAGCAGTAATTTGTCTCCTTACATGTGTAGGAGGTGGGGGCCGAAGGTCAGGGAAATGAAAATGACCAGACCTGACTTAATTTGTTGTATCTATTTGCGGTTTAGACAGGATGTCTGTCTGAAGTCTATCTGTCTGTTTGTCCATATGTCTCGATTATGTCTTGGCGCCGTGTTTTGTGTCAGTGGGTCAAACCCTCTAGCTGCAATAAGTTTGAGGTACTGATTTGATCCAGTAGGAGTACAGGACTCATTGAATAGATTTGTGCCTAGAACAGACAAAACATACAGCCTGATGGAAATGTTCCCTCTGCTTTCCCTGGCTCTAATTAATGCCTTTACTCTTTTCTGATTTATTAAGTCTATTTAGTCAATATCAATTTTTTTTTATCATTGACACATTTGGAATGATTATTTTGCCTGTGCTTTTATGTACATGCTGTAAAGTAAAACAAATACTCAAATGTTTTACATATGAAGTTTCAACGCCTATTCTCTGCTTTTAATTCGCCAACGAGGCACATCTGACAAGGTTAAGCCAGTAAGTGGGGAGATCTGCTTCCTGTCTGTGATTACATTTATCATGTATAATTAGGAAATTCTGCCTGGTCTACACATGATGACCTTTAACCTCGAGCATGACAGTTTATGCCATACACCCGAATGTGCTGTCCAGGTTTTGCAACAGTCCTGCAGAGTAAATCTGATTTCCTCTGCATGACTGAGTGCCTAAGGATGACTTTTTTAACTCAACCTTTAAATTCGATATTTTCCCTGTGATTGCTCATTTGACTAAAAGATATTTCATTTAGACAACAATATTGTTTTATAATGTACTGTGGTATTATGCTTAATTTATACAGCTTTAGATTTCAATGGACTCTCAAAATACTTGTCAATATATTGTTACTGTAGATGCTAGACGTAGCTTCTAGCTGGTCTCTGGACTCTTTAATTTGATCCAGACCAAATTTACTGTTGTGAAACCTCTTGTGGACCAAGATCCAGATCAAACAGCCAGACTGTGGTCCAACAAAAAGAGGTAACCTTAATCTGGATCAAACTGAGCCATGGTCTGCTACCTTGCCTTTGTACAGCATTTTTTAGATTATTTTGGCTTTCAGACCAAGAAAAGAAAAAATACAAATTAGAAAATTGACAAGTTTAAATTGAGCCAGAGTAGGAGAGGAAGAGACAATCTATTTAAGAGTACATACTCAAGCAAGAGTACAACAATCTACAAACTCAAGCTTAAACATATGTTCGAACCAGGATCTGAATGGTTCCATTTTTTTATTAAATAGCCAGTCAATCTTGGTTTACTGTGGCAAATTCTTAAGTGGAAAGAGGAGCTCTTCATTGGATAACTATATCCTGGAGTCATAATCTATTTGGGCTTTTTCTATCTACACTTATATTTTTGAGGTCATCATCTTCCTTTTCTATCGTGACCCTTTATATATATATATATTCCTTCCAATGTCTTCATAACAAACAATACATCCAAATTCCCAAATTGTTATGTGTTTCTCTCAGTTGACTTTTGATTTCTTTTGTCAGATCATATCACTCTTACATACATTGTCCCTTCCTCTTGCCATGTGGTACCATAGCTTATTTTGAAATTTTCACCTTTTCCCTTTTTTTTTGCTTCTTCCTCTCTTTATTGTTGCACTGCTATAAATTCCTTTTAATGCCTGCATTTCCCAAACATCCAATAAAAGGCTTTCACACTGTAAATGAACAGGATCAAGGTTAAGTTTCATCCAGACCAAGATCTAAGTTGCTGTCTGTTCCAGACTTTGCTCTGGCATCCAGTTTCCCTGCTGCTGCGTTGGTCTGAATCAAACTGAAAAGTCTGGACCAAATAAGGTAGATGTGAAGCGCCCTATGTTGTACCTCAGGGACGGTAACCAAATTGTCAGCTTACAATAACCTACTGAGAAAAGCAGTGTCAATAATATGAAACTGTTAATGCAGCTTTCCCTTGACTAACCGACCCAAATGGAAAATTTAGCAAACTGATTGTTTGTGGTCCGTTTTGACTATATTTCTATATTTTCTTAGCCATCTAAATCTTCCTCTTTCCTTCTTTCTCGGTTTTCTCTACTTTATCTTGATCTTTACATGTCCATTGCCCTGTCATTTGTTTCCCCTATTCCCCTGTGCCTTTTTTTGTGACTTATAATTCCCACCTATTATTTCTGTTCCGAACCCTCATTAGTCACGTCGCTGTCAGCCGACAGCTGCACACACACACACACACACACACACACACACACACACACACACACACACACACACACACACACACACACACACACACACACACACACACACACACACACACTCACACACACACACACAACTGCATGTATGTTTGCACATGTACAGGTATGGAAGTCATCAAGGCAAGGTCAAAGGTCTGCCTCATTACCCAGCTCCAGTGACAACTTTTGCTGTTCTTTATGGTATCAAGAAGCAGTGGCGAAATTAGGAGAAGGTTCAATATGTATAGGATTTAGCCGATTTCAGGTTAAATCCTATAAGTAAAGAGTTAACAAGAGATGTAGAGTTTAAGAATGGAAACAGAAACATTTATGCTGCATCTCTTAGTCTCTGCCTCGTTTAGTCTTACCCTCACTTGTTAGGCAGATAACCCAGTCAGGAAATGGGGAAATGAGGTCAGTTTGAAGGTTTGGGAAGGTGAATCGAGATATTGCTATGAGGGACTACACTACTCACACTGCCCTCACCACAGATGCTGCTGGTGGCATACACAGCTTGTGTTTCCTGACATTAAACACAAAATCTCTAAATAATGTCATTAGGAGCAGTTCAACAGAAGCCCATTCATTCCTTCATTCATCATTCATCCTCCTTTGCTCACAGACACCATCACACACATACACACGGGCACACAGTGGTGAGACTGCATGCCTGCATGGGACATGATACGCTGACATTTGATAGAAAGCAAAGCAAGCTTGTGTGTGCATGTTCAAGTTCAGCTGCAGAGGTCAGAGAGGTGCCTGTTTGCACGTGTATGAATGTGCATGTGTGTGTGTTTCTGTGTGTTTGCATCTTTGCTGGGGCATCAACTGGGAGCAGTCAGGGGGACACTGGTGATGCTAACTGACAAGGGACATAAACACCTAGTAGTATAGTGAAGGGGCCCATTGTCTCAACCGCCGCCATGTCTGTCTCTCTGTGTAATCTAACGGTCTGTCTCTGTTTGTTTGTCTAATTACCCAATCTGTTTCTCTGTCTGTCTATCTCCAGATTTTATCTGGAGATCTCACTACTTCACGGTATATTCCTCTTTCACTTTGTTTCTTTTCTGTCTTTAAAAACATTTGTCGCTTCGTCGAGAAACATCTTTTTATCAAAAAGACTGCTGGATGTTCTAGTTATCCTGGGTGCCTGTCTTTTTCTTTAATTTGTGTATGGTTTTAATATGTATCCGTGGGTATCTCCTTGTCAAGTCATGTTAGTATTAAGATGATCAATCACACACCAGGTGTCTTGGCATATGCACATATTACAGGAAGTAAGAGAAGTAAAAACTGTATTCATTAATAAGACAAAGCCATGTCTTCCAGTGACATAAAATTGGCTAAATGTTGGATTTAGGTTCGCAAGAAACATCATAGTTAATGGCAGGTGGAATCGCTAACAAGTCCAGTTGCCCAGGACTTATTAGCTCTCGGACTTCAGAGCTCGAAAAGGAGATAAACGTATGTGGAGGATATGAGATCTTTGGGGTCGAGGTGCTTGGACTGTGATGAGGTGCGAAAGATTAATGTGAGTAAAGTTGTAAAGAGAGGGAAGGCGAGTGAGAGTGAGGTGTGGAGGACATGCTAGGTAGCTGTTGAGGATTTGCGTCTTAGTACTTGTGTGAGTTGGTGTGAATGTGTGTTTTCTCTCAATGTTGAACTTTCATTGATGTTCTCATCTTTAGATCCTTAGCCCAATTTTAAAGACAAAGCAAATGAAGCGCACACACTATTTCAGTAGCTCCTACTTTTCTGAGACAACATTTTTGTCTTGTCTTTTTCTACTTAATTTTATTTTAAACAATTACCAGTAAGAGTTTCTGGCACAGTAAAGGAGAGCCATACCGGTCTGTAATCTGTATTAATAATTCAATTACTGTAATGAGTAGCTAAATGATTTGTCCCTTAACTCAAACACTGATGGGTTATACGGCCATGTCTCCTGAAAGACATGTCAGCTTCATGTTCACACACACACACGCATATGACTGTTTGAACAGTTTTTCTCCTCCCCCCTATTAGTTTCTGTTTGTTGTAGGTGAGGTGTGGATGTTTTTACACTATGGAACAAAACAAACATGTGTGCTGATAGGTAATGCTGAAGTTATCCACCTAGCTTTTTGGAAAATTGACAGCATGTCGAACTCATTTTTATTTCACGACTCCCACTTCATTGGAAAAGTTATCTTTTCCATCAGCTAAAAGCCTATGAAAAAGTAATATAAGTTATGCAGATATCCTCTTAATATTGATGGCGGTGCCCTGCAGAAAATAAGTAATGTATATATGAATACTGTTTTAAAATATATAGAGTAGAAACTGAACATTTGTCATAGTTGACAAATCTTACCATGTATTAAATTGTTTAGTTTATTTAAGTTTTTACAAGGAAAGCTAGAGCAATTGGCAAGGAAGGGGTTAGAGCTGATAATCATTTGATTAATGGTCTTCCATAAATGCATTATTATTACTATTATTATTAATTGTAATCACATTAATCAAAGCAAACATTAAAAGCACATTAAAGCGAAACATCTTATTCTTTTTTGATTGTTCCCTTCAGGGTTCACCACAGCAGATTATCTATTGCAGATAACATAAAAAACAAAAAAAATATGAAATGTACATTATAAACCTTGAATGCATCAGGAATAAAAGATCAAATGAAAATGTATTTTACATCAAAAATACAGGTGAAAGAACACTGCAAAACTTAAGTGAACATTAAAACTGATTAACAGTATGTAACGAACAGTAAAATAGTTTAGAAAAAAATTTAAAAAATCCATCCATCATCCATCATCGCTGTTATCTGATGTTGTGGCTGATCTTTGTCTGTGTATAAAATGCCAATATTGCTTACGAAGTGTAGAAAAAGAAAGATACTGAGTTAACAGGTTGTTCCAAAGTCATGTATTTCTAACAGTAAAGAATTTTTACCCTTCAGTCCTAAAGCAAGAAGTGGGAGCAGTGATCAAATCCTACTGAGGATATCAGGCACTGATTGGTAAGATGGCAGAGATTCAGATTTATGACAGAAAATGTGTCTTGAGAACAGACTATGGCCAACTGAGCTGAGCACTAACAATAGCAGGTCATGTGTAATAGTGTTGCTACCACTGTCTGGGCATTAAGTGTGAAACCTAAGAAGAATAAAGCTTTTAAATTATTACTGCGGAATCGTTTTAAGCTGCTGGTATGCTCCAAAGGTTAAAGCAGAGGCCAAACCTGTTATGAAATTGGCATGAGACAAAATAACGATGTGCACTGCATACAAGAAAAATATTCTGCCATTGTTTTTTGTTGAAACATAATAGCAATTAGTGAAGTGGGGCTTAACCATAGTTTTCAAAGTTTACATTTTAAGTCCCCAGATAAGTCATTGTTAAGTGAACACAGGGCCAAACCAACTAAAGATTAAAAGAAAAAAGTTGTTGTGTAATTTAGAGTAACATGATGTGTTAAAAAGTGAGCACACAAAATATCATCAAATAAAAGTATTAAAACAATCATTCTGAGTAAAATTTACAGAAAAACTAATATTGGGTTGGTAGTCACACAAACTTCAGTGTCGATTTTTTCATACTTCCGCTATATTTCAAAGTAACTACACTCAAGCACCTACTGAAAACTGAGACCGGAATGTAGAATGGTTCTTAAATCCTAAGCCAAGTTTTTTTCTCTCTTTACTTTCTTTCTTTCTTTTTTTACAATTTGAAAATATATTTAAATTTTGTTTTACACCACTCTCACTTCTAGCAATAAGTAATTGCAGCCTGCAATGTCATGATTGCATCACTACAGCACTATTATTCTTTTTTAGCACACTGTGTCTGTAAAGTTTTTTTAAACATTATCTCATTTGCATCGTAAATATTATATATTATAAATGAATAATTTAACTATCTTGGTATTTACCTATGATTGACCATAAGTTGTTCTCAGTTTCAAAAACAAAAATATATGGAGCTTTGGGTTTAGAACACAGCAGAAGTTACATTGTATCATATAATCAAAACACCCTGCCTACTTTATTTTGTCCTTAGCGATCTGTCCGTTAGCGTTTATATAAATACGTCATAGAAAGACACAATGGGTGAGGAGGATAGATGTCAGTGGTCAGGGCAGATAAGAATGACAAAGCTCTACACTAAGCAACGTCACCACCAGGCCCCTCACCTGCCTGTCTGTCACACAGACTCACTCAACCATCACTGAGTGATTGTTTGTAACAATGCATGTGTGTTTCTGCGTGTGTGATTGATGCGCTTTGCTTTCCATCAACATTACCCCCACCCCTAAAAAAATAGAAACCTCACTCCCTCTTGTCCTTTCTCAGTCTGGACTGTCAAGGAAACATGAGTGCTAGTAGATAGCATCCTCCTCTGCAGGACAGCCTTCGGCCCACTCAGTGTCTCATTCTCTTCCTTATGCCAGTCACCTACTGCTGTGGGAAAAGCAGAGGAGATGAGGCCTTAAAATACAGATCATTGTCCGCCTCCTAGATTAAAGCCAGAGAATGTGAGCATTGTCCACTGAATGGCTAAACCTTCCTGCTGTCACTCAAATGCTGCTCTGAGCGCTACTTCATGTCTAAGAGGCTTATCTGCACTGAAAGGCCCCTGGCTGCTCCGGGGAGAGAGGACGTAATGAAGCGTGTTTTTTTCTCCCTCTGTAGGGAAAAACCTGCTGCTGGGGTGGTTGTGTTGGTGTTGGTGGTAGTGGATTCAGGGGGTTGATGTGTCCAGTGGGACAGCTGTAGCACCCCCCCCCCCAACCCCAACCCCAACCATCGCCCCATCTGATTGATTCCACTCCTTCTAACTGCCTCTCTTGAAAGAATTGTTATCTATCTAGTCTCACGTGAGAGTGGAATGCCACGTACGGCAAATCGGCCTGAATCCACTGATGGTGTGATGGAAAGACATGGGGACCTTATGTGGGGACTTGCCTAGGGAACTGCGTGTTGTCCCCACTCAACCTTCCATGAGGATGAACACCAGACCTCTGATGTGGTTCTCTCTTTGTATTCAGCTATTCGAAAAGGGGAAAGTTTAAGTGCTGCTTGCATTCAGGGCTGAGGACTAGCCAAGCCTGGGAGGGTTAGCTAAGCCCTGAGGCGTGTGTTTGTTTGTGCATGTTTGTATCATCATCATTTGAAAAAGAAAAAACTGAAAACTTTTAAATTAGCAGGACAGAGTTGGTAAACCTTCCACATATATTGCAATGGATAAATCAATATGCACGTCAAATCTATGCTGATGTAGGCAGTAAGGAAAATGATCAGCTGTTAACTGTTTGCCTTTTGCAGCCTGCGAGCTGCAGTGGCTCATCTATAGTTGCCAAAACGCGCCGCAACTTAAGAAAACCCATGCGAATCGAAAAAAAGACAAAGCACAATCAAATTAAGAAAAAATCTTCATCAATAATAACCACATGTGCAGCATTTGCTGAACACGCTGCACTGTACAAGTCAAAAGGAAAAATGTGCTAGAAATGCCAGAACACAAGACAAATTTTTCCAGAGGACACTTAATAGTGATGTATGGGTCCGGACGCTCTTGTTTTGCCCATGGTTACTTCTTTGTGTGTTCATTCTGTTGCGTTAAGACTATTGCAGCACATTTTTGTAATGTGTTATGTTGGGGTATCTGCAGCGCATTTCTTAATGAGTTGTACTGTTGCAGCTTGTTCTCCAAAAGCTGCACATGTGTTGTCAAATTGGTAAGGTTGTTTTCTTAATTTGCTTGTACGTGTGGGATTGTGGGATTTGTTTTATTCTTATATCCCAAAATCCCAAATCACAATTTGCTCGATGGGCTTTACAATCTGAATAATATGCAACATCCTCTGTCCTTAGACCCTCAGTCCAGGTATGTTACAACTCCCAAAAAAATACCTTTAACAGGGGAAAACAGTGAAGAAATCTCAGGAAGAGACACAGAGGAAGGATCCCCCTTCACGATGGACACATGGGAAATAGATGTTGCGTGTACAGAGTAGATCAACAAAAACAAACACAAATTATACAGTTCTAGCAATTTTTGTGCAGTTCACCACAATGGTATGTGGTGATGTATTACAGCATATACAGTAGTAGTGGTACTACTATATACATGTACAATAGTGGTAGTGGTACTAAGTATTTGATATCTGATTATTAGTGATAGTAGTAGAAGATGGCGTCCAGCAGGGCCTCGACTGTAGATGCAGCCACGATCCTCGGCTCTTTAGAGCCAGGAACCAGGACCCAGAACAACCACCATTCCTGGGAGCCCGCGGGACGATAGAACACAAAGACTCCCGGCCACAAGGACTCCAGGGAAGGAATAGAGTCAATGATGCAATTATGGGGCATGAATTTATCAATAAATTATATAGAAATATAGACAGTAGAGGTAGTCTAAGCCTGTGGCAGCATAACAAAGAGCTGTTCCAGGTCAACCCTGAGCCAGCCCTAACTAAGCTAGCCCTATATAAAGGAGCATGCAGTGATGTAATATCAAGACATGGAGAGAGAGAGAGAGAGAGAGAGGGAGGGACACAGAGAATGAGAGATTGCAGTGCATCATGGGAGTCCCGCAGAAGTGTAGGCCTATAGCAGCATAGATAAGGGAAGGTTCAGGTGTGACCTGAGCCAGCCCTAACTATAGGATGTATCAAAGAGGAAGGTTTTAAGTCTAGTCATAAATTTAGACAAGACGTCTGACTCCCGAACCAACAATGGGAGCTGATTCCAAAGGAGAGGAGTTTGATAACTGAAGGCTCTGCCTCCCATTCTAAACTTAGAAATTTTGGGAACTACAAATAGTCCTACGTTTTGGGACCAAAGCGTTGTATTAGGATGACATGGGACTAAGAGGTCTTTCAGATATGAGGGGGCTTGTTTGCTGAGAGATTTATAAGTAAGGAGGATGATTTTTATTCTATTCTGGATTTTACAGGGATCAAATGTATAAAAGCTAGCACGGGAGATATGTGATTTCATCTTCCAGTTCCTCTCAGTACTTGTGCTGCTGCATTTTGTATTAACTGAAGGCATTTAACAGAATTGTTAGAATATCCTGATAAAAGGGAATTACAGTAATCTAGTCTGGAGATAACAAATGTTCTGACTAATTACTCAGGATCCTTCTGAGGCAATATGTTCCTAATTTTTGTCATGTTACGCAGGTGAAAGAAAGCTGCCCCAGAGACTTGCTTTATATGATTTGAAAAGGATACGCCCTGGTCAAAAAAAAGGTCAAAATAATATAGAGGCATTGGCTTATTTAAATGTGTTTTTTTCATCCTAAAGCCCCTTTTGTGCTTAATAAAACCGTAGCCTTGCAAATATTACCATCATGTTCAACCTGTTATGGCACATCTGCTAAGATCACTGCCACTGCAGTACACGTGGGTTTCCCCCAGTGGGTCCACATATTAGTCTATGGATGATTTACAAAGGGCACCATGCCCCAAGCACCGTTGCCCTGTTCTCTCTGACCTCTTCATGCTCTGTGTTACTGTCCATGTCTCACCACGGACACACCTGCATCCTCAGTAACCTCCTCTGACATCAGCTGTCCACTTCCTGCCTGCAGCAGCAGTACTTCATTGACAAAGGATCACTAACATACAGAAACACTGCTGGGCTCTTGGCACAGGTAAGACATATAGGTGTATTTTAACCACTCAAAATATGTATGTTGGGGAGGTTGTTTTACCTGTGCAGGCTTTTTATTTTTTCATGTTTGGGTTGGTAAAGGAATGTCCAACTCTATGAGCACAGGAATGGCGTTTACTCTCTCTTTTCCCCAATCAACCAGGATCCCTGTGTGTTCTCTCGGACCTGGGCATCTTGTTGGTTTGGTGCTTCCCATGCTTATTCTGTGCTGTGTCGGGAGGTCGAGTGGGCTTAAGAGCCTAGGAGAAGACCAGAGAGCTTGATGGCTGGAGGGGGATGGGATGGGGATGTTAAGTGGTGGGTCACAGCTGTGACGGGCAGCCCAGTGGTCCATTTAGAGGTCCAACCCCACACTGGGAGATGGTTCATCCTGACAAGCTGAAGGAACCCAACTCTGATACCATCATGCTCTTGGCTCTATTAAAACGTGAAAATATGGATGTCAAATTGTAGGAACATCACTTTTGCAGCATGTTAAGTGGAAGCTCCAGGTTTCCTGCAGTGCTATTATTTTTGGCTTCAAGATCTTCAAAGTACTGTCTAAAGATGAGGCAGGAAAAGTTCCTAAGGGTGTAGATTTAAGTTTATTTTATTCTACAATGTTAACACTATAATTTCCATGCAAACTGTTCGAAAGCAAAGTAACAGTATTAAAATAAAGTCCTTTATCCCATAAAATGTTTTTGTCCATCTCAAGAGGATGAAAATCGGATTCCTGAGAATTTAAATGTTAAATAGAAAATGATTCATGGGAATGATCGCTACATATCAATGATTCACATCATACAATGTGTCCATGCACCCAAGATTGATAGTTGCCACATTGTGCAGGAGATGGAGAGTGGATTTGAAGGTTCTTTTTCAGTAAACATTTAAAAGAGTGGAGAAGTGAACAAAGGCGTTAAGAAGGGGCTGTTTTGTTGCCCCTTTTTTAACCTAAATAGGCGGTCTATCCGACCGAGGCCTTGGCTTCAAAGTATTATCCCACAGATGCAATTACCATTTCTATCAACTAGGGAGAAAGATTATGCTTTTTGGGTGTTCTTCTACGTTTCTTCCAGTGGATTCACTTGGTGAATGTGACACGTTTTGTGTCTTCCACCCCCTATTGAATTTTAAAGTTCTCTATTCTCTGAGTGAGCTGAGGAGAGTCCTACATGCAGGCTGAATGAACACTAAATCTTTCAAGGTTAGGACTTAACCTTCTCGCACTCTAATTCATTTTCAAACTTTAGTCTAAAGCCAATCAATATCAGATGATTGGTAAACAATGTGTAGTGTCTGATAGGTAGGCACCAAGGGCCCTCAATGGGATTGCAAATGCTTTGTGCGTCCCGAGTCGCTTTTGCTCTAAAGCACTGTCACAAAAAGTGAAATTACCATTCGCTTGGAATGATGCCATTCATCTTTGTCAGAGAGCCAAGCTCAGCACGCAAGCCGCTCCCCTCAAATTAATTCCTTGTTTTGCATCAGCTGAATTTGCCCAAATCCAGGAGGATGGCTCCAGCTACACTTCGCCTGCACTATTTAATATGGCAATTCCAGCTGATTTCACAATGCGCAAGAACACGTGGCTTTATTTGCTGCCTAATTCACAAAGAAAAGGAAATAGATATGAAAATAGGTTGGGAAAATCTGGTCGTAATTTTCAGAGGCACTGTATGTTCAAACCAGGAAAGTTAGAGTGGCGTAATATACATTGCTTGCTCCTGAGAGCCCAGTACAATTCTATTGTCAATTTCTCATTTCACTTTGCTAGAACCTCTGTACATAGGTAATTCTATGATCATTCTGGAGGCTCTTAACCAGGTAATATAAAGGGGAAACTCCAAATTGAATGTCTGAGGGATTCATTTGTTATCCTGTTTGAAATGTCTACAAAAAAGCAGGACAGTTAAAGTTTAATTTTATGAAAAAGATTGTAAAAAAACAGGGTAATTTATTTTTCATTGTTATCATTTTTGTGGAGTGCAAAGCCCTCAATAAGATGCATATCACAGAATCTCTCCATGTTTTTTCAAAGAACAAAGATTTCCCCTGAAGAATGTACTTGAAAAACAACTATTAAGTCTGTTAAATGGAAATCTCCCTTCTTTTGGATGTGCAAGAAAGATAACTATTACAAGCATTCCAGTTGGGGCCTGTGATTTGGTCCCCTTTTTTTATATTTGTATGCAAAGATTTTGGCTTACTCAGCCCTGCCATCATAAGCCATCTGGCGTTTTAGCATTTTTCAGTTTTCACTCTTTCAGCTCACGTACATATTATCCCAACGTTGTTTCATGATGTAGAGCCCACAGTGACAGCAGTGATGGGAATTTAAAGAGTAGGTTGTCTTCTCCTTTAACTGTCTTCTTTCTGTTGGAGTGAAAGGCTAAAAATGGTTCCAAGGCTAATTTATGGTTGTTGTGACCACGACCACTGATTTGTGATTCCCTATGTTTGTGTTTATGGAGCGTGGCTTATTTTCTTCATCTTATCTACAGGCAGATGGGCAACATGGTTTGACAGGGTTTATTTAGATGTTCGCTATTTCTGACACAAAGTATCATGGAGTGCAATTATCAAGAATGTAGAGAGAACCCTTGAGGTCAAATGCCTTTCCCATTCTCCTTCCCTGGCATGAGTAGACCATGGTCTCTGTGTCCATGCCCATGTGTATGTTGGGCAGAAATTGCTGGCATATTAAAACATCTCAAAGTGAGGTGTATGGCTGTTTTACACAGATTATTTTCAAGAATTTGAAGAAGCTCTTGTATGGAGGAATGCTATCGGTATTGGTAACAACAGAAGAGATGAAGCAAGGGTGAGAGGAGCTGCTGGTGGTAAGTGGGTCAGGACTGAGAAACCACTCTTCACCTCAGACACCTGCACCTCTCCACAGTTCCCTCATCAAGGACTCACTTTGTCCCCAGGCTCTGCCATTGTTTGCTGGAGGGCCCTCCAGATTTTACTTTGAATACCTCCCTGTGCGACTCCAAGTGGACTCAGCCAAGATCTTCCTAAGAGACAGACAAAAAAACAGATTCCTAAGCGCTGGCCCATTGGCATTCCCGTGCCTTTGGGGAGATAAAGAGCGAAACTTCTGATTCACTCCTCCACTTTTCATTCATCTCCACAGTACCCCCCAAGAAACAAGGATAGGGAAGAGCCGAGGATCCCGAAGACTCCGAAGACTTGCTGGGGGGTAGTGGAGGGATGGTCTCAGGGTCTCATAGTGATTACTGAAGAGCAGAATGGTGCTTGTTTTCCCCATTTGGTCCTCCTCCTCGGTGGTCACTGAGAAATGACTTCCAGTGGGCTTTCTTGGAGGTGTGGGTGGAGAGGGAAGTGGAGGAATTATTCCCTTCTGTCTGTCTGTCTGGACTATATTTAACCTGCTTGACAAGATGGATGTCTCTAAGGGAATTCTCCCCTCCACATAAATGAAGCCATTATACTCCCCCCTCTTGTCTTCTCCTGTGCTTTTAACTGGAAACTGAGGGTTTATGAAGAAATGTCCTACTGGATGCTAGTAAGACATTTAAAGTACAACTCCAGAAAAAATGCGGACATGCTGGGTCACCCCAGTCCTTGGTATTAGAACTGCAACTTTTAATACTTATTTTACATGAGTCAGGAAGATAATTGACACAGTCAAACACACCATAGTGTAGATGTCACTTCTATCACCAATGAGACTAAGAGGAGGATATGTGATCTGTGCCGTTAGTTTACCAATTTCTTTAGTTGTAAGGACTCAAAAATGTTTAAATGGATTTTAAATACAATTTGTGGAAAGCTGGAACCCAGGAGAGGGGTACAGTTGACTTGATTTTTTTATTTTGGGAAAATTCTATGGCTGCCCGTTCTTCTGCTTCTATTTGCCTTTGAATGATGAGGATCAATGAACTATGACAATCAGTGTAGGTTGGGTGATAGCCATTGCTATAGCTATAGTAAGACTCATTAAAAAAATTATTTTTTATTTATTTATTTTCTCTCATTCTCTCTCTCTCTCTCTCTCTCTCTCTCTCTCTCTCTCGCTCTCTCTCCCTCTCTATCTCTCTCTCTCTGTCTCTCTCTCTCTATATATATATATATATATATATGTATATATATATATATATATATATATATATATATATATACATACATACTAATAGTACCCATAGTTTGGGTATAGCTATTCAGTACAGCATGCCATGCACATTGGAAGTGATTAGGAAGAAATAAGACTGTATCCCAATAATGTCAGTAATAAGCATCAACAGATCAAAGTCCAGGCCTGTCAGTATGATCCGGATCAAACTAGCTCCCATCTGGAAGCCATAACTGACTTTTCACTCATTTAAACACTCTTAAAACACACTGAACAGACATGGAGCTCCCGTCTCTTCTCACCACTTGCCACCACTCATATCAGCACCTTCTGCCCTCTGCATAAGTGTGGTACTATTTCTGTGTATTGTATGTCTGTGTGTATTTTCACACTTAATGGCTTGTCCATATGTTTCACATTTGTGTAGGAGACTTCTAATTTTTGATGATTAATGTTTTCAGTCACACTTTGAGCTTTTTTTCAACATATTAGAAGAAAGAGCATGTAAGCTGTTCCAATCATGCTGTTTTCACTAGTGATGATTAAACATTGCAAAATGCACAAGAATGTATTTTTAAAGCAGCATTAAATCAAAGAAAATATAATTCTTTCTGGACGGCATTCTATTTGGGATGAATTGCCGACCACTTTTTCTGCTTTAATAAAAAGTTAAAGATAAGTGTGTTGTCTCCATGATACTTAGACAATGATGCAGAGTGCCGCAGGGCTTGCACATACTGTGCCTACCGGACTCCCGGACATATATTATCTCTCTAAACAAAAGTCGGTCAAAGCTCTTAGTGTATTTTAGTTGGCTTTGAGCCACCTTCCTAAAGCAAACAGCTAGTAGTGGAGCTGTTAGTGTGGTGTGTTTGGTTACTGACGGGTGGCCTGTAGCAGGTTCGGGTGGAGTACAATTGCTTGTCTGTCCAATCTGTCAACAATCAGTCCAATACAGGACTTCATTGTTTGTGTTTGTTGCTTACTATAACTGCATGTCTGCATACATGCACACAACTCACTAAATGTGTGGATAAGGCACAGTGACTAATTTCGCGGAACACTAGGCTGTTTCACATTTATGAAGTATACACTGGCCACTGTCAAAGATCCCAATTGCTGGCAGATAGTATCTAGAGAGAAAGTGCAAGTTATTTAACACCAATAATTAAAGTAGGAATGCCAGTGGGCAGCCCAGACCCCTGCAGTGCCCGTAAATAGAGTGGGTCCTTTCTTTCTCCATGCACAAGACAGCGAAACAAGGGCACATCTGGCTGCAAAACCACTGATACTGCTAACACATGCTACCTTTCTTTTTACACTTCTTTTGCTGAGTAAAAGCTACTACTGACAAAATATACAAATTTTGATATGACAATGGAGTCAAAAACGAAACCTTTTTTCCACTGCCAATCCCAGTGATGGGAGAAAATGAAGAGAGGGTCCCATCGATAAATTGTAAATCGACCTTACTTATATAGCGCTTTTCTAGTCTGTCCGATAACACAAAGTGCTTTTACAACACGAGTCAGCATTCGCCCATTCACGGAAAAATTCATCAGTGATAATAGAGGCTGCCTTGTAAGGCGCCACATGCTCATCAGGAGCGGTAACCATTCATGCCATCATTCGCACACCAATGGAACAGCCATTGGGAGCAACATGAAATATCATTATCTTGCTAAAGGACACTTCAACAAGCAGACAACAGTGGCCAGGGATTGAACCACCGACCTTCAGATAAGTGGACAACCGCTCTCCCAACTGAGCCACAGCCGCCCCTCATATGCTCAGAAGAAAAATGTTCTCAACATGTGGATAAAATGCATACAAACTCTTAATTTTACAACAACTAATGATCTCGTTTCAATATGTCCAACTCTTTGCTCATAAAATCTATAGACCTACACACAGGCTCATGTGAATTTGTTAGCCCAAGTCCAGCAACATGGTTGATTGGCTCCAAGTTCTCTAGAAGTGTTTGAAAAACAAAGCAGGTCTTCTCTCGAACCCCATTACCTAGTTATAACAAACAAAACAATGCATTTTTAAAGGAAGGGAAGTTCCACCTCCCACCATTGCCTTCTCAGCCTTGGCTCAGAGTGACTACGGCCAGTGGTGGGTCTCCTATGAATACAGCATGTAGTGTCATGATGATGGATGAGCATGGTTGCTGGGAATGCCTTCCCTTTCGGGACGTCCCATGGACTGGTAGCCATATCTTGGTGCTCAACCCATACTGACATACTGTTTTGCCCACTGGCACTGCCACAACCCAACCCGTGAAATGTGTGCTTTTTTACTTTGATATTCCATATTTGCAAAGTCTTTAGGAATGCCCATAAGGCTTTCGGACGTTTTGCATTTTAAAGTACCTGCAAAAATTAAATAGATTTTTCTCATGAAAATATAGGGGCCATCTGCATGGCATAGAAAACCAAACAAAAATAGACTTACTTTAAAATAGCAACAGTGTCAAACAGGGTAATAAAGCATTTACTGGTCAATAAAACTTTTTCTCAATGTGTAATACAGACTTTATGAAAACAATTTAATTTAAACATTTTTATGATCATATAAATACACGTCTTCATGCTGAGCACGTAGCGAGTTTGAGAGGTATGACATTTTAGCACATCACATCACATGCAGAATGTGCGGACAAGATGGCAGCACATTTAACCCAAACTTATGCAAAATTGCTCCATTTCATTAAATCATTATACCGAAAATGAAAATGCTTTGGCTAAAATGTAATGACATTTCTGTCTCATGTTTTTTATAGTTTATCAAATATTTAGTCATGCAGTGTAGCTTTTGGTTGCATGCTGAGGACCACCAATACCTGAGGACCCCTCCAGGCCCTTCGTTGGGGAATCATTAGCTTCTTGATGAATAAGCACCAACGGGAGCACAGCAGCCACATCACACACTCCCATCATCGTTATACTAGCTTTAGGGTATCACACATGCACACGCACTCATCTCTCTCTGTCTGCCTTTCCCTCTGTCTGACTCAGTTCAACACACTCCACACCACATGGAGCTCCTCTGAAATGAAATTCTCCCAGCTAGTGTAAAACAATCCAATAACAACACCTCTCAAAATAAAACAATGGTTCAGCTCATGCCCGGTTGTAAAACAGCATAGCCCATTATATCTGTAACTGCTCTGTAAATTCACCCTTTGGGCACAGCCCACTTTTCCTTCATTGGGTGATTTGGGGATTTTAATAATACAAATAGTTTGTGAGTGTAGGTGAGTGGGTGCTCATGTCTGTTTATTCCAAGATTTCATTCCAGGCATTTATATGTCAAATTATCTACATCCATACTGAGTGTTCGGTAAAACTGGATGCTTCATTAGGCCAAAGGTTACTTGAATAGAAGGATAAGATACAAGGCCCAAATGGTGTTAGGCTGTGAGTGACCATGACCCCTAAGACAATATTCAACATGTTTGTAAACAGGATATCATTAACACTGGGAACTGGCCAGGCTTACAATGAATTTTGTCTCCTTTGGTGTGTGTGCATTGAGTGGAGTATGGTGGAAGGATGCAGATAGAGAGAGGGAGGGGGGCTTGAGGTTGATAACATTTCAAATGAAACACTTTGAATGCTTTCAAAATCAGCACTCTCACAGTTTTTCTCTGAACTTCCCTTGTACTTTTCTGTCCAAATAACATCCAGGTTAACTTTTGTCACATCAGATAAGCACCACCGAATGTGATGAAATTTATGGCTGCTGTACTAATAGAGCGGTGGATTGTGTGAAGCTGTATTAAGTGCACAGAACTGTCAGCTCTTATTGTGGTGTCAGTCCTTCCTTCTAATTAGTGTCCTCTGAAGGCAGGAAGTTGGCTTGGGCTGGACTAATCTGTCAGTGAAGCCAGACCATCCTCGCCCCAATGACTGTTTCCTTAGATAAACCCAGAGCCCTTTATCTAAAAGAGTTGTGACACTCAGGGGGTCTGGGAAGCCCCTAGTGGTTCCATTAGAAATTCTTGGAGCTACATTTTACACATCCAATCCAATTTAGTATGGAATTGTACATATGTAACATGTATTTATTTATTTACATTGAAAGCAATAAGAATTGGGCTTTTACAGTTAACTGGACGTGCAGAGTGCTGCAGCCTCTTCAGGAGGTCCGTTTTCAATGTGGTAGTGATTGCTTTGGTGACAGGTGTTGATTGAGCATGAGAGGGAGGAAGCATAGTGAAGGACACTTCCTGGCAGACAGTTTTATCAGAGAGGGAGCGGAGGGGTCAGAGAAAGGGTGGATGAGGTTATCACACTCTCGTAGTAATGTACTGTATGCAGCTAGTGCACCAAGAGCCTGTGTAGGCCTGGCAGTAGCCCAGAGTTGCTGACCAAGGTAGCTGTCTCTTTCATATAAACATTGTGTGAGTTATAGCCACATGTTCGGACTATCAAGTACAAAAGTTGTTTTTTACTATGGTTTGTACTATGCAGCCATGGTTCAATAGGTCATGAAATAGGTGGAAGGGCTTTCTCCGGTATGTCCAAAAGGGACCTCAGGTTATTTGTGTATTGTCTAAGGGCACTTACACTTCCTGCAAGATATCTAATGCTTGTCCACATTGCAAGGCAGTTTTCGGGTGACTAATGTGGGAAGCAAACAGCAGATTCAAGAAGGAAGATGTATAGTTTAAAATCATTTGTGGCTCATTGTTACATCAAAATAAAGTAAAATAATAGACTGAGGCAGGAAAAGAGAAAGTGCGTGAGGAGGAAATGGAGGATGATGGGGCTGCTTTTCCTTCCCCACTCCCTCTTTGCACCCTTAATAGTTACCCCCCGCCTTTTCTCCTTTCCTTCACTCACAACCAGCAGGGTCCAATTCCTCATGTTCAGTGCTCAGGGCTAGGAGTGGGCTGATTCGACCTGCACCTCCAGCTGTTTTTCGCCGAGGACTCTGCTGCAGGATGACTTCAAATGCACCTCGTTTCTCCCACCCCAAACAAAACCTGACTGGTCCTAATGGACATGTTTTAATCTCCCTGGGTTATTTGAAGATTTCTCCTCGCCCGCTGCTGGCCACAGCAGAAACAAATTCCTTTGGCTTTGTTGATTAAACCACTGCCTCTCCACCGTTGCTTATCATCCAGCAACGTGCCACTCTTTTTAATTAAAAGTGCGACACCATAAGTGTGCAATTAACAGCTGGTAATTAAGGAACTCCTCAGAAGTGCAACACTCCACCTTCATTTCAATTATATAACGGACAAGTGGCTTTTTGATCTTCAAATTAGTGAACTCTTGTAATATTTGTTTTGTGGCAGATTTGGAGGGTTAATAGTGGCCTAAAGTGGCTTCCCTCTTCCATGATTGATGTTAGCACAGAAAGAGGGATATTAAAAAATGGAGCAGTCCATCAGGAAATGCAAATCACACCTTCATGTTAATGAGCAGGCAATGGGCCACGCTGCCCAGCCATAGCGTTTCATGTGTGAAAAACAAGTACCCACTCTGCTGCAAACTGATTAGTGCATTTGAATTTGAAAGTTTAATTAAGTGCTTATAATACAGATCACTTTGGAGAGTGACACATACCATTAAAATGTTTGATATTTAATTTGGCTGCATTTTGATTGGAAAGAGAGCATGGATAAATTTGCAACACAAGTGTGGAAGTAATAACAGCTATCCCAAAGGGGGCAGAAGCCGTGGACTTAATTTAAAAGCTTTAACTGATAACTGATGGAAATTTACTTAATAAACAATGCACTCTTTGAGTCCATTAAGCAGAACACTTGTTCAGTTTTAATTACAATTGATTTCCATCTATGTACACGGATGTGGCATTGTTAGTTTAGAGTTTGCATTCCTTCAGTCATCGCAGGCCATCAATATGAAAAAGTGGACCTTGATTGATTTGTAGTGCACAGTGCATGCACCAGTTAAATGAGGAGATTATTAATTTGCTGTAACGCTTAAATGTCTTTGGGGGAAGCTTTCCATTCTAGGCCTTTTTAGCAGATTGTCAATGAATCAAGTCGTCCAAAAGAAATTTAATCTTGTTTGTTTGTGATATATAATTGTTTTATTTCCCTAGTTAACACATGGTAGTTCTTTAAAAAAAAAAAGAAAGTAGTTTAGGCCCTTACATTGCACTAATCCATTTAGATTGTATGTTATGTTTTCAAAACTACCCATTGAAATATTCTGAATTTTCATAATGGCACCTTTTCTAAAGTCAGAATGATTTCACACCAATTTCATAAAGTGTTAGATCTAAGTATCAATTCAAAGTCCAATATATCAGAATTTTAGTAAGTTAATTTCCTCAGTCAGTAAGGCTGTCAAATATTAACAAATGTAATTTGATAAATAAAAGAACCATATTTTGGTTTCCAATGTAGCCAGAACTAAAAAATGTTATCAAATCTGGTACAACAAGACCGCTCCTGCATGTTTTACGTTAGCTTAACACATTCATGTTCAAGCAATCTGTCATTATTTCTACAATCGTGCCACTCCAAATATGTACAAAGGGAAAGAACAAGCATGAAGTCAACAATCTCAAGTCAGTCAACCTCTCTGGAATTGTACATTGGTGACTATTGGAAACTCATTGTGAAATAAACACCAAGCCTTCAAATTCAAACCACCGTCATTATGAATTGTTCTTAAACAAAATGTCAGTCATTAAGGGAGGCCATGTGGCTCTGCTTAGAATCCATGTTTGTTTGAATTAGGAAGAAGGAACAGCAGATTCTGTGATCCTTCTCATCTGTCTGAACGACACTGAGCATTTGTTTCTGGGCCATATTTCCAATGTATGCCCCTGAACTCCAAGTAGGATAATGTGCTATGCATTGTGTGTGATCTCAGTCTAATATGAGTTGTTATTTCTGTCATGTTCCTCCCTCTTCCCTTATGTTCTTGTGCATTCACATCTGAGTGAAATGGTAGCTGTCACGCTCCATTTATTTCCTCTGCTACACTCACATAATATCGAAATTCATTTAATGGTTTTAAATGCAAATCATAATAAATTAGTCTTATGATTTTTAAATGCTTCAAATTCCAAAAATGAAAGTGCAGAGTGCAATATATATATAAAACACATTTTAAAGTAATATTTTCTTTTAATTTACATTTACACATTTATTTCACGTTTGCTATCCAAATTGTTCCGCTACACCAGCAACAACAAAGATAATAATACTAACATTAATCATATTATTAATAATAATAATGATAATAATACTATTACATTTAGTGGCCAGTCTGCGTGCAACACATTATTACGTAATTTTTAAGTTCTGTACTATATTCACTGTTCATAGGACAATATTTCCACTTAATCTTTACAAAATCAACAAAAATATACAATTGTGAAATCAGCAGGTCTAAACATTCAAATGTTAACAGTTGCCTTTGAAGTAGCATATTTTTTCTGCATACAAGCCGAATGTCCCCCTTGGTCTTGAAATAGTCGACACTGTTTACATCCAGACACCAATGCAGAGCTGAACATGACACAAGGAGACAACAATCCCCATACATGAGCACAATCTTACCGTTTTGCCAAGTTAAATCCCCTCCAAAATAGAGGGGAAATGACATTCTTAACAAATAAAATAAACATCTTCGGTGCTTCGAGGGGGATTTTGTTGCTCGGGGCTGAATGTTAGACTTCCAACAATTATTAAACAAACATCGTCTCCTAGACCTTTCCATACCCAGGTCTATTCTACATGTCTCGATGTGGTTTTGGAAAGTCTCTGTAAGCGAGGACATTATTGTATGTAACAAGTTCTGTAACAAAGTTAAGGTGGAAATGCTGCTTTGGTAATGCTCACGGCAAGCATACTCTTCAAGTAGAAAAGTAACCCTCAAAGTCTATTCATAGCCAGAAATATTAAATGGAAAATGTCAGGTTGGTCATAGGTGGTCAGCTTGTCAAATTAAAAGTACTCCAGTACTGTAATTGTTATTCCTTCTTTACCATACAGGTCTGATATCTGATTGAATTCAACTTTTTAAAGGAGTGCCAGGCCTGCTGAGCTGCATGAACGCATACAGCCTTTTTTTTTTCTGCGTGCTCATACTTCAGAAAGTAGTGAATTGATCTTTTTAAATGAATTCCTAATTTTTATTTTAGATCTTTAACAGTATGCTCCTTTTGTGAGTAAGTATTTTGTTTTTTTAACAGTGTGTTCCTATATTGATGAACATGTTATATGTCTGACAGAGGTGTCCTTTTATTTTTTATCAAAAAAACTCATTAACATTTATTATTTGACTGATTGATTGATTGATTCCTCTTAATGTCTTTGTGTTTTTTGTCCTTATTTTTACAAGCTGTTCAAAAATATTATGCCTTGTGAGATTAACAAAGTTGTATAATGAGGACTCAGACCTGTCACTTTCGTGCCAGAATTGCTAAATTAAATTCACTATTTGCCCTTGTTTAGACCAGTGTGGTAAGTACTAACAATTACAGACATAGAGCACCCAACAAATCTTGCAAGTTTGTAGATGTTCTGACCAGTCTATCTAGTCATCACAATTCCGTTCTTGTCAAAATGACTCAGATCCTCATGTCAGCCCATTTTCCCTCGTTCCAATACATCAACTTATAAGACAGAATGTTCATATGTCCATCTGCTGCCTGAAATATTCCACCCAACGACCCACTGACGATATAATATTATGAATAATCACTGTTTTACTCTTGCCTTATGTATATGGGTGTGTTTGTGTTTTGCTAGCAGTGGCTGTTGTCTCCTGTGTGTGTGTTCAAGGTGCCCAGGTGATGAGTGTGAGTTTGTCAGATGCCTCAGCTCTGAGGTAAGGGCCATTTGTCATTGTGGGATTCATTATTCGTGTCCCTAACTCCCGACAGATAGCCAGTGTGATCACCACTGACCCTCTGTGACAACCACAGCACCTTCATTAAGTCACTGGGGCCATGCTACCACCACAGCAACTCTCTAACTGTCTGGGTGACACCCCCTGGTGGGACTCCAATCTCTCCTCTGTCTGTGAGCTTGTCACTCTGTGTGCGTGTGCCTCTCCGTTACGTGTTTACAAATTGTTATTTTGTTCTTGCTTGTTTGTGTGTCAGCTTTTTCCTTATAATTATTTAATTTATAGTATATCAATATCAATATATAATTTAGACATATTAGTTATTATATTATTGTTATATATGTTATTTTAGCAGTTTGTCCGGCTGAAATCTTCTAATTCAATGACCCATCTGTTTCTTTGCAAACAAACCCCTTTCATCCAGATTTGTCTCTTCAATTATCCATTTAAAATGATTCAGACACACAATCTGGTCCCTATATTAATGGAATATTTCCATGTTTTCGTTAGTTAGAGTAAATATATACTTTCTGCAATCAATTTCTGCCACATTATCATTTTTTTCCTCCCAGTGGGATCATTTCTGATAGCAAACTGGACACAGTTATACTTGTTCTCCCCCCATATTTTATAATCAGCAATTATTCAATTATGTCTCATTAGTTGGAGGGTGTTGCCAATGTCAGTGCCCTGGGCATTTAGCCCCTGCTCTCTGTAAAGGGGAAACCCAGAGGGGCCTGCAGAACGCCTGTGATTAGTGTTGCATCTGCAGAGAGGTGACAGAATCCCTCTTCAAATATTTTGTCTTCATTTTACGGCTCTGAGATGCAATTATGGAGCAGCAGTTCATTACGGCAGCATGCAACGCTTCATGTTTTATTCATGCTTACTCATTTAGGGCCTTTATTAATAACCAAGTTATGACTGCTGCTTGAGACTGCATTGTAGGCTGCCCAATGGTCGCCACTGCTCTTATAGTTGAGTTTCTATCCATGTGTGAGAGTGCTGGTAATATGAGTAAGCAATTGTGAAGAGTGGAATAAAACAAATAAAGTAAGCACGAGCAAAGGCTAGAGCGAAAATAAAAAAAATGAGATTGAGATGAAAATGAATGTAGCAGAGAGTGTGTGTGGTCAGTCTAGTGGTCACTTCACTGCTTTGCCCTCTTTATCCCAGAAGCTGGCCTCATAACATGGCTCTATAGTTTTGAGGCTGGTGCAAGCTGGCTTAGCTTAAAGGTAGTAGATTGAAGGGGTGGGGGCAACAGGGGTGACTAACTGCACCTCCCTCAGCAGAAGAAACCCCATCTGCATCCAACATTGAGACAGATGAGGCCAATTTGGCTCCTTAAATTTCTTGGCTGTGATGGATGTGAAGTAGCTGTGCACAGTGAAAGGTTCATAGAAGGGTGTGAAGGGAACAGAGGAGAGAGAAGGGAGACAGGTGAGGAAAGGGAGAAAGAAAGGAGACGTCCCAGGTACGAGGGAATGAAATGGAAAAGAAGGGTCAGGGGACCCACCCTTGAGCATGATTTGCAAGACTTTATTGCTTGAATATATTACTTTACTGATTTGACATTTGTGTTTTATCATTGAAATTATGAAGAGAAAGATGGTGAAGGGACTAAAGAGGATTAAAAGAAGTTTATAAATGGATTTTAATAAACTATAGCATATTTTGTTTACGTTGTGCTTGTATTACATTAAATAGTTAATGTGATCCAAACCCTTGACCAGAAAAATTAAGGTAATAAATAGCAGTATGTACTTAAGATAAGACTTAGTCCAGTATGTGTTGATGCTGGTTGTCTAGGTTTCAACTGAGGCAAATTTAAAACTAATGTGCCATAGCTGGGAATCTGTGTCATGAAAAATTACATTTGATTGAGATTTCTGTTGGGATTGCAGCCAGCTACATTGTGCATTCAATGCCCACCAGGTTTTTTTCTTTCCTGTAGCATTCAATATATGTATAGCAGCCAATGGAAACATATGAAGACGAGGTTATTGATTTACAGCTATACAGTTTGGTGTTATGCATCGGAAGCTAATAAGGTATTTCTGATTACTCATTTCAAGCTCTTGAATGAGCTTGGGTATCTTCAAATGACATACAAAATAACATCTTTTGAAGATAGAACTTCACATTTCAGATAGACAGGTTTCATTTTTGCCCAGCTTTATTTGACTGATGGCCTTTTAGAGCAGACCAGAACTCCCATCTGCACTGCAGACTTGCTACCCTTTGATAAGGACTACCATCCGCAGGCCTATATAAATATTTTATCAAGTATAATGGAAATTGTCAAATCCATCTAATTGTGTAATGCATTATGAAGACATCAAACTTAAACAAAACACATATGCTATTATTTCTTTTAATGACTGGGCGGACTGGGACAGGCTGAGCAGGCGGTTTGGTACCCAGGGGGCCTTCCCCAGGTCTGGGGGCGTTGGCTGGCAGCAACCACACTGGATATATGTCTCTCTGCTCTTCCCAGACCTGCTTCGCTCACATTTCATCAAAGGAATTAATTTGTGAAATGTGCACAACTGAGGGTCATGATTATATTAGGGCCCAATGGCACTTAGTCATGACATGAAAGTAAGAAAAGGGGAGAAAAGAGAGGGGGATAGAGAATGTTTGTGCATCTGTGCGTGTTTGAATTGACATTTCTACTTATATATCGTTGAGATAAACATTTGGTTTCACTTTCGGATCAAGTAATAATCGTGGCTTTCCACACAGCGAGGTATTTACATTCAAGGTTTTAAATTTTTTTCTATTTAGGGAAGATCGTTGTTAGTGCTATCTGGAAGGATAGAGATATTAGGATGTAAGAAAAAGGGTACAGGTGACCAGAACAAAAAAATCAAAAAGCTTTGGATTTGGGACATGTTGGGAATTGCTGAGTTGGGATTGAATCACAGTCAAGGACAGAAGAGATTAATGAGCATTGTCAGTACAGGAGAAAACAGTTAAATCAACACTGTCAAAAGCAAGCGTTACACACATCAATGAGACACATCACAGTATGATTAAGGCACAAATTTACTAGGATTAAATATTAGTGATGATGCAGGTGAACTAATCCCTCATTTTTGTTTTTGCTGCACATTCTTCTGAAAAAATGATTGCATTAAGTCTCCTCAGGGAGACTGTGGCCTTAACTGTAGGATGATAACAATGCAATGCGATACAACTTTATTGTGCCTCGGGAGATCCCCTGACAGTGCCCTGACACTGGTGGTCCTGACTGATGACTCGGCTGAAACTGAATGCAATGAATTTGTATCGCTTTGTTCTCTGCTCTTTGATAGATGTGACTGACTGAGGCAGAACAACTGATTTCTCGGCTGACAGATATAAATTAAATAAATAAATTATTATCTCATAATTTTTCCCATCTTCTCTACCCTCTGACACTTGACGCATTACATTACTACCCCCAGCGCTTTATTCCCGTTCATTCCTCTCATCATCTCTGTCTGTGTATTCATGGATATATTAGAGGGCTTCCTGTCTGAGTGTCTTAGTGCCGTGTTGTTTTTCTCTCTGCTGTACAATTGACAGGTTTGACTTAGCGTCCGAATGGTATCCTACCATGTTAGACTAAATTCACGGCTAAAACAATCATGAAAATCATTTGAAAACCGGCATCCTCCTTAGTAAAACCTGTCAACATATAGACAAAAGATAAACTCTTGAAAATGAGAGTCAGGACTGGGACTGGAGCTGGAATTGAGGGAGGGGAGATGCCCATATGCTCTATGTTGTTTGAGCATTAAGGATATGAAGTGGTTGGGTTTACTTGGAAGCTTCCTCGTTGATGATATTGATTGGGGCTTTATGACGTAAAGTTTGTGTGCTTGTATGTGTGCGTGTGTGTGTTTTGCACAACATGAATTCATCAAGACTTCATTCATTTGCATTTCATTAAAAATAAATGTGTTTTCTTAATCCTTCATATTGATTATCTCAAACAATCACAGAAATAGAAGCACAATCATTTGTCTTTGACACAAATGTTTCACGAAGGGAAGATTCTGAGAACATAGTAAATTTGATACTTTGAGTTTGCATATGTGTGTCACTCAATAACCGATCATTTTATGAATTTGTGCACGGTGCGCTCACTCTTGCACACTTTATTATTGTTTCATTCGTGCAATCATTCAGCCCACTCATGCACCCACCTCTCCCTTTCCCCCCACTGTATCGTTTCCCTCTTCACCCTGTCCAAACATACATCTTTATCAAGAGGCTGTTGTCAGACAACATTAGATAATTAATAGGTCATTTGTCAGGCCTGTGAGAAACATGTTGAAATCCCCAAGCAGCTCCCCAGATAAATCCTGTGGTGCACATTGACGCCATTGTTGTGTCAGCCTGCCATCGATGCTACAGATTTACTATTAAAGGACCCTCATTATTAATCACAACCAATGCTAATTAATTAGGTGTCTTTGTGTGTGCGTGCTCAGAGGGACCAGCTCTAAGTTTCAGTTTGTTATGCATGTTAATTGGTTACTCGGCCCACAGACCTTAATGGAGTGTTTTCCACTTGGAGCAGTTGACTAAGACAGAGGTGAAAAAACATAGACAATGCTCCCATTAATTAACTTTGTGTAAAGAGCATTTGTGCTTTTGTTTCTCTTCGCTCTATATGAGTGTATTACTAGGATGTTTTGTTGAACATTATGATTGCTGGTTAACAATAATGCTAATGTAAGAACATATCCTTTATTGATCACATTCAACAATACACAGAAATTATTTCTCTGCATTTGACCCATCCCTGAGGGAACAGTTGGCGCCCCTTTTGAAGCGCCCAGGGAGCTGGGTTTTCAGGGTCTTACTCAAGGACCCTATGACGAGTAGACCTGCTTAGATCTGAACTGGCTACCTTCCAATCTTCTGATTGGAAGACTGCTGCTCTACCCACTGAGCTATAGCGGTCCCCAAAAAGACAGAACGCTTCACGAATTTGCAAATTTAAGTGCAGATGAATGTGGAAATGTATGAAAAAAAATGCAAGAAAGAAATCTTCGAATCTTAAGAAATACCTTTACCTTTACAGGAAAGTAGATTAACTCCTGTGCCTTACTCCACCAATTTATTTTCCATAACTTTAATCCTTTAAATGTTAAGTAAATTGGTGCCATATGGCATGATCACAGTGTGAAAGCCAGCAACATTAACAAATAGTGTTATTTCATTTGGAAAAGCATTTCTCTGTAATGTATTTTGTTTGGCAAAAAATACAAATCTATAATGGCACTCAGTCGAGCGCATACCTCTGCAGAGCCCAACCAATCTTCCCCTTTATCTTGATACACACAAAATCTGATAGCGCCTATTTTGGCCCCATTCTCCAACCAAGTTTCATTGAAATCTATTCAGTATTTTTTTTGCGTAATACTGCAGATAGACCTAATGCACAACTGACACTGGTGAAATTATTATGGGATAATCATTTCTGGACATCAGTCTGAAACTGTTTGGATACACCTACTCAAGGCAATCAGTGTTTTGTGATTTGTATCAATCGTACCACAGTCACCTCGGTGGACTCGCAAACCAAAAGACTCCCCGAAGGTGGCTCCAAAGCCTCCATTAAGCACAAAGACAGAGTTAATTAGGACGCTTATTGCCTCTCCTGAGGACATCGAGCTGCAACCTGCTAAGGGAATCTTGTATTGGTGCACTGTAAGTAACAGCAGCAATTTTCCTGTTTGGCAGGAGCTGTGAAACTATAAAAATTGGCGAAATTAAAAATAATTATTTTTGTTTTCTTGTTAATTAAGTCATAGTCACTTGATCCCCCAAGTCTAGCTGAACCTTCTCAAAGTACACACCAAACTCTGATTCAACTTCCACATATTTTGAAACCTTCCAATAATTCTTCAGTTGATTTATGGGTGGTACACCAAGTATAATAAATATTGTACCTTAACTGTGGTTCTTGTGTTTGACTGATGGCACAGCTGCACAAAAACATATTCATATGTTTCCTGGCATATATTTCTAGAAAGCAGCACTATGATGAATAGTGCTTTTTTAGGATTTGGATGTGATGACTAATGGAGGGGATCATGTGTGCTTATGTTTGACCTGTAGTACAAGGGCAAACCCCTCATCCCATTTGTCTGCTATCACAAGCTAAAAATGACATCCACAGATAAGCATAAGGCCCAGCATTCCTTGTAAGGTGAGGAGTTAATTTCTATATTTCACAATTTAAAACCCATCAGTCAAATGTTACCCCTCTCTATCTGGTTAGATGAAGGGACCTGTGCATTTAGTGCAAGTTCTCACATTACACCTTTCCATGTTAGAGCTAGTGCATGAATGAAGAGACATGGTAGATCCTTCAATACGCAAGTATGAAGTAACATGTATAAATATATTTAAATATCATGGAATTTATGCAATTCCAAAGGCTGCAGGGTCTATAAATCTCAACTGCATTGAGATGGATGAATAAAATTGTTCTTTATTCAAAATGGAAGCCTTTGCATGTATAGCGGACTTTTTATCAACCATCAAAGGATATAATTCTAGCAGAATTAGATATGTTCTGATAGTAAATAATGTATTAAGTGGATATTAACTACTGTTGCGTTTGCCATGCAAACATTAGCTTTCAAATAGTATGGATGTATACTGTGGATTACAAACCATTTACAAACTTTTTGAATGCCTAGTCTACACTGTGTGTACGCTGTCTGCCCAGATTCAGCAACTTGATGCAGTTTGTGCTCGATAACATTGCCCTGTGTTTGCTTTTCCTATGCTTCGTCTTCTTCATTGTGTTAATTAACTCTCAGCATTGATGACATTTTTTTTAAGGGGCCTTACAAAGGTTATCTAACGCCAAACAATTGTTTTTTCTTATATGCAGCATAACCAAGTGTAATGGTGTCAATATATATATATATATATGTATTATATATTATTGCCTTACAATAATGCAAAATAAACAACTACAATATACTGAGCAAACTTTGTCAAATTTTTTATTATCAACTAAGCATAGGCCACAGATCTCATAGGAAACCATTTAAATTATTTGTTTGTTTTTCTTTTAGCATCTCATGAATTAAGCAAGTATAATCACTACAATGTTTTGTCAAGAATATGAGACTTTCTTATGATGTAGGATATGTACAGTTCTATATATTTTAATAATATGTGTGACTTTAAGGATTTTATTTTATATTGCATGAAAAGTTGATCAAAAGAAAAGTAAAAAAATATAGCTAAAGACATTAATTTTAGAAAGGCAATAATATAATAAGGGTAAAAAAGTTTTGAAAGAAAATACGTGAAAAACTGAATTAACTACGTCCACAGGTAGCCTATATCTCAGTAAACATATGTATCCATTTGTCCCATGGGTGCTTCCCGTTGTGCGTAGTGGCTGGCTTGCACCTCCATTAGGGGCTTTGTCACAGTGATTAATAGCTCTTTCTATCATCTTTAATTCACTCCCTGATGATGGCGGCCCTGCTCACTGCTCGGGGTAATCGTATGATGTATGATTCAGCCCAACACCTCGTGGCAGGGGTGAAAATCATTCCATCCATGTAGATAGCAGGCCCGGGAACAAATGTTTCGCCTCTTAATAAGAATGAATGAATTAGGCACAAAGTGTAAACATTTACTTATACAGTTTTGTTTGTGTGTATTTTCTAAGTGGCATGATGTGTTTCACATTTTGATGAAGAAATAATATTGTTTTCATCATTATTTCTGTTGTCTTTCACATACATCAACATCAAAGTTAGCTTTCCTTTACAGTTGCTTCCTTGGGCTATCATGATGTGCCATCTGTGGTAATGATGCAGTTTGTGCCATGGCGCTGCTCCCAGCTGGAGTTCCCCTTCTCTGTTCAGAATTCTTTTAGCATTCCCTCTTTGATGAAGGGCGTCAGCTTTAGTGATGAAGTAATGTGCCTTACTGAACAAACAAACAGAAATATTTGCTATAAGTAGGAAAAACACACATTTATGCATGCCCACCAAACCTATCATCTGTATTTAAGGTCCTTGCCAATCCACATGTCTTGTTGAGCTACCTTCTTTGACTTATCAATCATCTGCACATGAAACCACAATTTTTAGAACTCTGAGCATAGCATATTTGCTTTTGGCTAAAGTTTACCTTACAGAAACATATATGTTTATGAGCTGAAATGTTCTCATTGAGTCCTCTGAACCGGGGGAATTCCTGGTCTAAATCAAATATAAACCTGTAGACCAGTGTGAGGGGGCAAATGTTAGTGGAGAAACAGGATTGGAGGGATACAGTTACCTTCAAGAGCACTTGCCACTCTAACATATAGCAAGCTTCACATCCACGACTATAAGCATGTCACACATTCTTAGTGGTAAAAATCATTACACTGACTCCCTTAGCCACACTGGATTTCATTGCCCGGCCTGGCTCTGCAGAGTCATTTTAATACTTTCCCTTCAAACACACTGTGCCCGCATAGTGTGCATGTCAAACACAATAGTTGGACAGATACTGTGACCAAGTATTGCTTCAGGGAATGATTAAGCTGTAGATCAGGTTTGTCAAACATACATCACAACTCAGACATTCCTACATAGAGAGATATCTGTTATGAACAAATGATTTTGCACAAAACACCAATCAGCATAGCATTATTACTACTGACTGATGAAGTAAGACAAACATTGATTATCTTGTCATAATGGCACTTGTTTATTTGGCACTTGAACATATTGTAGTCATAAGTACCTACCAAAGTGTTCTAAGGAGGGATAACTGGTTGAATGCCTACAGGGTCATGGAGTCCGAGGCTCATTGATGCGTCCTGGGAGCAAAGGCTAGCCCATGTCGTCTGATTCCATAGAAGAGCAACTATAATACAAATGCTGAAAAAGTTTATGATGATTCTGAAATAAAAAGATAGAGTGCATGGCAGAGATTTTTTGGCCGCAAAAGGGAGAACTGTAAAACACTAAGCTGCTGGTTTTCATGTAATGGCTGATAATATAAAACACATTTTTTGATAGGGCTTTCTAATATTATTATGATTAATAATTGTTTTCGTATACCAATTACCCCATTGTGTCTTGATTTTTTGCATACAAAATTAATGTCCATCTACCTTTTATTTTTTTGTAATGACTTCAGTATCAACCATCAGACACAATTCTGTCATTTTGGACTCAAGTTACTAAATTACCTCGCTGATGCATGATTTTCATCCAAAACAATTATTTTTTCTAAATATATTTAGTGTTTTTGGAACATGTCTTTTTAAAAATGAGACAGTAGTTGTGGGTTGTTTTAAATATCTCCATAGAAACTAATGGAACTGGAACTGTGTAGTACAGATTTGAAAGCTAACCCTAACCCAGTATTGAAAGACAAAGTCAAACATTGATGGTTTGGATCACTTTGAACATTTTCATGTTAAACATAATAGCCATAGCCTATTTGGGCAGAACAACAATGAATACAATTTCAGACCGTCAAGTTTTATTTGTGCTCTACTCAACTGAGTTTATTAATGCTCCTCCAGCAAACGGCAGAGTTGCTGCCTCAATTGCTTTGATAATTTGCGGAGACAGTCCTGTATGCAGGGACCTGTCCTCATTCTAGGGTGTTGATGTAGCAAATTTACGCCTCCACCCACACACCTGAAATTGTTACTTAATAATTGACAGGGTTTTTTGTTGATCTGGGTATAGGAAATCATTTTCACAACATTATCATATAAACTAAGAACTTTCCTTGAAAGGAAAAATCTTTTCGATTTTAGTAAGTTGGAAATGGAACAACCAACGTTATTCTTTTCTTGACAATGGATGGAAATTTGCACAAGTTTAAAGGTGAGAGCACATGGAAAACTTAAATGTTTTTATCCCATTAAGTCATTCAGAAGCACGTTTTTTTGTGGCTATTTATAAAGGAGTGTGTGTATCTGTGCATAATCAAAGGTTTCATGGCTGCCAGCACCGCAGTACAGTGTCATACAACCAGTCCATCAGGAAGGTTCCTCATTTCAGGGATGGCTTATGGAGCCTCATTAGCAGATAGTCTCTTCTTATTGTGCAATTTCATCTTGCATTAAGTACAGCCCAACTCAGATATATTCTGGGATACATCTGAGTTGGGCTATACTTGGGCATGATTGTTGGGCCTGATCTCATCTGCTGCAGCTTTCAGAAATAATAATAATAATAATAATAATACATTTAATTTATGATGCACTTTACATTTGGATCAAATCTCAAAGTGCTACAATGTAAAAGCAGATAAAAGCATCAATAAAAAAAGTTAAATAATAACTATATAAAAACCTGACCAAAAAGCAGCAATGTTAATTAAAGTTATAGGTTCTGCTAAAAAAGAAACTTTTAAGTCCTTTTTTGAATGTGTCAGTCGTCTGTGGAGCCCTGAGATGGTCAGGGAGGGCATTCCACAGACGAGGGCCAGCAGAACAGAAGGCCCGATCACCCATGGTGCTGAGCTTAGTTCGGGGAAGGAGGAGGCGGTATGAGTGGGTAGAACGGAGGGATTGTGTTGAGGTAAGTGGGGTGAGTAGTTCTTTTAAGTAGGGGGGTGCGTTACCATGGATGCACTGGTGAGTGAGGAGAGAGATCTTATAATCAATCCTGGTGGAGATGGGAAGCCAATGAAGGGAATGAAGAACGGGGGTGATGTGTTCGTGTTTACGAACTCTCATCAGGATCCTTGCAGCACTGTTTTGAACATATTGTAGTCTCTGAAGACTTTTATCAGGGATCCCGATGAGAAGTGTGTTACAGTAATCCAGTCTGGAGGAGACGAACCTGTGAACCAGCTTTTCAGCATCACTCAAGGTTAGTGAAGAACGAAGTTTGAAAATATTTCTGATATGGTGAAAGGAGATTTGCAGATGTGTTTGATGTGGGATTCAAAAGTGAGTTGAAGGGTCAAATCTTACACCGAGGTTGGTGACTGATGAAGAGAGGGGAATGTCGTGACCAGAGAAGGTAATACTGGTTATGGAGGAAGACTGGGTCTGATGTGGGGTGCCAATTAAAATTGCTTCAGTTTTGGAGCTGTTCAACTGGAGAAAGTTGTTTTTCATCCACACCTTTATCTCCTCCAGACAAACTTGGACAGTTGACAGGGGAGATGATGATGATAATGAGGATGGAGAGGCTGCTGAGGAAAATGTGTCAGTTTGTATGTAGATTTGCGTGTCATCAGCATAACAATGGAATGAGAGTCCATATCGACTGAACCTGGCCAAGGGGGAGCATGTACAGTATAAAGAGAATGGGGCCAAGGACTGATCCCTGGGGGACCCCACAGGTGACAGTTTGTGTCCGGGACCTTGAACTTCCAAGGGAAACGTATTCTGTTCTGTCAGTGAGGTAGGATTGAAACCAATTTAGGGCGTGGGCAGTGAGTCCAGTGGTGTGATGTAGGCGGTGTAAGAATCAAATCAAGGAGAAGAGATGAGCAGATGATCAGCAGATGAGATCAGGCAGGGATCTCCATGGACTATGATGTTTGTGCATGTCATTGTCATGATTGTCGCAGGTGGAAGAAAACCTGGAGAGGTGGAGGTATTCACTGAAGAATACATGTGTGTGAATGAAAAAGAAACAGGTGGAAATTTGAGGATTTAAGGAGTAGATGTTCAGAAGTTGCAGGAGGTTAAGAACTTGGGTCACTTTTCAGAGCAATGGAGATTTTGGAACGGAGGTGATGAAAGGGAGTTAAGGCAGGGTGGAGTGGATGGAAAAGAGTGTCAGCAGTTATCTGTGACAGAAGAGTAGTAACAAGAGTGAAGGGAATGGTTTACAAGACAGTACTGAGACCGGCAATGATGTGTGGTTAAGAGACAGTGGAACTGAAGGAAAGACAGGAGGCAGAGCTGGAGGTGACAGAGTTGAAGATTTTCTTTTGGAGTGATGAGGATTGACAGGATTAGAAATGAGCACATCAGAGGGACAGCCCAGGTTAGATGTCATGGAGAAAAAGTAAGACTGGCCAGTTTGAGATGGTCTGGACATGTGCACAGGAGATATTGTGCATATATTGATAGAAGGATGCTTGAGGGGAAGCTACCAGGCGGGATAAAAAGGAAAAGACCAAAGAGGAGGTTTCTGGATGTGGTGAGAGATGACATGCAGTTAGTTGATCGGACAGGAAGAAGAAGAAGAGTTAAATCTGTGTGCATGAGCATTGTTTTCACAATATTGTCATATGTAAGCTGGACTTTTTTAAACATAAAGAAAGTTTTAAACAAGGCCTGACTCTCACTTACACCATATTTAGCTCCACTAGCCACGTGCACCACTCTGAAGAAGCCCAGTGTGGGTTTAGGGGTCAAACTTCTATGTCCTGTTTTACTCTATTCACAATTAACCCCAGTACACTTCCCTCTGTTTTCACTCTTCGGTTCAGGAAAAGGAAATATAAAACAGTCAGAGCTGCACAACACTGGGCAGACACTGCTTATCCATCTTGGCATCAGCTCAAACAAATGGCAAACATACCATGTTGTTTCTTTAGGGTTTCCAAAGGTCTGTTTTTTACATATCAAGTACCGTCTCAAATGTTGACATTAATCCAAATGTGTGTTTTCCATGTGTCATAAGCCAGGAATATACCCTATGATTAGAAATAGAAAGTGTTGGCCGGAGAAACAAGTTATCTCCTATCATGCTTTGTTGATTTTAATTAGTCTGCTGAAAACATAATCAGTCACCATTTTTTTCCTAACTTCTATATCCCTCTGCTGTGTATTTGAATACATCAGTTCATACATTTTGTACATTTTAAAAAAAAGAAAAACTAGTATAAAGAATATAAAAACGTATTTAGAACTTTTTTGAGAGTTTTAGAAAATCATTGCTCCTGTCAGTTTTATGTTTTGGAAATTAAACAACAACACAGACGTCACTTTAACATGGAAGTTCTCTTTTTTTTTTACAGGTTGTGGTGATGATGACCTTGCCCTTTATCCATCTGACATCTTAAAAGACGGGTGTGGCTCTGATGGTGATCCAGCGACTTCTTCAGCCTTGGCGGAGGACCCAGCATCCCCCACACTCTCCGATTATGAGAGTTCACCCCATGAACCTTTGTCATTCCAACACCAGAGCATCTTTTTACCTCAAGAAGATTTGACCGTTCCTCTGGACTTTGAACTACGAGAGTCGGCAGTTCAGGGGGGAGGCCTGGGCATTTGGAGCCGCAGAAGGGTAAACGTCGGAGAGCGCTTCGGTCCATATGAAGGAGAGCAAAGGCCTTCTCTCCGAGACCCAACCCACGGCTGGGAGGTATGAACAATGCCAATGAAACACTGTAGAATTCACATAAGTATAGTTTTTATTTCCTCCAATGACGCCATGTTCACATTTAGCTTAGTGACCACAAGACTGTTGCTGCGGTTTGTTGAACGGTGATGTAATGTTAGCTCAGTGCCATTGAAAGTAAGCAAGTTGTGGTGCTCTTAACTCAATTAAAATGAAAAGTCATAAATATCTTTTTCATCCTGGTTAGGGACCCAGTGCAACCATTGGACAATCAGATATTGGTCAGCCAGCACAGATAATCGAAGGCAGGGTCAAATGACAAGGCCAAAGGTTAGATTTGGTCTCCGTCATTGTCCGGTTAGTTTGGGTTTTTTGAGCAAGAATAAGGGGCTGGCAGCGAATCAACCTCATTTAATCTGTCCTTCATTTAGGAAGGATTTAGTCCTTCAAATCCAGGTCTTCTTAACTTTGTATGACAAATCCAAGCTCATAGAGAATTACGGACCATGCAGTTCATTAAAGTTAAAATTCACAGGTTTGATTTAAAGCCTCATTCAATATAGCATCAGCTCTTTTAATAGAGTATTCCTGCTCCCTAAATACATTTAATATTTCACTTTAAAACTGAGAATTTGTTCGCAAAATATCAACGTTTGGCTTTGGACTGCAGTTGACTGGGATTGCATCAGAAAGTTAAACTCCGTCCCATGAGCTCTGACCCAGTCTTTTTTTTGTTGTTGTTATTATTTTTCTTGGGTTTTTTAAAATTATTTTTGCTACATTACTCCCAGTGTGACTCTAATATATACATGTCTACGTAGCACATGCATTTCTGCCCATTTTAATTACACAAGATCTTCATAAACATTTCCTGCCTTATTTACGGCTGGTTGACCGACATCCATAGGTTATTCCTTTTCTCAGGATAGAAACTAAAGAAAAAGGGGTTTCATGAATTTCAATCTGGCGGTAATTTATTAGGGATCTTGAATAATAATTTGTACTTGAAAAGCTCTGGTGCAAGGATGTGATTGTGCATGTGTGAGTGCATAGGGGCAGGCAGGTGTGGGGGGGTTCAGGGAAAAGATGGGATCCCGGCGAGGCAGCACTGTATCACAATGTTTAATTACCACCCTGACAGCGAGCCATAACTCTTTCCATTAAGTAAATAAGTTGTAAAGAATTTATGATGAAATGCCACATTATTCAGAATGGATATTCAGTGATGACATCCCACTGCATTAAATATGGTAAACCCTATTAAGCCCGCCTGAACCCCCACCCCCCAATCTCTTCTCTTATGCCCATCAACCCTCAGCCATTGCCTCCACTCCGCTTGCTTGCAAACTGTCAATATGCCAATAAGCCCAGGGTCTGTAAAAATAAAATTGATTTGGTAAATGTGAGTTAAGATAGATATGTTTGCTTTCATCATCAATTCTGTGCTGCGCAGTGAGATGATGTCACCGCCCGGGGAACGCTAAAGTGGCGCTCCCATCTGGAGCATTTGATGGAGAGTCCTGGGCGGCCCAGGCCAGTTGTGACAGACTGGGGGAAGTTTGTCACCAGGGAGGCTTCCACTCCTCGGCAGTATCACCATAAATTTAGGGGCTTTATTCATAAAGGGGCAAGAGTGATTTACGACTACCATAATGCTTTATGAATGCAGGAATGGTGACTTATGGGAAAGATAGCTTCAGTAAATACGAAGTAGAGAGGCAGCAGTGAGGTACATGTCAGGCTGAGGTGCTCATCTGCGCCATCATCCACAAAAGAGGACTGCTGCCAGTATTCATGTGCTCATTCATGTTGGAGTGTGTTTGTGAGCTGATATTGATCTATTAGTGTTTTAAAATGATTTTATCTGTGTAAATATAAAAATATGAGATATTTTATTATACACAAAGATGTGAACTGTTCTTTCACTCATTGACTATTTTTTCTCAAAAACAGATCATGAAAAGCACATGAGGACTTTACTTTTAACAACTATAAGGAGAATGGACATTTTAACCAAACCCAAAGGAAATCATATATTTCAACGTAACGTGACGGTAACTCTTTAAGACAAAGATTCCCAAGTTTTTTTGGAGCTCAGACCAGAAAGACATTATATTAGCTGTTTTACTATCAAAGTTTAGTAGATTTTATTTAACAGCTTAGAGAAAGTCAAATAAAAAACTGTGAAATATTGATAAGTTTCCCAATAATGTATTCATGAATTTCACATAATAATAATAAAAATATTTTTAACCATTACGTCACCAGCTTTTCCATAACTGATGAGTTTGATGCGGCCAGCAATTGCTAGCAGTGTTTGCATGCATTTCTTCGTGACCTCCCAGAAAATTCTCTTATCGCCTGGATGCCCACTTGTCCATATTTTGCAGTCTTTCTCTGAGTTGTTAGGCACATATAAATTCAAACTCCATTTGTGCCTCTCCTATTCTCAGCTGCAGCAACTATAAGACAGAGAGTTAGAGCCTGGGAGGGAGTTATCCCAGACTCAATGACCCATTGGGCTGTCCCAAACCCACAGGCCCACAGGATTATGCGTCCTGGGCTCGGAAAATTGTGTGTCTCCTGCAGTAGGACTGACTGGCATTGCGAGTCAGGGGTGCGAGAAGGGTTGGGATGGTGAGTAGGGCTGTACAGGGGTGCTTAGGGCCTTTGTGCAGCCCCTGAGTGAGAGGCGGGGGCGGAGGTGGAGGCGGGGATGGATGTGGATGCGGAGGCTATAGTGTTCATGGTAGCTTCAGTGGTGGGGAGATGGTGAAGGAGATTAGCAGTGATGGTGAATGGAAGAAGAGGATTAGATGCTGGCCAGTGCCTTCCTGTCTCTGTCTGTCTCCTGAGCCTTCGGGTCGTGTTTGGATGAAACGATGGAAGGGGACAAGGACGGAAACTGTCATTTAATCTGCTACCAGCTGAAAATCTTACATCAGCAAGACAATCAATCAATCAATCAATTAAATACTAGTTGTCTTGGTCGTTGCATTTGTTGGATCAGAAACTTTGAATACTTCGAATTTGCGATCGCAAAAGACAAGTTACGGTGAAACTTGATACTACAGAGCATATGGGAACGATGTTTTTTTGATGATTTGTCACATTTAAAAAGTTAGTGTTTTTGAGCTGATTTGCGACTGTGGTTCGACTAAAGTTTTTTTTATACCATTTTGCCATTTACAAAATCATTGTAAACTCTGGGAAACGTTCATCCAGGAATCAGGGTTTTGTATGTGTGTTGTAATTTTGTCCACATAGGCTCTTGTGTATGCATGCATACATGTGTGTAAGTCAGAGTCTGGGAGTGTGGATGGAGGGCGTTTTTAGAGGGCGTGTTTTTTTGTGCACGGATAAGCTGCTGTCCTGAATGAATGCAGATGTCTCTGGCTGGCTGTCCGTCTGTCCCCTATTCACTGACGGTGCGTCGACTCTCTGAAAGAGCCACTCTCAGTTCTGGGCAAAAGCCCCTTAATCCCTGAGGCCCTGCCACATCCCATCCACTGTCAGTGGAGATGGCCCTGCCCTCAGCAGCGCTTAGAAAGCAAGGCACTAGGGATGAACCTCTCTGTCACTCATGCCTTTCTCAAAGGACACACATGATCAAATTTTCACACACACATATAGTTTTTCGAAATTCAGAGTGAAAATATCCTACAGCTGCAAAGGCAATGGTGAATGGCGGTTGTCAATGCATTGTGCTGCGTGAACACAACAGCTGCACTTACGTCCTTTTGGGACCTAAAAAGTGGAAAAATGGTGGCACTAATAAAATAACCCGTGCAATTAAACAGATCTCCATAACTCCAATGTCAAAAGTTCTTTATTACAACGTATGCTAACATTTCAGCTTCTGCAGCCTTCTTCTGAGCAATAAGAGAGTTTAGGAGGAGGATAAAATTTGAGTTACAGCAATTTATATTCGATGCTTCAAAGTCGGCTCATTTTGTCACAAGATGAAAATGACATCATGAGCCATCCTCATTACTTCTTTTGGTTGAGCACTTCTTACTAGGGGAAGATGCGTACAATCCCACCATCCTTGTGGGACCTGTTTCCTTTCAGGACAACAGCACTAACTGGCTATGGGAGACCTATAATAATTAAGCAGCCAGTGGTTTCACTGGCACTGCATAATTGTAGATAGGAAATACACTAATTTTAAATGAGTTGTGTGACCAGATATATATTGACGGAATGTTCTGTGTGGGTGAACAGTGTCACGAAACCCCCCCAGATTTCTTCCATTTTAGTGTGTACCAGCTAAATTTGTATGATATTCAAACAAATGTTAACAAGGGATAACTGAAATGAAAAAGTATGCTTCCCTTTAGCTACTTCTGCCACCCTTAGCTGAAGCTGTTGCACCCAAATGCTTTTGACAACTTATGAGCAGTCAGCATCTCAATAGGATTCAGGGTTTGATTGTGCCTAAGCTACTCCAACACTTTAATTTTATTTATTTTGAGTCATAAAGAGGTGGAATCAATCTTATGTTTTGGATCCTTGTCTTGTTGCTGAACCTAGATGCACTTCTGGCTCACCTCGAAGAAGCATAACGAGGCATTCATCCTTTGAATTTTCTCGAAGAGGGAAGAATTGGGTTTCTCTCAATTATGGCAAGTTACCCATGACCTTGAAGCATTGAGGCATCCGAACAATATTACACTGCAACCTCCATGCCAGACCATAGGTATCCTGCTCTTTTGTTTTGTTTGGAGATTGCTGTGTTTGGTTAAAGCCAGATGTGACAGACTTTCTGTCAAATTAACAACTTTTTTCTCAAAATCTGAGGGCCAAACTCAGATGGGCCTTGCCATTCTCCTGGTTAGCAGGATTTGCCTTACCACCTTTTTTGCCAATTGTCTTTTGAATAATGGAGATGTGAACACTGAAAATTATTTAGACAGGAGAGGTCTTAAGATTGTTGGATGTTTTCTTTTGAAATTTAGTGACTTCTTGAATTTTATTTTACTGTTGGAGGAATTGTGAAATGGGGTCACTTACGGTACAGTCTACTTTTATTCCAAGTCTTATCCATTTGTAAATAAAATATCTCACTGGGAACTTTGGATTCCAAAGCCTTAAAATAGGCTTGTAAACCTTCTCAGACTCATGTATTTAAGTCACCTTCTTCTTCATCTCCTCTGGAATTAATTTCGATTTGGGCATAGTGTGCCACATTACGACAAAGCTCGGTTTGTATGTTTTTCTATTGCCTTCTTATACACGATCAAGCTTTTTATTTAACATGTTTATAATTATAGCATTTGACAATGAAACGAAATGTGAGGCATTTTAGGATTTTGATAATCATGATATATTAAGATTTTGTCAGGTGATAAAATGTTATGAAACATATCTGGCCTTTATTTTTATGATCCTTTTAAAAACCTAAAATATCTATGATTTCAGCAATTCAGCATTTTTTGATTAATGATCATAGCTTAGCAATTTTACACATGATTTTTTATTGAAATCTTTCAGTTATGGATTTAATTAAATTATGTACAGAACTGGAGATTAAATATCTTCGCTTCTTCCAATATCTTATCGGACTCCTGAGCAACACCCCTGTTCTCTGGTTCACAATCTCTTCTGTTAAAACAGTACCATAATGTTGTCCGCTGTCTGTGTCTATGTGTACTTTCATTGCTCCTGGTGTGCGTGATCGGGATGAGCCTATTGAAACTTCCATACGGAGCCTTATTATCTTGGATAGGAGTGATGTCTGATGTTTGAGATTTGATCCAAATGTAAAGTGCATTATAAATTAATGTATTATTATTATTATTATTATGTCCATTCAAAATCCCAAAGACAAAACAAGCAAGAGGTCAGTCTCCCTGCCACTCTGTTGATTAATAATCTCTTCCTTTGAGTAAAACTTTGGTTTGCTGGTGTAGGTTTAGGATTATATGTGTCTGTGTTTATGTGTGTTTGGGGTGTTACTGATGTTGTCTATCTCATGTGAGAGGACCTGGAGTATTTAAGGCACATTTATAAAGACAGAGAGAAAGATAGGGTGTAAGAAAGTCCCCACTATATGCAATGAGTTCCAAGAGATAGTCCAGGGGATGCTCTTCTCTTGTATTAAAGAAGATGAAAACCATACAATTTGAGGGGAAATCAGTTTGCTCCTCATTCCTTAGCACCCCCTCCTCTTTAAGCTTCTTCTTCTCATACCCTCCTCTTCCTTCTTTCTGTCTGAGTTCCCAGCAGGGAGGGGAAGCTAGGTTAACCAACTGAACAAAGTCAGAGTGAATTGCAAAAGGACAAAGGCGGGCATGAGCAGGGGATATGCCAGCTGGAAGGTGTAGCCAGCAGCACAATACCAGGTAAGGGAGGCTCTTGTCAGGGGTCCATCCAAGCATGACAAAGGTCATGAGCCTCATTAGGTATGAAGTGAATGGAAGGAGGTTGGGAAAGGGAAGGATGAGGAAGGAGGGGTTCACCTGTTTACAAAGCTCAGAGAGGGGCATGTTTCTCCTCCCTTTATATCTGACATGTTGGGATGTGGAAAAATCCTGACTAGAAGATGGCTCATAGCAAGGGTCATAACTCACGCAACATCCTCTGCTCTGAAAATAACCATTTGGTCTTAATTGAAACACGCGCAGGGTAAATTCAATGACACAATGAAAAATGTCTACACAGCCACAAATATAATCAATATATATGTGGGTATATATGTAGGTGCATTTACTCATTGGTAAGGATATAGACACTTCTGTCTTTTAACACAGATTTAAATCATCTCTCCTCAGCATGTACAGAATAGGATATTCTGAGGAAATGTGCATTTCTGAAGTTACTGGAACAAATAAGGTTGAAAGTCACTCCTAAATTTCCTCCACATCCACTTTAACCAGCATTGTGGTTTTATTAAATGAATTAAAATGGAGAAAGGGGAGAAATGAGAGAAGAGATGGGGCAGCTTGTATTATAGACTGCTTGAGACATTGAATTTTATGTCTCACACTAAAGAGGTTTGAGGCATTTCTAAGGTACTTGAATTATAGGCACCATGCCAGCTGTCCATAAGGCTCCCCTGAGCAAATTTTTTTTTTTAAAGGAAATTTTATTCACATACCCCCAAAATGCAAACGTGCAATTTAGATATAGAGTCTATGTGTAAAAAAGGTACGCTCTGCACGGATAGGAGTGAAAATCAATGGACCCCTAAACAGCATACAGGAAAGAGAGGTGATGAATTCAGTGTGCAGGGTCACAATGGTAGGCTCATAGATATCTTATCTACTTGGATTGATAGGGGATGGGCCTTTCCTTAAAACAGTACTGATTGTTTCCAAATGTTTACCCAATGGTGAAGTTTACAGGGAAGGAGAGACCACGATTTAGGGGCAGAGTTTGCAGGCTTTTTATTTGAAAATAGAGAGGTAACAGCAAGTCTGTCTGAGCTTTCCTGTCCTGAGTTGCTGCTAGTGCTTAACTACTGTACCTCTCAGATCGCATTACCTAGGCACTAAATCTAAGTATCAGTTAATGCAAATAATCAAGAGCTAATACTGTTCTGTGAAACCACTGTCTGTGATCACAATTGTACTAACAAGCTTAGGCCAAGGTTCTCTGTCCTCTTGGCTTCTTTCAAACACTCCCTCACTGTCTCACGACTATTGTAACTCGTACACACACATTCACTTTACTTATGTATCAATGTATTCCACATGGAGTGTGCAACTCTGTGTATGTAGTGTCTATGTGTGTACATTCACACATTCAAATATTTGTTCTGTCCCTGTGCTGCAATTCAAAGGGTAATGGGATGGTGCAGTCTGGTTTGAGAGTTTATTTCTGGGATAAGCTCTAAAAAATGTAACCGGGCAATATTCAGCCGAGTAATACCGGACACCTCTTAAAATTACTCTATATTGCTGCTCCAATTAGAGTGGATCAGGACCAAAACCAGAGTTGAGATCTGCCAGGTTTTAGGGAGAGAGAAAGCAGAAGCCATTGGTGGCAGTAATGAGGTCTCAACCCCAACTTTGCTCTATTATGCCATAATGCTTTAATTTAATCCATACGATAGGCTGCTGTGCACTCTTGTGTTATTACATAGTCAGATTTTGTGAATTGATCCTGTCTGTTCCCCTTAGTTGAGGCTCAAAAAGCCAAAGGTGTCTGATGAGCAAATGATTAATAGACCACATCAGGTTTCTTAGGGAGGGTGTTTAATCTGAGGTGAAGGCAGTCAGTTCGAAGTTTTTTATTAAATAATAAAAAAATAAGTAAGCCTATGTAACTTATGCTGTGCATTCCTGCCCACACACCATGGACAAGCCTCTCAATATAGCATCACTTCACAATCAAAATAATTGTTTTAGCTTAATGTTTCACTGAGTACCAATTAACTTATAGTGTATTTCATAATAATTTGAATAATGTTTGAAGGTCACATTTTAAATTGCCATTGCTGCTGTATTTTATGAGGTTAATTACCATGGTAATAATCCAGAATCAAATCCGAGTAAATGATTGTTTTGAAATTGCTTTCAGGTTGCATAATAATGATGCAGTCCATCAATTTTTGTCATTGCATAATTAGAAGGGATGTTATATTATATTCCAAATAAATTTTACATTAAAACAGAAGTGGAAGAGAAATAAACAGTTTAAATTTTATTTTGAAAGGAGTCAAGGCTATTTATTTGTATAACTCAGAAAGAATACAAAAAAATATATAACAGTCTTACCCAAAGTTCTGCAGAACATATGACAAAAATTAAACCAGGAGAACAATTGAAAACAAACATGTAAAAATAAACACAGACTGGACACAAAAGCAAATTTTAAAAGCCATTAAGAAAAAAAATAAAAACAGTATTGGCAAGGACAAGTTATAGATATCAAATTTTACACATGATGTAGTTTCAATGGACTTTATAGGGTGAAAAAATAAATTGAAGTAAGTTCAATCTTTGCAATTAAAATGTACAAGCACATACAGACAGTATGAGGGACACACAAGTTGAAAAATACCTAGAATGCTGATTTGAAATCTGCTAATTGTATCAAAGGATCCATCCCTCTATATTGAAAATGTAACTAATTTTTCTTCAAACTACTTGAAAATAAATCAAAGCCATTTAAAAGCTGAAGCCACTCGATAGGTTTTGAACCACTGCACGCAGGATGTAGGAAGTTTTAAATTTTGATTTTAAAGGTGTCAGTGCAGGTATTGTCTAACATCTGTGGGGAGATTATTTCAAGTCGGAATTATGTAGTAACAGAAATTGTATTGGCTCATTATATTTTAATTTAACCCTTGGGACTACCAGTAGCTCAGACAGAGATGTCCTAAGGGTTCTGGATAGTTGACATGATGCAAACATATCAAAAATAGATTTTGCCCTGAACTGCAGAGTGATTCAAAGATAAGTAGTAGGATTTTGATTCTGTGAGTGACGGCGAGCCAGTGTAAATATTAAAGAAATGACTTGATATTGTCATATTTTACATATAAAATAAAATTTTGCAATTAAATGATGTCATAAATACCGCATTGGATAGATAAAAATTATGTCTGGACTAAAAAACCCAAAGAGGAAAGTGTTTCTTTAATTGAGATTTGAGCACTAATAGAGTTGTAGAAGAATTTGTGGTTGGAAACATTCCAAACTTTGGAATGGTCTTTAAGGTCTGATCAGCTTTCTGACCATCTCTGTGACAGACCAGTTTTTGGTCCAGCTTAAAACTAGTGGTCCACTAACCTATGCAGATAATGTGGAACATAGTGATTCAGCAAGTCTAAGGAATAAGCCGGGGCTAATTAATATTTAGAAGTTAATTCAATCTTTAAAAAAATAAAATCAATAAAAATATGAAACTTATTTATTAACTTACTGAATAGGTAACCATAAAAAGCCTGTGTAAACTTTTGAAGGTTTTTAAAAAGGGAGATAGGGTTAAACTGAAGGCAAAATTTGTAGTACAGTGTACTGGCTTTAAAAGAAGACCTCAAACACAACCTTCAGATTCTTGCAGGTTTATAGTAGGATGCCATTGGACTGAGAAACAAATTAATAATCACGGGAGACAGTGGTGGATGGCATAATGGATTCACGTATAAAATCTCAGTTTCTATTAATTGAAAAAGGAAATTTTGAGCAAGTTGTGTTATAACCTCTAATTAAGAAATTAATGGTTTTGTTAATGTAAAATTTCAGAGGTAAGTATATCTGATATCATCAGAAAAAAAATTGACAGATTTTATTTATTTTTCTTATTAAATAAACCAATATCATTATATGTGATATGCATGTATATATAAAGAGAAAATAATTATTCCAAAAATGGAACTTTGAGGCTCACTGCTGGTTAAAAGCACCTCACTATAGGAAATATCATTAATGCTAATGAAAAATGGACAAATTTACTTTAACTGCCATACCGCAAGAGAATAACAAGATCATAATGATTTGAAACTTGAAAAAGGCAATTAGGAAATTGTACACATCGCTTGCAAAATGTAACAACTATTACTGTTCTAAAATAGTAATCTCTGAGCTGAATTCACTGTGCTGCATTCTGGGCTACGAATGCTGCATATCAAACTTCATTTGAGTTCTGCAGCATTTACAAATGTGGGGATAAGTTAAAAAGGGAGTTAAAAAAACTGTAGCTTAGTGTCTAAGCTTGGGCTTGACCAAGCCTGAGATGAGAAACTCAGGATTTCCAGTTTCAGAATACCTGATCTGAGTTGATTGAGTTGTTGCCTTAGTGAACGTATCTACAAGTTTAATTCATCTTTACGTTTAAAAAAAAAAAAAAACGGAGAGCAACGCAAAGAGCTCTGATCTGAGAGCACATCCACGGGGTGAGATGTTTGAAATATGCAGTTTGACAATGTCATAAATCATGCAATAAAAGCATAGACAATCTGGGTTTCAGTCCTCTCCTGAAATCAATCTATTAACATGACAAATGACCGAGGGCCACGTCACGACTGACAGCCACGTCACCTCTGACAGCGCTTTTAAACCTGCCAGCGAGCAGGATAGGTTCACAGAATAAGTTACCACGGTAACTTACTCTGAGTTTAACTTATCCTGGTTTAGGGAACAGAAAACCCAAAGTTTCCCTCATCTCAGGCTTAACCAACTCAGAGTTTCCACTCATGCCGCTTCCTGAAATACCCCCAGTGACGTTAATCTAACTATATTGTAGAAGATTTTTCAGGGAGCCCTAAAATTGTTCATTGTTTTAAAATGTAAATTGGGCAATAAAAACATATATTAGTTTAAAAATTAACTATCTATACGCTCATGTTTTTTGTGTTTTATATATGTTATGCATAGGGGAGGAGATGAAGCTTCAAATATGGCAGTCCCTCTTCAATGCACAGGTAGATATAGCTCACTCATACCGGGAAACGTTAATGTTTCTCCTCTTGGGTGAAGTAGAAGATATAGTTGTGACTGGGATTAAAAAGGACATACATGCATAAAGCAACTAAGGGGGTGGGTTGGAAAAGACAGAAAAACTAGACAAGATGGAAACAAGAGTGATCGATGAGGCAGAAGAGACACAACAATGAATAGAGGGGAAAGGAGAGTACAAGCAGAGAGACAAATCAGTCAAGATGAATGAATGAGAAGCAGAAAGAACCAAGGACATGGTTAGAGAACTCAATGTCGTGTCAGATACATGTTAAGGGAGTCCGCTTTCTCGGTGGAGTGTTCCCAGGTGTCCCCTGCAGTCTGTAATAGGATTTTCCAGGCTACAGCAGGTAGCCAGTGAGGGAATTTTGTTCATCAGCGCTCACAGATAAGGGTTAATGCTGCCCAAAGGTTCCTCTACTATACAGGGCATTCTGGGAGTCTGTCGCTCCCTCCTTGCCCGCCTGCACTGTCAGTACCAATCCATCAAAAAGGATTTTTTCCTTGCAAAACTTTGGCCATGTCTGACATCTCCAACAAACTAATTGTTGTCTTCAGTTCACGTAAGTCCTGTGAAGTCCTAACAAGTTAGCGTTTTCCACACAGATGAGAACAAATTGTTAAACCAGTTACTCAGCTGAGTTATTATGCTCTAACATCAACCCTAAACAAGACTAAAGAGGATTAGAGAGAATACCAAAATGAAAATGGCCAAACTATCTATTTAAGAATTTTTGGTGTCATCCACATTATCCATGTCAAGTATTCTGTAAGTTAATGGTCTCGCTATCACGAGAGAACAAAAGAGCATTTTCCTGAGGTAACGAGATAATTGTTTTGCTATTATGAGAAAATGAAAGACTGTTGTCTCGAAAGAATAAGTTAATTAATTCATTATTACGAGAAAACAAAAGGTCTTTTAGTTTTTTGTTTTTCAGAGGTCAGAAGTATGATAAATGTATGCATAGGTGGCTTCTTAACAACTGTAGCAACTGTTCCAAGACAAAAATGTCAGATCAACACATCAGTTTCTACTTCAACAAGGTGCCACCTATGCAGCAGCTATGGGACCGCTGATCTCTGATAATAAACCATAATAAAATAATAATAATTTCTTGTGATATCAACATATTATCTTAATAGTTGTAGCAAACTTCCTCTTGTTTTCTCATCATAACTAGATTATTAACTCATTATCACAAGATATATAAATAATTACCACCATGGGTGCTCTTGGCTTGCATACTTTTCGTCAAGCTACTGTGTGACAGGCATTGTAATGGTTCTGGGCAACCTCTTTTTGGATCATACAGTGCTTCTTTCTGGCCCTGAGTGACAGTGGGACCAGGTCCAATCACTACCGATGACATACAGCTATAAATCATCCCGCTGGCACTGGGTTCTTCCTCCTGACCAGCTATCAATTCCTACAGAGGACAAAAAGGTCTTTGTGGTCTTCAGGCATCCAGAACGTCTTCTCACCTTAAGGATTCTAAGGTTCTTGAGGAAGCTTGTAAGGGAAAACATACATACTCTTTGTTTCTCTTTTATGAAGCATGTCAATTAATGCTTTGACTAATCGACAGCTAATAGTAACTGAATCTAAACACCTGTTGAACAGCATGTCTTGATCAGATCATCCACTATTTATGTATGTCAGCATGGAAACTGCACATTGACGTAACTAAACAGCGATAAAAGTCATTAGCCCTCATTTTCAGCAGGAGCCCAACTTTTCATCAATTTCATCACTGTGTAGTGATGTGTGAAGGATCAGTCTGCCAGAGTTGAGGCGGCCCTCACCAAAGGTGGTCTCCCTCCATCCCTACCTCCCTCCTTTACATTCCTCCTTTCCACCACTCACCGTCCTCCCTGTGTGTTTGGATGGCTCCACCTCACTGTCAGTATGTGAGCGACGGCTATTTTCCTTACAGACCAGATCAAGACAGGATATTGGCCCCAGGGGTCCAGAGGATGTGAAGCTTCTGACACGTCCCGTAAATCTAGGATGCCCCATCTCTACTGCTCGATCTGCACGCAGCAATGAGAACTCCAATGAAGCGTGAGGATGAACATTCCTCAGGCTGTTCTCACACACAAACCCCAGGGTTTTTTCTTGGAGAATAATACTTCTCTTCCTCTCTTTTCCGACTAGTGAGCTTTCCAATACAGCAAAATGTCTGTCCTTCAACCCATGGTGAAATAAGTCCCTAAACCCCAATCTTGAAGCCATAACAGGTTTTCATAGAGCGACTCCTTGCTTACTGTATGGTCTTGTGTTTGTGTTAAATGAAGAATATGAAATGGTGTGTTATTCCATTGTCTATGAGAAGGAGGTATAAATTGTCTGTGTTGATATACTTAATTCACAATCCTCTTTTGTGTCTTTCTCAATCCAGTGGCATGGAGCTGGCAGAGCTCCACCAATGCAATCAAGCTAACTCATATCTCATATAAACATTTCCTTGCACATACCTCATTAGACAACATATTACTCCCTTGGGGGTCTATATGTGTAATCGTATATATATATATATATATATATATATATATATATATATATATGTATATATTTGTAGCTCCTGTTAATCAATTTAAAACTTTATTAACACATTTACTGGGACTCCACGTCACCAATGACCTAAATTAAACATTTTTTCTGGACATCTGGAAATATTATTCAATGAAGTCTTTCAGCATGTTCAATGAGTCTGACACTGAAATTTGTGTCACACAAAAGGGGAATCAGATATGTTTCCCCCTTTGTAGTTGCATACACAGTTAGATATGTAGTTGGATACACAGACTGAGCAAAATAAGTCAAAGAGACAGATACATTTTGGACACAAATTAAAAAGTTGACTGAACAATCAAGAATGAAACAGCACACATACAGGGACCCTGGTCAGTCAGGGGTGGCCCCTTTTCTCCTCAACCACACTGTCGCATTAGCCATGTTAGCCAGATTTTTCATCCAAATGGAAATGCAGCCTGTCATTTCCACACACCTTCCAACCGCTCAGTGTATCCTATCAGTCATATTGCGCTTGTGGCCTCGCAAATAGGCCTGCCACTCTCACTGTCATCTGAGTAACGAATGTCCCATCGTTGCCACGGAGTCGGCCAAAGAAGCACTCAGGTCCACTTTCAGCCCACCTAATTGTTTCCTCCCTCTCCTCCCCCTCTTCTCACCACCGCACCCTTGTGACAAGTCTTTTGGACCTCTGTAGGAGTTTAAGGTTTATGTGTGTTTGTGGGTGCTTTTTAGACAGGAATGTTCTTTTTTTTCTTTGTGCAATGAGCGCTTACCCCCAATTTCCCATATAGAGTCAAAAGCAGAAGCATAATAGGAGCTGGTGTTGGGTGGAATAAATTGCTTCCTGGTCTGGTAACGTAACAGCCATCATAAATAATGTAGACCAATTTTAAGGTGACGATGGGGTATTAGATGCTATTTAGACTGCAGAAGCCATGCAATCGATCTGTAGCGAACATTCCATAGATAATAATGGGATGATGTCATGGTTATTCATGGATATTCCCAATGCTAGGGCAATCAAACAGATTTTGGGGTAACAGCATCATCGTGTTTTTCCATTCATTCTTTCTTTTTTAATGGGGGTATGATGCATTGTGTAATCAATGGAACAATCAGCAGGTTGGTTGAGAGAGGTGAAGTGAACGTAGCATGCTAGTGACATACATATCACACATAAATGGACATAGAAAACCCAGCTTGCAATCATACAAGCATATTAAGATAGATGTTAAAGGTCTGATCATGATTCAGATGGAGATAAAGTATCTGGATGTGTCTCCCCTCCATATAGACAGAGAGTGTAAAAACTGATTCTCCACTAGAATGCTCTGAAATGAGCCAAATGCTTTATTCAACTTGTTGAATTCTGATACAGAATTGCCACTTAGGGATCACTGATGTCATATAGGAACATGAACTTTGTTTTGGCAAGATGAGGATTTAGGAAATGTGAGGTATGGAGAGTTACTAAGGTATCTTGGAATTTGCCTTGAAGTCATGTACACTGCAGAGTGAGAAAGAATGATGGAAAGGCACCGTGAAACATGAATGTAACATAAAACAATATTTATAATTTGGCCGCATATGTGTATTGTGAGATATACTTGATTGTAGTTGAGAAAATATAAGCCTTGAACCATGAACGGGTGAGATATAGTATGCACAGATATTGTATTATCTGCGTTTGGATGCAGCAAACGTGCACCTACATAAAGCAACAAACACAGTTTGCTTTAAGCTTTAAAGACGGCGAAAGTGAGAATGAGAGAAGAGTAAAAAGGGGGACTGAGGGAGGTATGGTAGGGTAGTGGAAAGAAGAGATCAAGAGGGGAGTAAAAGCTGGCATGACTCCATAGTGTTTTGTCGCTGGCCCCACTGGGCAGGAACATTATTGTGAATATTAGTTCAGAACTTCTGGCACCCATTCAGACACAGGCCTCTGTCTGTGCGGGAGGAGGGAATAGCAGCAGGGTTCAAGCCCCATCATACCCACACACACACATAAACACACACCACTACTGCCATTAACCACCACCCCCCATCTCCTCAGCGCACTCAAGACTAGAAAGGCTCCAAAACAACAAGATGTGTGAAACCTCAAGTCCTGCTTAGCCCTGATAACAAGTCCCAGCTTTTAAAAAATAAGCAAACACATGTGGGTGTTTGAAGTCCCCCTTATCTCTTCTAACTTTGGAGAGTTTCTCCAACAAGATCAAATTCAGCTTTAATATTCTCGCCTTTTTAATGAATTTATTGTTGAGCCAAACTTTCATTTAAACTCAAAAGCTCACAGCTTTGTCCATACACCAGAACAGTTTATGGCAGACTTCTTTCATGCTGCTGATGAGAACATGGCGTAGAATTCTGTTGAACTCCATAAGGACTTGGTCAGAAATACTCAAGATGTTTGGTTGATCTTGTATGAATTGTTAGGAAGTATACTATAGTTATACGTAGGTTCCTCGTAGGGTTCAAGGCTATTCACATCTGGGAATATGCACAGTTGTCTAGTAACACCTTGGAAATTAGGGAAAGCTACAATTTTTTTGAGCAACTGATTGAATTACTCATCACTTTGCTTAAGGTTTACTCAAGGTGGGAGGAAACTGAACTGAATGAGCACCGAAAATGGAACTGAAAAAGACTGGGGGGAATAATTGGAATCATGATGGTTCTCCATGGGTAGTAGCTAAAATAAATGATGCAACCGAAGATTGCAATAGCAACCTGGCACATACATAAAATTACAGACAAACCCAAAGTGACCGAGGTTGGCAGCTGGGGAAAAAGCAACTCCCTTAGAAAGGAGGAGGAGGGTGTAGTGTCCATTCAAGACAAACAGGGTGACACAATGCAAAAGGGTCAATGCTGGGTCAGTAAAGTCCATGAACTGCAGGGCACATCTTCTACAGGCAGCAAGCACTTAAAAATAGGTGAGCTGTTAGCATTAGCTATTACCAAGGGTCGTACTATCCCATCCAAAATGACATACATTGTAGAACTGCGTGATTTACATTTGTACGTGCATTTATGAATATATTTGTAGGGTGTTTTTGGAGTAAAAAAATCTGTTGGGTTGGTCCTTTGACACGGCCGTCACAAAGGTCATGTATCTATAAGTATTTCTTTGACCTGTAACCCATGACCTCTCAGCCTGCCACCACAGCAAGGGCTAGAGAGTTGTTGCCATGGTAACATGTATGCGTAGGCTAGTGAGGCAACAGATGAGATATACATATGGTGTGCTTGGTAATTTTTACAGTCAAGTTTATTGAGCTGAATGTTAAAGAGTATTTTCAGAGTTGGCACAACTATTCAACACAGATACATCTCTCATCAAGAAGAACAATAAGGTTTGTAATGCATTTTATCCTATAAAAAAAACAAGCCCCACTGCTTACCATCAAGAACCCTGGTGAGGATGAGTCGTTAGGCACTCAGGTCTCTATCCCATCCTACCTCGGGGGTTTTCGATGGGTTTTGCCTTACACCCGCTTTTGTTAGATTATCCCCGTAATAAATCTGGATCTGGTAAATAGCCCATGAATAGAGGGATATTTTATACTTGGTGGCATAGGGTTGATTTAGTGGGCAGAGGCTGCGTTGCCTCTCTTCTGAACAACTCCAAAGTGGTCACTCAGTGAGTCCTAAGAGGCATAAAAAGCCGGCAGTAGTTCATTAAATCTCCAGCATGAAGATGGGACCGCTGTGGCTTGGATTTATAATAGTCAGGTGCATATAGTGGCAGTGGCACTCAACCCCACCTCTCATTCTCTGTTTGTCCCAATGAGGAAATAACTAAGCATGCTGCGCTATTTATTGGCTGCAAAGCTTGGAGAGGGTAGCTCTCCAAGCAGAGAGACAGGGACACTGGGAGGAAGAATAAATAGCTTGAAAGACAAAAATGAAAGAACACAGGACTGGTGTCTTTAAAGGCCCTGTTACTTGTTTCGTATCCTGAACAAGTCAAGGGAATCATACCAAAGTCTTTCTCTCATTACAAGCAATTGTAATGAGAGAAAGTGAATGTGGTTTTCGGAGAATGTGTATGACCCTCAAAAATAGTTTAGGGCATACCAGGGTAAACAAGAGTCAGAGGTCAAAGCATGAGAGTGGCCTTTCCAAACTGAATTTAAGTTGCTGTGCATGTGATACACAAATGCTTGCATTTCTTTCCCTGTCTTAACTTTGAATTTGTTGTTATCACTTCAGCTCATTATTTTTCCACATGAATTAAGAAGTCACACGCTCTCACCTTGAGGCATTTGCTCCTGAGCCACCACGTATAGAGAACATTAAATATTTGTTTCCAGATTCTTCTGTGCTTTCAGTCAGTGATAGGGCATTCACTCACTCACGGCAGCTTTTGTCAATCATTCACACAGCAAAGACTAAGGCAGGGACTTCAGGTTGAAAGAACATTGAGTAATATCATCTGAAACTCAAAGAATAAATGATAATGTTGCCATGGCAATGGTAATGTTTTCATTTGTGTTTTATAATTTGTCTTAAAAAATATGAAAAGTGTGGTTGAAAAGGAATTGTCCCTGAAAAAGATTAATCATTAAATGTGTCTTACAGTGAGCTTTATTAATGGACCCAAATAAAGTAAAAAAGGTTTACAGTATGCACACCTTTTGTAATAGCAGAACCTCGGGCTCTGGACATAACAGAAAAATTCCATCTAATCATTTCAATGAAAATCCCTTTCATACTCATTTCAATATAGTTTTCCAGACAGCATGATTACTTCAAGGCACATTACTTAAAATGTTACCAAGGAAAATGACACTGTTTACTCTCTTGTCCCTTTTTTTTTATTTCTGCCTCCGACTCAGAAGGTTGAAGAAAAGCAAATATTTTAATCTCCACATTGAAGGACAGCATAAGGGCAGATGAATGCCACTTACTGTGGGAGTGCTGAACTATGACTCTCCAAATAGGATGATTTAGACTTGTATTAATCAAATTCAGAAATGTCAAGTTTCCCTTAAGATGTAGGGCCTGATCAGTGGAAGCTGATGTCCTTATAGAGACGTAATGAGAATAAATATGCTGGCTTCTTGGTTGTCTGCGTGTCCCAGAGTGCTGCTGTGTTCAGCCATGCCCTAACCACTTATGAAAGACACAAGGGAGGAGTGCAATCTCGTCTGGTCCTTAGCTCAAAGATAATATTCCCTGTTTTATCCACCTCCGCCTGACAAATGAGTGTCATTAATCAGTAGCCACTATATGTGAGTGTGTGTGTGTGCATATGTGTGTGTGAATGGTAGTTTTAAAAAAATGTTGAGAATTGCGGTGAACACTGGGCAGTGCCATTCTGAGTATTTTTGCAACGACGAATAGCAAACACACATTGGCACACCTTAAAGATCAGATAAAGGACCGTAACTTATGGGCTGACACAGTTGGTGGCTACAAGATAAATTTTGTTTCACTTTCAAGTTGTGTTCATTGTAAGGTGTAAAATAGAACAAAATTATAAGAATAGATTTGAATTGAATCAGATTTAAGCGTAAACCAGCATTATAGCCTATTTTTGCAGACTAAGAAATTCTGTTTTGATAAAGACCAAGACAAACAAACTGATGGTGGAACACACCTGAAGAAGTGAGAGGGTAAAAAAGAAAAAAAAATAATAGTAAGAGCAAGAGAATGTACAGGAAGGACAAGTAGGAAGGTAAAAAATTTACACTACAGGGCCAATGGCTGTCTCTTAGTAGATGAGGTGGCACAGAGCAAAAGGACCCAAGGAGTACCTCTGAGTGGACAAATGTGCTTTCCAATGTAATCCTGAGTAATTAATTACATCTTGACAAAATAAACAGTGGCCACGAAACACACATTAGGCAGGAAAGCATGCGTTTCAACACACAAACACCTGCACATACATACCCACACACACACAATATATTTACGCAAAGTATACACATGATCCAAGTGCCATGCCCTAACTGACACAGAACGTGTGTTGGTGTGTGAGAGCAAATGGTTGTGTTTGATCTCCAATTCCCCAGGCCTGCTAAGGGACATGCATCTCATCCCCTGTGGGTAACAGCGGTAATTGCTAAGCAAAAACTGTAAGGCTGAGTAGATATAATGTAAGAGCTGCTGGAATAGGACCGAAAAAACTGTTTGTTTCTCCTTTTTTTATTATTGTATTTTGAAATTAACATTTTGGTTTTTTTGGAGCTACTGTCCTTCAACGCCTCACGTATATGAAGCAATAACACACAGTCAATCTTCTGGAGTTTGTTCTGGTTGGACTTTGTAGGTAAGAGTTTAGAGCTGTCGGGCATCAGAGTTCCCATCCAACACAGAAGCTCTACTTTGTGAGTTGGCTCTCGTCCATGGTCCCCCCCTCTGGCTATATTCCGGCCTCGGTTGGGGGCATGCTTTATACCAGCCCTGCCAAACCTTCTCAACTTCTCCCAGGAGCATCACTCCATCTCTGATCTGTACCACTGTGCTTCACTCTGCCAAGTACACACTCCAGCTGCCCAACCAAATGCAGGCTTGACGTGACAGGCGCACTGTCTTGACTGTGAACAGAGGCTAACCCCAACCCCAAGCTACCCTCTCTAGTGACCTTGTTTTTGCATTTAAGACTTGATTTTTAATCCAGCTTTATCTCTATTTGTTACTGTGCTGGAGCACGCTCAATCCAAAGTCATTTGATTTGACACAGCATCCCTTTTTTCATGCACTGAATCTAAGAAAAGAAAAAATTAACTCAGGCTGAATGAATGTTGTTTCAGTGAAGTCTCTTACACTCTTAATTTAAATGAATAAATAAATGAGGAGAGCTCTTCAGTCTTCATTTATTGATAACCTAATTTGCTTCTCAGAATTACTTTAATTGTTGAAAACATAACTTGCATCTTCAGTTTGTCCATTGTTTCTGGTCAAATTTGTCCAGAGATGTTTTTTTTCCGAATTTGAATATGAAGAACATACAGTGAGACAGTTTAGAGACTGTTTTAAATTCAATATATAAGGGTAGCGTAGTATACTACGTTCATTTAATACATGTTATAGCACTTATTCTGAGAGCTTACAGATAAGAGGGAAACGGACAAAATGAGTCGGGGGCTTCGACCATGCCCCTGAAGTCTCGCTAGCGTGTTTTCTAGCTGCACCCTCAGGGTGGATGGTTTGACAGGTACTGATAAGTCCGGTGTGTGACATGCTCCCTGTTGGGGTTTGGGCAGGTATCGGGTACGTGGGGTCCCGGGGACATGCGTGCTCGGCCTGTGGCCGAGCCGGGGACCTGCTGTTTCTTGGCCAGGCAGAGGCTCCTTCTTCGGCCCCCTCCCTTGATGGTGGTCGTTTGGTCAGAGGCTCTGTATTCATCCACGGGCCTTTCGCCTTTCGGTTTGGGTGGGCAAGATCTCTGGGCTGAGGGCTATGTTTGTACTTGCGGGTGCTTGGCCTCTGGCCAGGCCAGGGTCTGCCATCTCCTGTCCTTCTGTATAACAAGCCCTGGCAGGGTGGCTACCTCTGTGGGCCGTGAATGGTTTTCCTTTGGGGCGAGTGTGTGATTCTCTCTGGTAGTTTGGTTGCCTGCCGTCCAACCACTGGTCCACTGGGCATTGTAGGGACCCCCCACTTAAAACCACATTCAGGGGCACATTTCACACACAAACACATATACACATCTGACAACATTCACGCACACGCGCGCACGCAGAATATGGTTGCACTGTTAGGATTATAATGCTGATGTTATTGTATATAAAACACTACTGTGATTTCTGTGAATGTTGCTGTTATTGCTGTTGTGGTTGTTGTTTGATCTGTTCCGATCTTATGTCCCCTCAACTCTTTTCTGTTCTCTCCCTTTCTTTCCACTGTGTACTAAAGATTGTACAACAGGAGGTATCTTAGTCTCCTCCTTTGTAGAGCAAATCTTGCGGATTCTAACAGAGAGCAGATATAAGAGACAATGCATTGCAAGAAGTTGGTTTTAATGTTATTGCTGATTGGTGTTCAATGTGTTTTGTTCTCAAATTGTAAATATACTTAAATCTTTTCTTTAACTTTCTTATCATTGCATGTTAAATTGAGAGACAAACCTTTCAGAATATTTTAGATAATAATCACTATGATTAAAATTTTACTTAATTCAATCAGTGCAAGAAAATGTACTAATTTAGCTGTGCAGCTAAGTAAGGCAAGATTCACACTATAGGGGTTTTTAAATCCTAACTGATTGGGAACTCAGCTTTAATCACACACACTACAAACCCCTCCACAGATAATGTGTTAAATATTAAATATTCTCACACTATATGATTTGAAAATGTGTATGAGAAAAAAGAATTGAAGATATGGTTATCAGGGACTGTATATTCTTCAGAGAGAATATAGGTGAGGGTGTCAGTTTATTACCTGTCAACAGTAGTATGCTGCTAAAGTCAGCCTCAAGGGGTAAAGTATTTACTGTTGCTTTGCAGCAACATCAGCTGCAATGTGGTCCTTTTTATCAAGTGAATCAGTCTAGAAACCCAGCTTTTAACTCCAGAAAATTAAAAATGTTTGAAATATTTGAAAATGATCTGAGCAGCCCTATAAATGGCTTTTGAAATCAATGTATCTATTTTCTTCTGTAGATGGAGTACAAATGATTCTTTAGCAGTTGTATTGTAGTTGTCATCAGAAATCTTACCCTACATCTCAGGTAAGGTCCACAAAATTTATAAAACATTCAGGGAGAGAGTCAATTTCTGTTATATGTGACTACCTCCACAACTGTCTTTCTTTTTCCTCCCTTCTGTCTTGTGAGATCACGGAAGTAACAGTGTGCCAAGAATGGGCAAGCCTGAACAGGGAAATTCCCACCAGGGAGCAGCCTTCTGCTGTAGCGAGGCTGTAGCAGCATCAGGAGACTTGCAAAGTTATTCAACTTAGTTATATATCCTGCTCATATATCTCAATCCATGCTCACAGTGAAGCATCTTATAGAGGAATCCAGAAAAAAAGCAACAAAAAAATTGAGTGAACTGCAAAAATTTGAAAGAGATTTAACAAATATAGAGTTCTTGGTAATTAGAAATTGTCAATTTGGGATGCTGAATATTACTTTATGTCTGGATCTTCCTGTCCCCTCATTATCTCTGTTTGCTATACTAACTACCCATCTCTGTTTATGTTTGTGTCCATCTGTCAGCCAATGTCCTAGGACGAATGCAGCCTCCACATGTCAGAGCATTTAACAAGGCTGTAGCCGTCGTGTTTAATAGTTCTTGTGATGATAATTGTGGGTTGTGTGACGGCTTGCTCGTTAAAGCCACTGCAGGCAGAGCAGATTTTAGGGCTGTAATTGCAGCTCGTTAGTATAATGCCAATCAGGAGCTATGGCCCTGCTGAATAGCCATGTGCCTTCACTGTGGCCATCAGCTCCTGTACTGTAATGTGTGCCCCCTGTAGTCCAGCAGCAGCATCCCATATTACTGTAAACAAAACCATACATTCTGTACAATGTATACAACTTGTCTTGATTCTATAATGTCATATGGCCTTCATGATTTCATATAGCCTACAATATTATATCATTTTTGTTTTTATTTCCCAGTTGTTCTAAATATTTAACTGAATCGGCACAATTGGAAAATATACCTCAATATCTATTAACTTTTGAAAATTCAAAGAGGAAATTCAGCATATATATCTGGTTTAATATTTGCTTTATTTAACTGCCACAAATAAAATCACAGCATCATTTATTCTCGCCAAGACAAAATGTTATATATAACAATATTGTTTGATAGATTGATATATACTCTTCTCTAAATAATGAGGGAAACTACTAATTTCCAAAATAAAATTTGTATTTGGCAAGGCATTGTGTGTCAGTATTGAGAGTTTAAGTCAGAGCCAGGTTTAGCCAAGCCTGGAAGTGGAAGCTCTGATGTGGCCTCTGTCCCTGTAAGGGGTGCCTCTAGCCAGTATATAATTTAAGATTTCTGGTGAGCTAAATTGCACTCTAGCTCAATAGCCATCAATATGGTCGCTTGTAAAATGTGTCTGGGATCAGTTGATGGCTGGCTGGTTGGCTTGTTAGGTGCTGGAAATGTTTGAGGCAGGTGGTGGAGGGCCAAGGCCAAGGACCATATGGATCTGATCACAGAACAGTAGTGGCAGATTATGGAGTTTTGCTGCGTTATTCCAGCACATGGTGTCTCTCTAGTTCCTCTAGTCAGCAGCTCTGTTTCAGTGCATGTTCAGGTGTGTGTTTTTGACTCTTTTATGTCTCACAGAAACAAATACATATCTGTCTTTTAGCTTTTACACTCTCCTCGGTCCATTGTGATCCAATAATACATACATTATCACTCAATATGATGTATGTCCTTTCTATAAATCTATTATTGTTAATCATATCCATGCTATGTAATATATTATTTTCATCGAAGTTGGCATTGCACAACTTAAAAAGCTTACTTGCATAGTTATGTTTAATAAATTACTCTGAGCATCGTGTAGGAAAGTCTAAAAGGAAGTGACAATTGAAGATATTTTGCTTCTCTCACCTCCAGACTTTTAACATCAATAATACATTTTTAAAATGAGTTACATTAATCCTTCTAACCTCTTTATCCCAGAACTCAAATATTTACTGTTGGCATTGTCTGTTCTCGACTGGTGAAGTTGGATGTCGGAGGAGCACAGATCTCTGCAGTGTGCCTTGGCCATATAGCAGAATGTTGGAACCGCTCAGCTAAACCCTGAGGGCCAGAGTGTATTGTAGGGATGCTTAATTGAGAGCTCACTGTGACATTAGCACTAGTAAATTACAATCTGCTTGCCAGGCAAGTGAGAGGAACCCTTATTTCTGCTGCAACCGAACACATAAATGGTGTGTGTGTATGAGTCTGCTTATCTGTGCTTGTAGCTATTCACTTTTGCCTCTAAATTTGTCTTTTTGCATCATTATTGTCCGTCCACCCCCATTCTCTGACATACCTATAAAAAGGTAATGAAGTGGGCTTACATGATTATTTCAATCATGTAAGTCCTTAGTCTGTTCCTTCCTAAACTAAAAATTCACTCTTTTCAGTTGAACTTCCCTCATCAGTTTCATCAAATAAATCCACCCACACTTTCATTTACTGATCCTCGCCTTTTTGGTTATTCTACTTGTTTATGTAAATATAGAATGAACATTTGATAATGTATAATTTATAATGTTTCCCAGCTGCATTTTTTTGTAGCAGTTATTATAAACTTTTTTTGTTGATGATAAATGCATAATATTTTTATTGCATTATCTTTATAATTGGTTATTCATTCATTTTCTGTTACTGCTTATCCTGTTCAGGGCTGCTGCGGCCGAAGCCTTACATTGGGCAAGAGGCGGTGTACACCCTAGATGCGTCGCCAGTTCATCATTCTGCATTTTGAAAAGTGGGTTTCAAAAAACAGAGATTTTAAGTTGATTTAATTAATTAGGGGCAGTTATAAGGAAGTGTTAAAAAGTTTTTACCCATATCCATTGTAATGCTCATTAACATACAACACACAAATACAAACTTTGAGACAATAATAAAGTTACAGGAGAGCAGCAAACACACATATGAAAGGCACACATGCACACACATGCAGACTTGTCAGTCATGCAGTGTAACCATTTATATTCAGAAGTCGTAATGAGTCTGATGTCATTTAACCACGCTCCTGAGAACAATCTCGGAATTTGGATACGTTCGATAACTCTCTGCCTGCAGCGGTTTGCCCAGCAGGCTGGGTCGTTGTGTATGTACAGTATGTGTACGTTTGTGTTTCTTTAAGGAGATTGGGGCAAAGGTTCGGAGAGTGTGTGTATGTGTTAATTTAACTTAGAAGTTGTGATGAGCAACTCTTTAAGAGTGTCCCCACACATGAGCCGCACATGGTGCACATGGTCTTCATCATTCTCACCTCATCACTGCAGCGACTGCACTCTCACAACACGCCTAGACACACGCGCACACATGTACCCATTGTCGAAATGCAACCCTCACACTTCTACGCTAGCAGCTTCACACATGTATAGGTGTACTCTCTCCTACTTACACACAGCTGCTGCTTACTCAAAACATTCACGTTCACATACCCAAAAACACCGAGCAGGAGCTCCTCTCCACTTTGCAACTACTGGAAAGGACAGAAAGTTGTTTACTTTTTAAATTTTTCCCATGCTGTTGAAGACATGGAAAGTGGCGAGGGGTCAAAATGGTAATTGAACTAGCCCAGTGTATATGTGAAAATTCTGTAATTTTCCTCCTTGTCTGGGAAGTGTTAGAGTACTCAATACAATACGGAAACTGCTTATCAGCATTTTTGTTTCTGTTAGATGAAATGCAAAGATTCCCCTTTAGTGGAGGCTATAACCTGTGCACATAATATCATAGTAATTGGATTAAGGAAGGATGGATATTGTCAGTGAGGCAGCCCAAAGTCGGCAACACAAAGAGAAGACTAGAAAGTGACCAGCCAAGCAACTGCCACTGTGTGTATGTCCTTGTTCCCTTTGTCAAGTGCATGTTAATGTCTTAATGAAATGCAAAACAGTAGGAGAGGGCAACCATTTAACGCCTAATTAAAATATGGAACAAGAAAAAAAGAATACAGTGTCATAATTGATTAATTCATTCATAAAGAAAACTAGGCAGTTGTAGTCTCCTGACAGCCCTATCACATCACAGTGTTCCAAGAACTCCCCTGAAAATAAGGGTGGCAGGAAGCAGAGGCATACAGACAGGTATATTGTACAGTGCTCAATGTCAATTGGATACTCTATTCAACCACCTAGTGAGGCCCAGAAAGTAATAATATATCATGGTGCTTACAGGCAGATGCTGCGGACTCTGAAAGACCCCTATCACCTCCCTCCTTAAGACTTTTCACCCTAGAGGCCCATATGTGGCCCTCTACATTTCTGTCTCTTTGCTATTATTTTACAGAGCACATTGTTCGATTTTTGTAAAGCACTAGATATATTTGAAAATAAAAAGAAGAAATATGTGCATATAGTTTCCCTTAGTGGATCTACATGTTTTTTTGCAACCAAAATCCCTCTCTGGGGCCAAAATCGGGGTTTGCGGTACATTGGCTGACCAACTTTTCCAAATAGCAGGTTTACCTGCTCCTATCCCACCAAAAACTGTATATAATAAAATGTAGTGGTGTACATGGTATTTACATCTACTTTGCATTTATTATTTATTATTTATATGAATACTATTTATTATGTAAAAAGAATATCTGGTACAGAATTTAAATTCTGTACCCAGATTACAAAAGTAAAAAATGTTTCGCCAGTTAACTGATTAGTCAAAAAGTGCTAATAGATGCTGCCCCAAGATATGATCCCGTACAAGAGAATGTTGAGGGAGATCAACTTGAGAGGGATCAATTGCTTCAGGTAACTTATCCTTAGGCTGGAATGTTACTGTAATAATTGAGAATTCACCTCAATTTGTCTCTCTCAACCACTGGAGGATGCCCTACGATGAACTGCCGACTTGTTCAGCTTGTACCCTGCCTCTCGCCCGATGTCAGTTGGGATAGGCTCCACCCCCCTCGTGACCCTGAACAGGATAAGCGGTAGATAATGAATGAATGAACTACTGGAGGACAAAATGGATCTGGATGTCTGGTAGTTACTGATATTCAGCCCAGATTATATGGTAATATAAGCCATTCCTAGGACTGCTCAGAACATTTTCAAGTAGGTTTCTAGACTGATTCACTTGATAAAAAAAATAATAAAGGCTGACTTAAGCAGCATACTACTGTTGACAGGTAATAAACTGACACCCTCACCTACAGTTTTCTCTGAAGAATATAAAGTCCCTGATAACCATGTATTCACTTCCTTTTTCTCATACACATTCTTTTATTTTAAATCACAAGTGTGAGAATGTTTAATATTTAACACATTATCTGTGGAGGTGTTTGTACTGTGTGTGATTAAAGCTGAGTTCAAAATCAGTTAGGATTTTAAAACTCCTATAGTGTGAAGCTTGCCTTACTTAGCTGCACAACTACATTAGTACATTTTCTTGCACTGATTGAATTAAGTAAAATGTATTAAATCATAGTGATTATTATCTAAAATATTCTGAAAGGTTTGCCTCTCAATTAAATATGCAATGTTAAGAAAGTTAAAGAAAAGATTTCAGTATATGTACAATTTGAGGAAAAAACACATTGAACACCAATCAGCAATAACATTAAAACCACCTTCTTGCAATGCATTGTCTCTTATATTTGCTCTCTGTTAGAATCGGCAAGATTTCCATCACCATTTTTTGTCACAGTAAATGTACCATGGGATCAGACAACACACGCTGACTTTTGCTCTCAACACAAATAAATGAGCCATGGGAGTCTATGGATACTTTCACACACACATCTTAATGGTTATATCTGATTCATACATATCTGAAAATTGGAAAAAAAACTGAAAAAAACAAAAGAAAGGGAAACCAACTCCTGCCAGGAAAGGCTTTTGACAAATGGAAGATGATGTCAAAATCATATGAATTTGAATCTGACGGTTAAGACTGAGGTGACATTGCAAAAAAATCTGACGTCTGTGTGATTTAGGACCATATATGGAAGTGGCCCATATTGGGAAAGATCAGATTCCATGTGGTTTGTAACGTTCTCATTGCGATGACAAGTCACATATGAGCAAAAACTCTGGCCTTTGCCTCATTTCTGCTGCAGTTTGAATGTAGCCTACAGGACAGCTTGGTAGGCACTTCATCTAACCATCACAATATGGCCCTAGTCAAAGTATCTCCCTAACGCCAATTTACCACTTCCCACACAAGTTCAGTATAATATGTTTACTTGCTGCCTGATACAGTATATCACACCCACTGACAAGTACCATTGTAATGAAATAATCAATGATTCTCTGACGTCACCTGTCAGTGGTTTAAAGTGATGGATGATAAGCGTAGGTGATTCTCATATTACTTGGCTCACCTGTGATACAGACTACGTTCTATCCACATCAGCAGAAGTTGGGGTTTTCCTGTAACAGTGGCATCTGTGTCCTTGGACACTAAATTTCTGTTTTTAATTTACTCAGACAAAAGGCCTATTACAAAGATCATAATTAAGAATCTGATTTCAGGAGCAATTTTTTTTATTTTGTCTTTTACATACTGCCAGGTCTGAACATGTTTGGGTTGTGACCCACGGTTATTTAACATTCAAGTATTTCCATTACGCTGCTCTCTGAAGGTGACTTTGAATGTTGAATGTCTATTTGAGTGTTCTTATCAGGTCATTTGTATGTGTCCTCAGTCTTTGAGTTCTCTTACAGACAGATTAGATTCTGATTTCACTCCTGGTGTTTTGCTCGCAGCGTCACGTCTCTGCCATGAACAATGTCACACCTCACTTCCTTGTTTGATTCTAAAACATGTGAAGAGTACTAATGTGTTCGGCCCATATCAGTTCACTTTACCCTTAACTCTTTTTCTCATGCTTCTCCAATAACAGTTGTTCTACTGTTGTTTATGTGGTTAATAAATGCAGAATGTATAAATGGTTAAATGTTGCTGATGTCTGAAGCAACCGTCAAAATGTTATTCATTCACTAACTAATATCGAGTCAGAATTCTTTTTTTACATTCCCCGTGAAAGCATAAAATGTTTCATAGTTTCTTGCCACACATGTTACTCCCTGAATCTTTGTGCATCAGTCTGTGTGCAGGCAGCGGCAGGGCAACGTGAGTGCAGACAGACGTTTCCCGCTCCCTGCAGATTCAAGACACATCAATCATGTTAACATGTAAATTAGTGTGATTTATTTTATTCAGCAGAAATAACAGTGAGGATCCCATTACAGAGACTGACCTAAGGGTAAAGTGTGTATGTGTTTGTCTGTATGTGTGTGTATACAATGAGTATGGTGTGTTAATGAGTAAGTTGGGGGAAGGTCGATTGGGGAAGACAAACTCTCAATGGCATACTGTGAGGAATAATACAATGCTATAGTAGATGAAAAAAATTAAGTCAATCGAAATTGAAAATTCAGGTATGATGTTCTTTGGTTTTTGCACAACATATCATAGCACATTTTTAACATGTCAGCCTTTATTCACCAGATAAAACCAAAAAGAAATGTAATTTAAAGATAGAATTTTATTGAGAAATGTATGTGTGTCAGCTACAACATTCTTTCTGATGAAGAGAAGGCCTGTCCACATATAACTTAGGATTCACACGCCACTGCTCACTTTCCGTGTAAATAGGATTAGCAAATAATAAATGATGTTCAAATTACTTCACTTCACGGTCTATAGTAGGTTTTGGGTTGCATGAATACTGGAAACAAGCACTGTATTACAGCTTGGTTGAGAAGTATGAAATTGTTTTGTGCTGGCCCTCTGTGTCTGTTCAAAAGGTGAAGATGGTGAGAGTAAATGTCATGGTATGTTGATATAAGGATAAATATCTTAAGACACAGATATGTCATGTGATGTTCAAACAAGTATACTCTTAGAAATCTGGATCTCATCATCTTGTTTTTGCATTCTGCACGCTTCTTGTCAATACATATACAACTATTTGAGATAATAAGTTTGCAGCTATTAATAATTAACTTTTTTACATAAAGTGACGTGGATAAGGAAAAGCAAGTGAGTTAGGGAAGTATTTGTAAGATGAGAAACAATTAAGACATGCATTTAAGCAAGTTCCAGCTTTTATTTCAGGTAGATGAGCCTGTTCATTTAAGGTCTCAGAAGATCAGAGGTCAGAAATAATGAAACTGAAATACTTTTTCTGGTATCTGTACTTGACTTGAGTATTTATTTTTTTAAGTACTTCTTCTCAAGTTTCTCCCAACATTTGACGCATTTTAACACTTCTTGCAATCTAAAACAAGTTTGCTTCTTTAGTGGATTATTCTTACTTTACATCAGTCCATGTTTTCTGGTGAAGTCCGATTTCAGCGTACATGGACTAAACACGTAGAAAACACTATCCCTTTGTATATCCATTAATACAGTCACACACACTGAATGAAAACAAGAAGAAAGATGTGAAACATGTAACAAGACATAAAGCAAATGCAAGAATCGTGACAATGGAGAAAATGTGCAATGTTTGTTTTCTTATCCACTTTGTTTTTCTCTTAAACTCCTTATGTGTTCCACATAATGATACTTTGTTCTGAATGTGTTCATTATCTATGATTGGAAGTAATATGAGTTGAAATAAAGTTTTTAATTCATGAAAGTGATATTATATTAATGTTGTATAAGGGCTCACTTAAGTTTGTACAAAAAACAGTTCATAAAAATGTCCTGCAAAGGGCTACATTTTATTTTTATACAATAAGTAATTTGAAAGACTGTGATTTCCAATTTTACTTAAGTAAAGAAGGATGTAAATCTAGACTTTGCACTAACCAGTCTTGTTTACTGTATTTAACAATATTAACTTTGTTATAATTATAATAAAGTTACTATTATGAATTTTATTGACTGGTTTAAGGTTAATATCGATATAGTAATAGATATAAAACATATAGATTTGAAGTATTGATATATTTTGAAGCAAATGGTGAGGTGAGTTTTTATCTTGACTCTTAACATTAACTCTCTGATTTACTTCATAACAAATACAAACTTCTGAGACTGGGAGTTCTTCCTGATGTGTTAAAACATGTGACACAGCTGTTTAAGATAACTGAACAACCCCATAAGAGCCATTTTCCCCCTGTCAGACATATGACTGGGCTTTTTTTCAATCAGTGCTCTATCACGGAGACAGGGCGTGTGCCAGTAACACATCAAAAGGACGGAAACGGAAACAGGAGCTGGGAATCTGATCCACCTTGTCTTTATCTGGCCCAGTAAATCAACACCACGCTCCATGGCAATTCAGTCTGCATGGACATCCACGCCTTTGCTTCTTGGTTTATGTGTGTGTTTGCTTGAGTGTGTTTCTCATTAATATTTGATCATTTACGGGCATGAAAGGGTGTCTAAGTCAAAATTCTACGTTATGACATTTTCATTTCATGCTTAAGTATGTGCATTTTTGTGTTTTGTGTGTGTTTTTATGCGTGTGCGATTGCTAATTTGTCTGTGTTTGGGTCTGTGTTTGTGTTATGTAAGTGCAAGCTGTTTGATTGTTTCAACACCTGTGCAAGCCATGTCCACAGATTAGTGCCTCCCACCCTGACACTCAAATCAAACACGGCTCAAGTTTCTCAGGTGTCTTTTGTGTCAAGTACGTTAAGTGTTTTGTTTTTTTTAAAGTGGCCTTATTTGGTTTCTCCTGTGGGCTAATGGAACATTCTCCCTGTTTTTTTCTCTATCTCTCACCTTGGTGGTGAACTCTAGTCTGATCCATTCTCTTGTTCCTTCTGAATATTTGAGGAGAAATTAAAATTAAGGAACAGTAAAGAGAAAAGAAAGCAAAAGAGAAGGATTGTGCAATCAAAATGCAGTGACATTCAAACCAGACTTTCTAAGTCCCTTCCATGTCAAAAATACATGTTTCAAACAGAAATATGTGTTAATTTCATTAATATGTGTTTGTGCATGTTTTTAGGGCGCCACCGAAAAAGAAAAATATTGACGAAATGGAGCATTTCTAGTAGAAATTGGAACAGTTAAACCATAAATGAAGAGAGAAAAAACAAATGTCTTTTGGATGCAATGAAGAAAAAAAAGGTAATATTGTGCTGGATTTAAAGACCTCACATTTGCCAAACACATCATTGCGTCTAAATTTGCCTTTTTTCTTACCACTTAACAGCTTTAACAGTGTGTGTAGCATGTACATATGTAGATGCTGACTGATGAAACATTTGAAATGGATCTATCTTTTATTGTATGTTGATGAAGTCGAGGCTTTACTTCACGAAATGATTGAAAGACCCCAAAACAATGCATTTGTTGCTTAGTTGACTATGTTCACTCCATGGTTGAGTGGATAGCTAATATCTCACTTTTCATTCAGCATTTAACTAGCATCCTATTTGCATAGTTCGGGGGGGGGTGTCTAACGAACCGACCTGGAGAGTGCATTGATGGAGCTTTGCCAAGTAGCCCCCATCCTACACCGAGTACTTACTTCCAGCCACAGCTGCCCCCCACCCCCTGCACATCGATGAGTGTACCCACTCTAAGAGCTCACAAATTCTGCTCCTTGTGACAATGGTTAGGTCAGCTTAGATAAAGCATGTCCATTAAAGCCATCGAGCTGGGGGGACAGAGAGACAGAGACGGACAGGAGGGCAGAAAAGAGGGGGAAGAAGTGGGAGGGCTTTGACAAATACCAAAGGTGGACATAACTCTGCTTGTCTTCCTGGGAAATTTCCGCTTTTATTATTATAAGCACCTCATAAGTGTCTTCGAATCAAAACAGTTTTAATTAGGAGTTCCTAGTGGCAACAGTCATCAAGAATCTCATTAGCATTTTGCCATAGTGTGACAGATTTTGGATGGCAGTTTTGGTGCTGCTCCCTGGAAATGGCTCTATCCTCTCCATCTTGGCAGTCATGTTTGTGGCCTATAAAGGAAGCACAATGAGGGACGAAATGGGAAAGTGAAGAAGAAAGTAAGAGGAGAGATTGTGCCTATTTTATTCATACTCTCCAAGTTTGTTCTCTTGCAATTCTTCCTCCACTTTTTTTCTTCGATCTCATCTCTCCCTCTTTCCTCTACAGTTTCCCGTTCTTTGAGTGGTTAGCTTGTGGTTATATAGTGATGGAATTTGATGGCTGATGGTTGGTGGCTGGGCTGCAGGGGCTTCGGGGGAACTGGTCTGTGACCATGTGGTTGTGGTTTGGTCAAGCAGTGTAGACCGACCTGCTGCTCTGGTGTTACATAGTACCGCTTTGGATGAAGCCGGGGTATGAGAGTCCTGGTAAGCCTATAGGCGATCCTGATTTCTTCTTTAATTCTGTAATATTCAGAAAGATGGACTGACTGATTTTTTGGTATCAGTTAAAGGAAACAGTACTGACTTTTAACTGATATGTTAACTGAATTTTGACCCTGATTTTTTTGTAGTATCATATGATGAAAATGAAAGAGACATAGAGAGAGTATTACATAATGCTTAAAAGTGATCAGAAAGATTTTCAGAACAAAACAAATGAGGAGTTACTTAACTTTTACCAGTCAGTGTTGCATTGGTGAGCTTAGATAGTTTGAAAAAGGATTCTATCTACCATGTGATAATCTACAACTACAAACAACTAAACTTTGTTTGTTGACTCTCAACCTTATATTTTGTTGATTTTTTTCTTTTGTTTTGGTCAATCTTTATTTCATATTTCATTCATTTTTATTCTCCCCATCAGACTTGCACCTCGCAATAAATAATAAACAATGTCAAGCTGAAAACCAATCAACATGAGACTAAACGTGAAACTTGTGACAGGTGCTGTTTAATGCTCGTGCATTGACACCGTTTTATGTGATACACTTGTAGTTTTGTTTTCATCAAATGAACAATGACCTTACCTTGAAAAAAGCTTTGATATCAATCTGAGACAAACAGCAGATATTATTGACATACGTATCCGCATCTGTCAAAATTATTGCAAAAGTCCCCTCTCTCGGATTATCTCACATCTGCACACAAACATAAACCTAGGGAATATGAGCAAGTGTTAAAGGAATATATTTAGCATGGGTAAGTACAATGAGAAATCAATAGTTCTTTAGTGGAGTGGTAGGAGATGTCAAACCTTCATGACAAGAAGTGACTAATGTGGACAATGAGGATTGTAATGAAAGACGAGCAGAGTAAGTGTCAGTTCCTACCACCTATACCTTGCTCTTCACCTTCTACTCCTCATCAAATCTGCAATTTTACACTCAGTCCCTCCTTCCTCAATATCTGTCCCCCGTGATTGCCAAAAAATTTTTTCGTGCCATTCTTTCTAGCCCCTTTTCTATCCATATCCGCTTCTTTCTATAATCCTTCTCTTTGTAGTTACATCATCACTCATTTTGTGGCAAAGTGTAATTTTCTTAAGTTGGCAGACTGCTGCCATTATAGACTGATTAGCCATAAATCTGGCCACAGTGACCAGTCCAAAAGACAGAAATACAGATATGATAGGAGGTCAAGTGAGTGAGGAAATTTGTGTGAGCCTGTGTGCGGATACCAGGTATATACACGGTGCCTGACTTACCAGGTCTTATTAATACAGCAACGACTGACGGCACTCACTTAGAATCCGTCTAGCTCCCAGTTTAAATATTAAGCCATAGGCAAAAGCAAAGGCGGTGACCTGAGCTTTTCTAAGGATCTGTTCTAGAGCCTGTTTGAAGGAGAATCCCTTGATGACATGGTCATAGCCTTTTGACTAATCCCATAGGAATGTGTGTGTTCATCCCAGTGTGTATGTTTGTGTGTGTTCTCTCTTCACTCTCCTGCTCCCCGCCAAATCAGATCCGTCAGCATTATTGACTCAAGTCTTTTGTGTTTTTTTGTTTTGTGGTTATTTTACTTATTTATTTTTATTTTAAGGGTAGCCCCCTAATCAAAAATATTCTGATCAAAAAGAAACTTTAATAATTAACCTTTACTCTCTTTGTATATGTATTGAAATATTTGATTTACACATAGTATCATAAGTTATTTTGAAATAAGATCATCTCTCAATCTACAACTGAAGCAAGTTTTCAGCATCGTTTCAATAGGTAATACAATGCGTAACATCCACATGGCAGGATCCAAGGCAACCCAGTATTGATGATTTCCCAAATAAATCACATTGCATGCAAACTTGTACATCCAATTCACCTTAAAGAAAACGTGATTCATCAGACTAGGCCACTTTCGTTCATTGCTCCCTGGTTCAATTCTGACGATGTCATGCCCATTATAGCTGCTACTGTCGCACAGTGCAAATCTTCTGAACAAAGTTTTGATTTGAAGTCTTGGTTTTTGAAAAATGTTGCTGTTGTTCATTTGATAATTTTTGGCTTTGGGACCGCTAAAATCTGGCTGTTAAAATTAAAATTCCATTGAGCTACTTTACATTTTTGCTGCCTGTTTCATAAAAAATTATGGATAGATCAATGAAAATTTTAAATTGATGCAGCAGTAATTCTGCCCAAACTTGCATTCTGAATTATGCATACGGAATGAAAACAAGATGAGAGTGGAGCGCCCCGGGCCAAAACCCTTGTGAAAATGGAGATATTCCAAACTGAAGGCAGAGGAAAGGCTGAGTATTCAAATTATGTACAACTTTGGATTGACACACATGAAAGTATTCTCAAGTAGATTCAAATTTACATGAGTTGGAGGATGTATGTGCAAAACACGCAACTTATTTCAGCAATCTTTAGACACCGATCCTATTCTATTTGGCTCTTGGCTTTTCATTTTAAAACATTACAGATTTGTATTCCATTGACAGAGGGGAGGAAGTGATGAGAAGTATGAACAGACAGTTTGACCTTGGCACCCTGTCTCCAGCTTTGCTCTGCTGAGCCCAGAGAATGGCCCAAAGATTCTCCCACAAAGTGTTCAGCACATGTCAAAGACAGGCCCAAAATCAGCTTTTATCTGCTCTTTAATCAGATATCTGTGTTTACTACACCATTCTACTGACCATTCTAATAAAATATGCTGTGAACCTGTGCATGTGTTAGCCATTGCACATGTTTTCATGGCTGTATCTTGCAATGAGAAATGTACTTAATGAGTGTTGATAAGTGACGTGAATGTGCGCAAGTTTGTGGTTTCAAGCACTGATGACTATTTGTACTACGTATTCATATATAGACAAAGTAGAAATTATAAGCAACTTGGTTTTATAAAGCTGCATGCAAATACTTACATGAAATACATGAAAACATGAAACAGAATTGAGCAAGTATGAAACAAGTTTTCGACATTGCAATATCTGACTTTCGCAAAATCATATTGTGTGTGTATAAGTTACAGCTTGAAACATTCTGGTGAACTGACAATTCTTGAAGTGAGCCTGTCTTAGCCTTGCACGAGACATGTGGGTTGGAGGCATGTCTGGACCGTGAGAGCATACTGTTCCACTCAACACAGTCAGACCCCTCTTCACCCGGTGTGTCTCGATGTCTGTTTCTTTTTCAGATTGTATTAATATTAACACATGATAATGAAGGCATAGACAGAGAGGTCTTTTCTTTCTCTCGCTCTCACTCATTCTTTCCCTCTGAATGTCTCTCTTTTCCTGTGACAATCTAAACCAGATGCCATGGGTCACAGAGTTAAGAAAAAGGGTGATGGTGGTAGTGATGTGTGTGTGTATGTGTCAGTATTTCAATGTCCAGATATGTGGGTCTGTGTGTGTGATTTGGAGGGGATCAAAAGTCAGGAGGGGAGGTGAGATGGGAAAAGGGGAGGACGGGTAGGACGTGCTAAGCTTAGAGTCAATCAAGAAGGGTACGAGTTGAAGTGTAGTGGGGGGTGGCATGGGTCATTAATTTGCTGTCCTTTGTTTTGTCAGTTTGTTTTCATGAGGCACTGGTCGAGCAGAAAGTAAAAGCAGTCAGCCTGAAAATTGTCTGCCTGCTCTACAGCTTGTTCTCCCCTCAGGGCTGACCAGGCCACCCCTGGGATGAGGTTGCGGGGCTGCTGAGACAAGGAGGAAGGTTGAGAGAAGGTTGAGAGAGGAGGGGTGAACAGGGGATACAGAGGTCGAGCCCATTTCCCTCTAATACCATCCTCTTCAGCCAAGATTGATCAAAGATAACAGATCCTGCCCACTCCACTGACTCCTCTTTCACTCAGTCATTCTGCTTCTTTGCATTCGGACAGACAATCTGGTAGAGATAAGATCTACCCCACCAATTAATGCCAGGAAACTAGTGCCAACAGTAAAGCGCTAGTTAATACGCACTCACCTTCTTACTCTATTACTCATACAGACAAGGAAACAGGAAATGTTGTATTTGTGCATCATTGATCTCCCAGTATTTCTTCAGGTTCATTTGTTGGGTTCGTTCATTTATCTTTCAATGAATCAGCTAAAATGATTGCTTTTCAAATACTTCCCCCTCTGATATTATTTGGACTCACTGGCTCACATTGTGCCTAGATTTTAAATTTAAAAAAAATGTTTTTAGAGATAATAATAATATGTTCAGCTGCTGACATATGCAGATAAAGTTGACATAAATGGTAATCACACTCACAACCCACGTATGAGAACATTTATTCACTATCAGCAAGGAGTTTATATTTGTAGACTAATGGTTATTTTTCTCTTATTTTTTTAATATTCAACTCCCTTTGCCAGGAAGATAAAGTCAGTTTTTGATTAGTTTATCTGTGCACAGTATATTAGTTTAGCATAGTTTTGGAAAATAAAATTCATTTGAAAGCAACAACTCCCATCTTAATATGTAAAACCACTTCCACTCATACTTGCTTCACAGGGAACCTGGCCAAATCATCTTAGCACCCTGGTACCTTGGCAGCAGCAATCCTTGCAAACCACACATTTCAATGTATAATGCATCATTAAAAAGCACAATCACTGTATTTTCACAAACATAAGGGAGAAGGAATACCACAAAAACCAAGATAGAAGGTAGAATGTTAAAGATAATGAGCCCTCAGGGATCTTCAAAATCCCAAGTAAGTATTCTCTCTTTATATCCTTTGCAACTGTTGTATGGAAAAACGATAATCCCATCCATATCTATGAAAACAAAGGTCCATATTACTATGAATTGGTAATATAATAAAAAATACAGTTGTTTAAAAATCCACAATATTTAAGCAACATTCATTTCTTACAGTAAATTAGTCCGAAATGTCACTAAAGCTTCATTTAGACTCCATCTAAGTACGAAAATAGATACTTTGTTTCAAATGACGCAGGACTACTGATTTTCGTCCGTTCTGTATGTGTCCTTAAGTACTTTGCACTGAAACAAATCTGTAGACAACTTGAGCATTGATTATGTGCTTGTGCATGTGCCTTTAGGTATGTGTCTGTGTGATTGTGTGTGTGTGTGTGTGTGTGTGTGTGTGTGTGTGTGTGTGTGTGTGTGTGTGTGTGTGTGTGAGTGTGTGGGATTGTGTGTGTGGGTTGGCATGGCGTAGAGTAGGCCACTGCACACTGAAACAATAAAAACTCAAAAATATGTGAGTGAAACACTTTCCTACTCTTGTTTCACCCCCCGCAGTTCTCTGCTGCATGCTGGAATTCCCACCTCTGCACCATTAGGTCCACCTGGATTTCCCACAATCCATTGCTCAAAGGGTCTTAAACCGCCATAAACTCTCTGAGGGCAAAAGAGGAAAAAAATGAGTGCCGAGTGAGAGGAGAAAAGTTGTCAGGAGTAAAAGATGGAATAAAGCAGGCTAGACAGAGTTAGAGAAGATGATATGGAGGTGTGAGATTTAGAAGGTATCGGCACGACTTTTATTTTGTGTATACAGGTACACATTCTTTAATCTGGCCAGCAATGAGTAAGAAAAGGAGAAAGGAGCGGCAGGGCATGCGGATTAATGTTTTGAGCAAATGTAACTCCCAGATGTCATATTCCAACCACTGAGTGAGTTGACAAAAAAATTCAGATTCACCTCAAAGTTAATCAAAATCTACAGAAGCAGGAAATGTTGGTCTGTGAAAGAGCTGCTTGGGCACTTGTATGTACTGTACAGGAGTGGCCAGAGTGTGTTTGAAACGCCTCAGTGCTCATGGGCCTTTTTAATTCAGCTGCATGATGAAGAAAGTGTATGTGTGTGTCGGTGTATGTGTATGTGTGTGTATGTTGGGTGGGTGTTGCAAGATTGTGGATCAAGGATAGGTGAAGTTGCAGAGGCGTGTTTCACAGAGGCTCCCCCACTGAGCGCAATGTACCCACATTGTTTTAGCACACGGATCTGTAGGCCTGTAAAAATAAAAGTGCTCCACTCTGTTGCAGTTTACAAAGGAGAGCCCTAGCACTTTGTTTCTCTCCCTCAAAAGACGTCAAGTGACATCTGCCTCCCTTCCTTCTCTCTCAATTCACCCTCTCTACAATTTCTGCCTACCAGCAATCCCCCCAGACACTTTTTGTTTTCTACTTTGTGTAATGGTGTTGAAATCTCTCTGTCTGTCTTCTCTCCGGGAGGCCCAGTGAAGCCAGATGACTGTGAGCTGTCTAAAGTTTCACAACATGTAATTAGGGCCTAAGTAGCAAGGTCAGTGCTGCCTAGGTCAGTGCTGCCTGGCCCAGCGCGACCGGCCCTGTTACCCCTCCTGCCCTGCCCTGCTGCAGCTATCTCCCTTTCGCTCAATATTTCCTCTACATTCACTTTATAATTAGGTCTCATGTTTCTTTCCCCGCTCCTTCTTCCTCTCTATCTACTTCACCACTGCCACCACCCCTTTTTGGAAGACGCCCCCTATTCAAACTGTTTCATGCATCCTCACCATCTCATTTAGATAAACCTTACAATCTTCAAAAAATAATGGAAATAATGTGACAATCTCTTTATAGAAATCTTGAATTTAATAGTAGTTTCCGCTTTATAAATGGTTAATTGAAATGCCACAAGATAGCCTGGCTTGAAAGTCTATAAAAAGTTTTGAAAATAGAAGTTTATAGGGTTTGTCTATGTACAGTACATAATTAAACCCTTCAGGCACTTGAGAAAAAAAACAATCTGTAAAATAAATGGTTATACAAAGCCAGCCTGCAGAGCGAAGGGAGCTGGGGAAACAGAGGGCTAAAGATGAAGAGAGAGCAAGAGACTGGTCCTATGAGGACATTTGACAGAACAAATCAGGGGCCTACTCACACCTTGTGCCTTCATAGTGGTTGTTAAGAGCTATACAGAAACATTGCTCTGCCTTCCTGAAAAGGCAACAAGCCAGAAAGGATGAAGTGACCATTGGCAATTTTTAAGCAAAGGCTAGAAAGGTCTTGAGTTGAGTTAGTTAGCGATCTAATTCTTACACAGAGATCGCACAACAGTTCTGTAATATTCAAATGGTTCAAAATAACAAATGAACAGTGCCTTACTGGTGTGCTATTTTACTAGGTGAGCTGGTGCCAGCATCTGGTATCTTTCATCAAGCATTGAATATTCCTTTATGAAAAATAAGTACATTGTTCAATTACAATCATTTGTGTTTCCGGTTTATTGGTGGCTGAGCTGGTCCTCTGTTCACAGGAGAAGGATATCCCAGATGGTGCACTGTCATCCCCATTTGAAAAAGTGGTCAATTTTATTCTTTTAGTTTTCTTCTAACTGCATTTACACACTCTCTTCCATGTGAGCCACACTCAAAATAAATGATCAAAACATCACATCCCCATCATGCCTTTCAACCCCAATTACCGATGTGTGATTTGCCACCGTTACTACCTCTGCAGCCTTCTTAGAAGCAACAGCTCAAACCCCCTATTATGCCCCCATCCTGTTTATAAAGAAAAAAGAAAGGGTGCACCAAGCCCTGTAAATGGGATTTAAGAAGAATATACCTTAAACTATGTGAAAGTATGATTTCACATAAGAGCATAGAATATTTTACTTGCCGCTAAGATTGTGTCTGAAACTCCATAACTAAATGGTTCAACCAGTGATAGGCAGTGGGCTGCAGGGACAGGTTTAAGGTTTTACAAAAAAAACACACACACACACACACACACACACACAGACACACCACATATACAAAAACACAGTTTAATGCAGGGAGGTCCTGATGATCCCAACTCTGTTTTTCTGTGCTCAGAGGCCTATATTTAATTGCACTTTGGTTTTTAAGACTTACTCTTGTGTATTTTTGAATGACATGCATTTAGTTAGACTCAACATCTGTCTGTTTTTGAATGCTACTGTCAACCATGTGTTGTTAAAGTATGCTAGTAAGTGCATTTTTTATTTTGGATGAACATGGATTCAGAAGATTTAGTTTGGACTGTTCATGTACGTGTATGTGTAGGTTCTTGCCACACATCTCCTCATGTGTGCGTCTGTCCCTATGTCTCGACTTCAGCGGTCCAAGTGGTGGGCCATCTTCTTCTGACTGAGGATAAGTGACAGCACCAGGAGCAGATAACACCCTAGGAGATTTTTTACTGTGGAGAACAGCATTGGAGAACATTCTGAAACTCCCCACTGATCAGATACACACTGCAGCCTCTGTCCTGTTTGTGTATTCTGCCTGGGTCTCTCTCCCCTCTCCCTTTCTAACATCTCTGCATTTTCTCAATCTCCCCATTTCTCCTTCTCTCTCTCTCTCTCTGTCTATCTGCTCTGGTCGGTGATAGAGGAAGGGCCCAGTGTGACCTTGCTCACTGTGGGCAGCACACCATTAATGGCGCCAGCCAGTCGCAGGAGCCCCCCTTACTAGTGATTTGGGAGGGGGTGCCTCTGCTGCTTCTCTTCCGACAGTATCTTTTTCAGGAGGGGGAGGAAAATCCTAGAAAGAAGGTTTGACCTGTTATCAGGTAACGGTGGAGTGTGGCGTGCCAAAGCTCCTGTCGTTGAGCTGTACATTAGGGTCGTTGTTCAGAGATGTTGACATTTGGGTGTGTGGGGTTACAATATATGTAGAGTGTTTTTGTCTGAGTCTGCCTTTTGAGTGGGTGCATTCAAAGCAGCCTGAAGCCAGGGACCAACAACGATCTCATCGCTTGTTAAATTAAATACTTAACATCTATTGGGGAAAGAGGAGGAGTGTGGAAGGCTAAAGGCTGCATTATAAAGAGTGTTGGGGGGCCGAACGGGTTTTGAGTGGAGGAGGAAGAAGGAGAGGAGGAGGGTGGGATGGGGGTGGGGGAGTTGGCTGCTTTTACAGCTGGGCAGCAGCAGCAGGCTCTGTTTAATATGAAGTAAAGAACAGATCCAACTGCATCATTAACTCTCAATTACAGCCATGACGCTAGCAGGCCCGGACTGATTTGTGTGTGGGGGGGGGGGGGGGACACTTAGACACACAAGCGATTGCAAGCATTGTTATGGAGAACAAAATGCCTTGATTGGTATTAAATTAGCGCTGATACACAAAGTTCAATTCCTTATACATATAGCACAATATATTGACAACTAATAAAGTTTTTTTTTAAATAGTTCTGTCACAAGTTCTGTACTACTTTTAGAGAACTTTTTGGACATTATATTTGTCTCTTAAATGCTCAGAGTCTACGTTGTATTTTCTTAACAAACTTCCATAAATCTAAGCAGGTGAGCAAGAGTATTAATATAGTTTTAGTTGAATTCAACATACTGACAATGCTGCTTGCAGAAGAAGGAACCTGAACATTTTTAATACAGAAAATTGTCAAACACGAGAGGAGGAATAACAGCTGTAACTCACACAGATCATTTTTGGTTAATTTAAAAGCAAATGATGTTTCCTCAGAATGCTTTCACTTAAAAAGGTCAAACAAACACACTCATATTTCACTCATTTATCTCTCTCATTCTCTTCCTTCTTTTTCCTTCCTCTGACTTTGCTTTCTTGTAGATGAGTAAATGTTGTAAAACTGGCCAATCCAATTGAGGCCAGTGTGTGTATGTGGTTTTATATAAAAACGTTTCCACTTTGCAATAAACTCAATGACGGAATGTCCAGATCAACAGACACAAAAATCCACAAGTGAGAGTTACTTTCTCATTCATTAAGGGAACACTGAAGAGCTCAGTTAAGTTTTTTTTTATTTAAATGGTTTTTCAATGTTGTGGTGTGTGTTTCCATTTATTGTTTTTAGAGCTTCAGTCTGACAGACAGGTACATTGACAGACAGACAGGTGGTCAGAGAACCAGACATTTAAATAGAATGAAAGGGAAGATATTTACTCTACATATACACAAGATAAATATACAGACAAACCAAATTTGTTGGGGTTTTAAAGTGGCTTCTCAATGAGGGTATTTTTGGATTATCTTTGCATGTACTGTAAACCATCTAATCCAGTCAAGGATGAATGTATACACTACAAAGTGGATTTTGAAAGTCCTCCCTGAGCTGTCTGGTCTCTGGGATGCCACAATGACAGTCTTGTTTTATTGGTTTTCTTTGAGGACATTCACATGGGGACTGGCTCCCTGTCAGTGTTTTGGGTTACATGAAGTTCTTCTTGGCACCGAAAAGAGAGGTTGGATCTGACTCACATTATGCTCTCCTATGGCATGCCAGGAAGGGTTACAACGCGGGCAGTTTTTGGCTTGGCAGAGCGCAGCTTGGCTTGGCACTGGTCGGAAAGGCGTTTCCATCAATGCTGAATTTTAATAAATGGCAGCTACATGAGCAATGCTCATTGGTGGCTACATGAAAACGATCTTTGAGCAGATGAAGAAGTCCACAGGAAACTATTGATACTGAGCCAGAGACGAAGAAATACACAAGATAATGTAAAGGACAAATAAACTTCATTTGATTTACACAAACCAGTCCCTCAAACCCAATGAACTCATGTACAGCAGCTGCCATGACCATTATCAGTTACTGACAATGGACGCTCTCTCATCACAATGACTGAATTATTCATGTCTCGTGTTTTCTTATTTTCACACTGTCCTTCAGCGCTCCCCTCTATTATAGGACTCTCTGTCCCACCCTCTCATCTTGCTTCTGTATTTGTGTGAAGATGCATGTTCCCCTGCTGGGTCAGGGTGTAGGGATGCCAGGCAGAGAAGCCCCAGGGGAGAGAACTTTTTGAACCCCTCTTGTCCCTATGGTTTGATGCAGTGCATCTCTCTGTTGTTGAGTCTTTGTCCGGCACTCCAGGAGGTGCATCACTTCCTCCAACACTATTATCTGCAACTCCCACCCTCTTTAAGATACCCTCAACCTCTGAGTGCTGCTATCCTCTCCTCATGGTTAGAGCAAATGGTACACTGAGTGTTCCCATGTATCTGGTAACACATGCATTTACACAGCTATTTCAGAGCGTAGTCAAAAAGCAGTAAAAGAGAGAATATGATTGGTGGTCTTGTGAATCATTCCAATTGTGTGGTTAAATACTTTGTCCAATGTCTAAACCAGAACAGTCAAAGTTGGTATGCTGTTCTAACAGGTTGCAGAAGAAAACTCCTGGGGTTTTCTATGGTTTTCTCAGTTGCAGTTGCTTACGAGGATCCAGGTATGATCGGAACAAATTCATCATTTCTGTTTTCTCAGTTTTTCTTTTACAGTACACTATCTGTTAAAATGTATGAATAGAGTCAAAAACAGATATTACACTTTTTTGCACATTATGATCAAATAGGGATCGATCTCAATGTTTTTGGACAGGGCATCTAATCAAAAACACTTTGTAAGCCTGAGGCAATTTCTGATGGAAGTTTCATAGGGACTGTGTAAGCCTGAGAACTGGATCAGCAGTACAGAGGTGTGCTGTTGAGGGCTTCTCCCTAGGTATTTACTTGGGGATCTGACTGTTTGGATTGGTGATTTCAGATGTTCACCGGGTCATAGAGCACAATTATACACCAGGGCCGGGGTCAGCAGTGGATTGCTTTTCTGCCAGCTCTTCTCACTTTACTCGTACCAACCCTATCCCAACCTTTGAGTCACAGAAGCATATTTGAGACAGAGAGAACCATAGACCATTTCTGAAAACCTGATAGTAACAACTTTGCCAATACTCACAAAGTTCTGGAACAATTTGAAGATATTCAAATATTAGTTGTAAATAGATAATCAACCACATTTTCTTTTGTTGTTAACTAATTTGTACAAAAAAGGGTTCCTGTGAGGTCTAGAAAATAAATTTGATGATCTGAATTTTGAGCCTTAAAAGGTTTCAAATATGTTGAGTTATTGTGTTCGGGATTTAATTATGTTTAGATCCCAAATGTGTTATTGTTCAGGTAACACTATTTCATCAATGCTCTTACACTAATCACCTATTACATTGAAACGACTTACTTTGATTGTATAGGTCCCTCTTTGGCCACCAAAACGGCACTGCAATGCATTGTCTGTCCTGTCACCTTTCATCTCTCACCTGTCGAGTTATTATGTGGTTCCATAATGTAATAGAACCACAAATGAAACCAACAAGGCATGATTCAATTACACAAGAATTTCATCTTGGTTTGAATAATTGTGCTCTTTATACACTGGTTATTGATTTGGCTAGTGGTTTGTGGTTTGAGGTAATGACTTTTAAAACTCCTGATAAACCATACAAGTGATTTTATCTTAACTTTAAACCCACATGATAGGAAAGTGTAAGCTGATTGAATAATAGCTTGACGTTAACAAAATAAGTTTTTGGTTGAAACAAGAATAATGAATTTTTATTCACGTTCTGTAAGAAGTAACACCAGTCCTAGAGGCATTGGAAAAAACATTTAAGATCCAGCTGCTGTCAATAGTCTCCAATTAATGCATGTTATTACCAAGTATTTTGAAGGACTGTTTTTTTTATAAATATTCTGTTCATTTTATTTTATATCATATACACACCATTTTTGGGGAAATTATTGAATTTTGAGGTAATTGGAATTTCCTTAACTTCTGGCATACTTGTTTACTAGAATAGATGTGAAATTGGTCGCATGTAAGATTAAAATGGTATTTTGTTCTCATATAAGGAGATTTAAAATGACTACATGCAAACATGGAGCTGTGTTGTTCTTTCTTAAAAACATAACATTATTTTACTGTTTACACAAAATATAAGCTGTCATATTGTATCACAAAGGATGGATCTATAAAGTTCAGTTGTGTACCGTAGGTTTCTTTTTCCATGTCATTCCTCAGGAGTTGTGGGTCTTCTTCAGTGTGACCACTGACAGGCCTTTACGGTAAAGAGCTGAAAGGACGTGTGTGTGTGTTAGAACACCCTGAATATCTTGCTCTACTCATGTGAATACATTAATTCATTTACCACTTTGAGGTCGCCAAACTAAAATATTTGCCTCTGCACATATTTAATATTTATGATGACGAAAGCAAATAGTACTTGGTGGATTGAGTGACACAGAAAGGTCAAGATCTGGGCTCAGTGGGAGCGGGCAAAAGGGAACATTATAGGAGTTTGAGTGTGTGTGTATGTGTGCTATCCTGTGAGACCCATCCACATATTAGTATTAGTGCACACTGCTCTCTTTGCCCTGAATCACACATTCAAATAGGACATGGTCAGGCAAAAATTTACATAAATTTTTCTATTATCCATTCATGAGCTTAACTTTCAATTTTTCTACTGAGAAGTACAGCTGTGTTGATGAAAGTATGTTAGAGCGAGCATTTGGGTTCAGTCTAAGGAAGATTATATTGGCCTTTCGTTAAATGCTGTGCTTTTTCTTGTGTTTTCAAGTTAACACTGTTGTGAATGAGTAAGATTCCATTTCTTTGTGTGTGTGTGTGTGTGTGTGTGTGTGTGTGTGCGTGCGTGCGTGCGTGCGTGTGTGTGTGTGTGTGTGTGTGTGTGTGTGTGTGTGTTCGTGTGTGTTTGTGTAAGTGTGTGCGTGTGTGTGTATCTCATATCTGTGTCAGATCAACAACATAAAACAGCAGCAACTTGACTTATCACTAAATCCTTTTTTAAATGATAATTTTATTTGACATGGCAAAAGCTTGTCCAATAGGCCTTAATAGATCACCAACTTGTACTTCATGCCTACTTATAGCACCTTTGAAAACAACTGTAACAAAACATCGGATAACGGGGGATCATTCTCTGACAACGCTGTGGGTCAGACGGGGAATTATGGTCTTGCTGTAAGACGCCGCTGCGCTTGAGCTTCAAGTCACAGGATTATGACCTATATTTTCTTTTTCAGAATTTTCTGCAAGAGAGCAGAATTTATATTCCCTCAAAAATCGCATGTCATCCAGGCTCTGTAGCAGCATTGCATCCCAAAAAATATATCAAGTATCTGGCAACCTCCACATTTGATTGTAGGTATGAGGTATTTTTTCTGGATTGCTGTGTTTGGTTAACGTCAAATGTAACGGGACCCCTATCTTTTAAACAGTTCCACTTTCAACCCATCAGTCCATTGAATTACCAAAGGCTCTGAGGATGATCGAAGTTTATTTAATTTGCCATATTCGCCATATGAGTCTGCATCTTTGTATATCTGATTGTTCACATATTGTACGATCATTGAACTATGTGCTATAATAGTATATGTGTTCCAATGAGGGGATCCCTTAAGGGGACAGTTTTACGAGCAGATCTCAGATCTGGATCAGCTCACATGAGATCTTGTTTCCTTTGGACTGATCACCTTCACCACTGATTCCGGCTCACAAGCTGCATGACTAAATGGTGCATTCCAAATCTCTTTTGAACTGCAACCCAAAGGAAGCACCCTGAAATTGCTATATCAAGTTTGCTGAGAAGCTCTACTTTCAGATTAAGTTGCATGTAGCTTTTGCAAATATATTACTCTTTGTTTTGAGATAATTTTTGTGTTGAATTAGATGGTAATAAATAAAGGCTTTTGGTGCCTCTACCACATTTATCTTTACACAGTGGCTCATGGTAGTCAAATGAGCGCACACAGGCATTCAGACATGAAAAAATGTGAGACGTTGAATTAACATTAAGAATCACCAAGTCTGTTGATATCCGCATCCCACCCACCTTTCAAGCAACCTCACCATGACCTCAGAGACGGTTGGAGGAAGCAAACTCAGGAGATCTCTTATACACACAGATCACCTCTTCACCTCCTTGCCGCTATCTCACCACATTCCTTTTATCCTTTCTTTAGTATGAGATATCTTTCTTTTTTCCCTTCCTCTTTTCACCTCTGATAAGTTATTGTGTAAGTTTGTGGAATGTACACAGGCAAAAGATCTCTGGGAAGTGACATTGTTCAATTTGTTGAATCCGCTTCTCCTCTGGAAATAGGCAAGGGAAGAAAGAGTTTTCATGGCAGAGTGATAAAGAGTCCTTTAGTAAAAGAGACACACAAAGACAAGGAAAGAAAGGGAGAAAATCCTTAGACAACATCTGACAATAATTCACCCACAGTTCACACCACCAAAGAGAAATATGAACTTAGTGACCTAGTCAGTGGGAAAGCAGACATGAGTGTTCATCAAATTTATGTATGTTGATAACTTATGTGAGAAAGAAGCTCACACGTTTTTGTTAACTCCAATATACTTCTGTTCTGTTTACAAATTGTATGAAAATATTTTGATAATAATATTTGTATGATAAAGGCAGAGACAAAGCAAGCACATAAACAAGCGAGTACTTTTAACACACCATTGAAAAAAGGGGAACAAAGTCAACTAATCAACTGTAATAGTATTTAAGCAGTAACTTTGACAACCCAGTGGACTAATAGTAAAAAAAAACAATGTATTAAGAGATAGAAAAGGTCCTGATAGTGTCCTGCTGGGGCTCCAAAGCCCTTTTCATGTAATTGAAGGCAGGTGGATGGATGGATGGATGGATGGATAGATGGATGGATGGTTACGACAAATCCAGGACTACTTCTTGGAAAAACATTTTCTTACCTGCAAGCTAAGAGAAACAACTGCTGTGTTGGAGAAATCAAATGATGGAATGGAGGAATATGAGACTAATGAAGTTTAACAAGGAAAGGTCATACACAATAAAAATGCATTTAGCTTTTCAGCTTTTTTTCATCAAAAAAATAAAGCAAGGAGCATAACAAATATTGTTGAATTCAGTATTTATTTTCATTTTACCAAAAAGCCCATAATCATTTTAATTTCGTTCAAAATGGTTATTAAGCCTAGCCATGATCCCTTTAAAGAAATGTGTTTTGTTTTTTGAAGAAAATCGAATGATTCAAATAAAATATATTACATTGAACTTGTTAAAGCTACGTACATTTTTTAACTTTCTGTTCTTTAAAAAGTTTGATAAAATGTAAACAAGTATAAAATAATAGTATATAATATTATACATGTAAAATGGCAACTGGTGAGTTAAAAAACTAGGGAAGAGAGATTTTTTTTTAATAAGTCAGAAATTGAAATTTCTTTAATTGCACGAGTTATGATATTCATAAACAAATACATGTTCCATGTCACCTGTAATCTGACAAACAAATGTCAAACATTTTTATGTTTTTTTGCTTCATTAAGTGCACAAACTTATATTATAATTTGTGTTACCAAGCAGTTTTGCAGTTTATGGTAAGTGCTCTTATTTTCAAGGACTGGAAGGTGAGTTGTCCAGTGTGTTGTGAACATCCTTGTGTTGCACTACCTAATTTGTGTTTTTTATTAATTTGAAATTTCAAAGTATGAGCGTGTGTCAAAAACACTCGGCTCCACAAAGTAAGTTACATTTGAAAGTAGTTTGTAATTAATCAATCAATACTTATATAGCGTTTTCCAAGATACCCAAAGACGCTTTACAGAGTGTAGTCCGGATGGAGAAGCAGCGAACACACAATGCCAGCGTCCTCTCCGCATATGTACTTGTAATGAATTTCATTCGTTACACAGAGAGACAGACAACCATTCATACTCACATTAACTCCTATTGGCAATTTTATGGGTCAGGGGCACCATTTCACCTATATTGCATGTTTTTGGACTGCAATTGCAGGTCAGCATGAAAGAAGTGAAGCATTTAAATACATTGAATCATTTTGAGGAGGATAAGTCTGTCTTCCTCTTCTATCCACTTCACACTTACTTCCTTTTCCAACCTACATTGCAAAGGAAAAGCTATACTTTTCTTTGCATTGTAGGTTCGCTTTTGGAGCATAATTTTAATGAATTTCTTCCAGGGAGGATATCAAAATTATTTTATAAATTATGAGATTTACTAATAGAATGTTTCAACCAATTATCCTTTTAATATGTTGATCCCTCTCCATCTTGCCTCTCAAAAAGAGAGGAGAACTGTCCTCCTCTGTCTCGATGAACCAGAAACCTCTTTTATATAGCAATAATTGTTTTCCAATGACCTATGATCACTGCAACATATTTTCATACCTGTTCCTGCATCTATGCATTATTGTCCTTTACAATAAATCAATTTACAAAGTGCTGCACCTCACCCCCTTTTCGCTTGAGACTGAACCTTTTGTGGATACCCATTACTCTGAATACACTGGTATAAGATACCACTACCTGTTTCCAATTTCTAAAAGTGTATTTTTCAGCATTCGACAACCCAAATTGTTTAAAATGTATTTCAGGCTTCGAACTCTGTATGTCACAACGATTAGCTGAAACTATATAATTTGCAAATTATACTCTTATGTAATATTGAATATGTATAAATCGTAGAGATTTTCTGCATTACCTTTGCATTCCTTGCAAGTTCCCATTAATCACTCACCCATTTTCTTGACCGAAAGAAAAGTAGGTGGTTTCAATGGCAGGATTGGTAGGATTATTGCGTTTTGTTTTATTCATTTTTATACTGTATGAAGTTATTCAACCTTTTGAAACTGGGATTGTTAAAGTAAGGGAATATTTGCTGAGTTAATATTGTCAAGAAAGTATGACCAAACCCTTAGCATAATTTTCATCATCGTAGAATTTTCAAGCAAACTTTGAGATAAAACAAGTTTCTTTCACTAAAAGAGATTGTTATTTAGAAAACATCTTTCTTGAATGCTTTCCTGGTTTCTGTATTTATAGAATCCCCAATATGGTCATGACACTCAAATGCCAGATTTGGTGGGAAGAAAAGACGCTTTGAACAAAGTACATGAAGATGGCAAAAAAAAACTCAGGATAAAGACTGGAGAAAGGCATGTTTTTTTTAAATGTGTTTAGTGAGCAAATGTAACAATTAATGTGGAGTAACTTTGTGTAAATCCCTATATTACAGATATTGTTGTTGAGGGGATAGGGTAAAGGCCATGTTCATGGTGGTGTGGCAGAGAGCGAGAACCTGTGTGGGAATGACCTCACTGGGGCAGCTGGCAGCACTCCCTCACTTCTTTTGTCAGCTGCAACTATTTAATGCCATTGAAACGGAGCAAAATAGAGAGATTGAGAGAGGGCAAAGGCAAATGTTCATGTGAAGGTGCAAAGCACCGTGATCAATGTAAGATAGCAGCTGAGTGAGTGCCCTCTGTCTGTGTGTGTGTGTGTGTTTGTGTGTGTGTGTGTGTGTGTGTGTGTGTGTGTGTGTGTGTGTGTGTGTGTGTGTGTGTGTGTGTGTGTGTGTGTGTGTGTGTGTGTGTGTGTGTGTGGGTTTGCATGCATGAGTGTATAAAGATGAAACTAAATTATCCCTTTCTGCACTGTCACTTTTATAACTGTATTTTCCATTAATAGTCCTCCCTCTTCCCAACATAACATCCACCACTCTCCACATCATCTGTTCCGTCTTCAAGCTATTTTATTAATCTTGCCATAAAAGAGGTGGAAAAGAAATTGGCAGTGGTAGAGGTGGTGGCATGGGGCGGAGAACAAGATGGTGTTTTGAAGGCTTTAAGTTCCACACCTGTGGGTGTAAGGATAGTTTGTAACCTTATCCTGTATGCTTTGTGTATCTCCCTTTTCTTCAGCACTGGATGCGAACAAATTGAGCATTGTGTTTAGGCAGGGGCCAGGAGGATTTTCACGGAAGGAAGCTAGTGAGTCTGGGCTCTGCACAGCAGTAGCCTGAGATGGGAGATCAGGAGTGATTCCATGTGTAAGACTCCTTCCTTCTCACGGATAGTGCTAATGAAGTGTGTGAACCTTTTGTTAGACAGGCTCCAACGCAGAGCAAAGGACTCTTACAGACATCCCAGAGAGACATTCTCACCTATACCTTGCATCTTTATGTCTGTAGGGTTGCAGGAAGCTGCTACAGCACAAAGGGTTGGCCAGAAATTTTTAGAGTTCGTTGAAATATATGAAATAACGAGAATCTGTTCCTGATTGCTCATATGTTTAGCAGTAATAAGGCAGAAAAATATAATCATAAATAAATGCATTACCCTCTCTATTAAAATCTAATAGAGATCTTGTAGGTACAAGTAATTGATGTTTGGAAATGGGGTTAATCACAGCGTAGGCCACGAATAACATTTGTTCAAAGTTAAGGAATTGAAGTTGCTTTTTTTGAGGTGACACACCACTGGTTATCTCTTACAACTTAAGGTTTTCGTACATACATATGTTTTTCATACACACAAAAGGGTTTTAAATATTTCTGTATGGCGCTATTAAAGACCATATCCAATGTCATGATCTCTTGTCAAGACTCTGTTGAATGCAGATGAGGTGGGAAATTAGACAGTATGGGAATATCAGAAGAGCCAGACACCATGCATCCTAATAGAAAAAACTCCTGTTCCCAATTATAGCCCGCTGTAATGATAATGTGAAATGAGCAGCAAGGAAGTTTTGCAACTACGTGAACACATAACACGTCCCTGCCTATATTACCTGACTGAAGGTGAGGAGGGCTGAGCTAAAGAGTGAAGGAGATGAATACATGAATAAAGTAGGTGACGAAGGTGGTGAACAGGATGGAAAAAACAATTTCAGTATTTTTTCAGGTCCATCTTTTCCAGGGGTGACACATAGTGTGGTGTGAGAAAACATAGGGGTGCAAACCACATTAAAACAAACAAATGGGTCCAAATGACAGCTTAAAGTATTTCCGATGCGCTGTTGCTATATCTTGCTCAATAGAACTTGGAATGATTGCGTTGATAGATTAAACACTCCATTCAGATCCTTTTGTTTTCATATTTAACTCCGTTAACCTCATGTTCTATTATTGCTACTCTTTAAGCTCAGGTCATGATGTTCCTTGGGTGAAGTACAGAGAATCTTCCCGGACCACAACTTTCGGTACCTCAACCTTTTATTCCTACTCCACACACTATCTGTCTTGCTCACCCTAGCGTGACCCAAGCATACAACCAGTGAATCAAATGTGTTTTCTATGGTGATACAGAGAAGGTATAGAGACTCCAAACCAAACCTCAGCCATGCCAGGCTTATGAGGGAATAAGGGCCTCTTTTTGAGGAAGTCGTCACAGATCCGAAATAACAGGGCGGTCCCAGCCTGGGGCCCGCTGTCAGGCCAATGATAGATGTTCTCCGTCTCAGATGCCTGCCTCAACTGGCCAGTGGTGAACAAAGAGGGGCAAATATAGAGACAGAGAAAGGTCATCCCTGCAATGGTGGGAATGATATCTATAAAAAAAAAAGGATGGAGGAAGAGAATGAAGGAGGGAGGCAGTGTAAACACCAGAATGTTGATTGCTAGTCTCTTCTGATTCAAAAACAGACATGTTGGGCTGTTTTATGTCGTTTGTAATGTGTCCAGATCGTCTGCATTGAGACAGCGCTACTTGATTTTACAGCGCTTTTAGTGATTACAACTCCCACAGCTCTGGCCACAGGAATGTAGCTTGCCTTCCTTGCCTCTCTCCTCTCCTCTCTTTCTATCTCTAATTCCAGTCTTCTCTCATTTCCACACCTCCATGCCTTCTCTTCGTTCTTTCACTCTCTGCCCTGCGGTGATGACTCCAGCTCTTCTGAGAAGTCTTCTGATTAACACTGAAGTCTTTTTTTTTATCAAGACAACTTGGTGATTTTATTCACTTTCCTCCTCTCTCCTATTTCTAGCATTTAAGACGGTCCTGAGATTCAGCAAAAATCGGACGTCTGGACGGTGCTCAAATTGGCTTGAGAATAAGATCCCAAAAAGGGGGATGAAACACAGTATTCACATTCAGAAGGAATTTACAAGTATCAAATATATGGATTTGACCTTTTCTAATTGTTCAATGATTTGAATATACAAGAAAAGTTTGGTGGGAGTGATACGAAAGTGTGTTATGTTCTTGTACTTATGTTTTAAATTGTCATTTTCCCCTCAATTCCAATGAATGGAAGTTTAAAGATGACAAACCTTCTCAGACTTGGAAAGTTATTATTTGCCTTATGGACAATACAGATAAAGAAGCCTGACTTGAATTGGATGACATTAAACCTGTTTCAATGTTGCTGACGGTGGTTGACAGGGGTTTGTCAGAGGCCTGTTGTCTTACAAACAAACCTCAATACCCAAGATCTCCCTTCAACAGAATGTGGAAAACCATGCTTTTAGCCAATTTCATGTTGTACCAGGAAGCTAAAATATAAGTAGTAACAATAAGAGCTTACTCATTAGCCACATATGTGCCAAGTAGACCTTATAGGAACCAAGGCCAAATACAAATGTTTTTTAATGGGAAATGGACAGTGTTATTTGGCCACTTGAATCTTTAGACCAGCTCATAAACTGATCCCGCAGGGAAACCAACAGAGTATCAGTGAGTGTCTTAGTAAGTGAGCTAAGGCCGAGAAGCGATTGGCTCTGGGCGGTATCAGGCCCTTATGAAAACAGAAGAGCGGCGCTGCTTTCAAGGCTCTGACACACAAGCACTTATTGTTGACTCTCCTCTCTATATAAGTTAATCTAAGTTGACTGGATGTACTTGACCCTTCACCCACTCCCTCTTTTTTCGCGCGCTCTTCTACTCTTCGTCTTCTTTCTCCCTCTGCGTGTGGTCTCCCTTTAACCACCTGTCTCTTTTGCAGTTAGATTGCCCCATATCTATACTAACATGTATTGAATGTGGATCATATACTCAAACCAACTTGAGTGTGCTTATCCCCCAAGACTCCTGAATTAATGTTGCCATTATTTAGGCCTGTATTTCAGGGACTCCTTATATCATTAACATAAACTCCTTTGCTCCCCATCTCCATCCACCTGGTCTGGGCCTTCTGTCTGCTGTGCACCTCCTTTTCTTGGGATGCCAAGTTAATCCCAAGAAAAGGAGGTTGTTGGTCCTGGCTCAAATCCACCTCGGTACCTGGAGCCTTTCTGTGTTGAGTTTTCATGTTCCTTCGTGTTTGTATGGCATTGATGTCAAGACAGAAATAACTGCAACAATTTACCTAGTAACTGTCTGAAAAATGGTACAAGACTGAAAAACTCCCTTTCTGGGATAAGGGAAATAAGGCTTCTGTTGTCAGTTAAAAATATTATTTGCTTCTCAAGATGATTAAAGCCAAAATAAAGACTGATCATATTTTAAATGAGTCGTACCAGGGTTTAAAACATACATCAAAGCATGGTTCTACATATTTTCAAGTATCAAGAAATATAAATCACTCATAGTATAAAGTACATCTTGTTAAATGTATAAATAAATAAATAGCTCTTTTATATGGTTTAAAAGAGAAAGGTTAAGAGCTTCAGCTATAAGTGAATTATACAGGGGTGACACATCCAACTAATATGGCAGCCCTATTCCTCACCCTGTCCTTCTAAAATATTTCAATCAGTTAAGCCTTAATTGTGCCTGTTACCATGTAGTATGTTTTCATATTTTCTTATGTAATTGGGAAAAGTCTACCCAGATTTTTTTTTTTTTTCAAACGCTTGACAGAAAAATGAGAACAGCGAAAATGCTTTGTAGAGACTCTAAACCTGTCCATCTCAAAACTGATTTCTTAAATTTGATTGTACATTTTTGGCATATTTGAATACAATTTTAATGCAATTTGGCTCACATTCAAATACTGTATACTTTATGATCTGTCCATCTCTGCCCAAATGCCACTGAATAGAATTCAACAAAATTTCTTTGCAAGGGACTTAAGGTTGTGAAACTCTTTTCCGTCCTTAATTAAAGGTATATTTGAATTTAGGTTGTTTTTCATGTGATTTTATATTGTTGTCTGTGTTAAAACCACATCATTAATTTTTGGACAATTTTCCATCACACAAAAAAACAACAAAGTAGTACAGTACTTTCAATAAAGTTCAACTAAGCCGTAAAGCTGGAAATTATTCTTATCTTTTGTCCCGTAATAAAAAAATTATTTAGTTCAGTACTTAGCAAGTTTTGCTCATTTTGTTTCTCATTTGAGGAAATATATGTTCATTTTTCTCAATAAGATATCCCAGCCAATAATTAGTTAGATTTAATCACTAACAAGAACTATTAGATTAAGTTTGATGCTCAGATCAGTCTGAAGGCTAAAATATTCTATTTAAGGCTATTTTAAAAAACATAATTTATATTTCTTCTTATGCTCACAGCTTTCTTTGCTGTTTCTTTTTCCAACTAGTTTTGGATTCAGTATGACTTTTAAGAGAATAACACTTTTGTGTTAGTGTAAAATATTCTAGCCAAGAAAAACTGACCTACCCCATTGACAGATTTATTTTGCTCAATACAAGTCCATTTGATTATGTGTAAGAACATTTGGCTTTTTTCTACTATGCCTTGTAGTAGGTAAGCAGGGAATCTGTGCTCCCATACAAATTTTTTCTTGATTTATGTTGTAACTCTTAGAAAAAAAGAGATTTGTGCGATTTGTGTGTGTTTTGTTTGTGCGTGTAGATGACTCTGCTCAGACTATCGTGGCCTCAGTATGTGAAGTAAGATTATACCCTTAAGTTTTAATGTATCTTCCTTTATAGGAGGGCCAGACAGAGTTCATTAGCAGGCAGGAAATGAGTCAAGTCCTGCTGTAGTGACATTGATGTTTAGAGGAAATGACCATATATGACCTATTGAAGAGGAGGAGATTACTGAACCTGGCAGTGTTTGTGGGCCACCATTGATTGTCAAGTGTCCCAGCAAAACGGAAAACTTGCTGCCTTCTCTACAGAACTATAACATACGTTCAATCACTAAAACATGGATGCATGTTTTAGTGATGATCCTCACTTCAATTTACATTTGAAGTGAATCAGAGAAAATTTTGTGTGACCGCATGAACAATTAGGACTACCAGGGGAGAAGGGTATTATAGGTCTCTGCAAAATAATGGTGCATTCCTGCATCTTGAGTGCTTTCCCACTGAGACCATATATTTTTAGGAAAAAGCATTTATTTTTATTACTTCTTACAACTCAACATTCAATGGTCCAGTCTAAATTATTTTTAAGTTTATGCAAAAATGTTTTCCATAAACAATTTTATGTTGCTCTGTATGTGATTGCCCTTAGGAAGTCTTTGTAATTACATGACAAATCAACCTCTTTTTTCAGCAATGGGTTGTTTTGAGTTCTGTGACACTTTCATTATTAAGAGATTTGATTGCAGTTGCACACAACTGTTGTGTGCAACTGAAATCTGTGTTTAGCTGTGTTTACCTATTGTTTCCCGCGTTCTCCCATGACAACTTATTACTTCGTTTTTACCCTTGAGCTATGCAGGTGGGCAGCAGTCAGACACTCAAGGAGGAATGCTGATCAGATGAGATATGTTACTGGGTATCTGAACACATGATTGTGTGATTGTCTGTTTCTGATACTCTAAATAAGAGGCAGATAATCTGGTCTGCTGCTTTAAAACAAAAGGGCTCAGGTCCAGTTTACTCCCATGGGGAGGCTCCAATTGGCCAGGAGAGAGAGAATGAAACCACAAGTCCTGTTGGGCTCACTCCTCCACACTTGTTCAGGGGGGCAGGTGCTCAGATGGGTTCTGCTCTGACTTCAAACAGAGAACATTATGGCCTCGCACATTCACAGGATATTGCACTGTAAGGCCACCGAACATGGTTCGGTTAAAGACAGGAGGCTTTGTATCGAGCCCATTAGAGCTCTAAACCGATACTAATGAAGCTGTTTCCTGTACAAACTGAGCCGCTCTAGGGAAACTGGCTTTAGCTTTTAATAAGGCTCACTCCAATCTCCGTTAAAATACTGATTTTTTTTTTTTGAAATCTTTGCTATTATTTGGTTACCACTGGTTCCAAGTACAATATCTTGGTAAAGTTAATTACGCATGATTAATGAAGCGTTTTCATTTCAATGATATCTGTGACAGCACAAAGCTGTCGTAAGGCTTGTCAGGCCCAATTCGAGCTGAATAAGTATTTATGTGATCGCATGTGATGGGCCTCCTCTCACCAGCACAAGCCCTCATCAATCAAGCCCTACTGCTCGCAGTAGTGGGAAATTGGGCTATCAGTGCGGCTGCTTCCCCTCCACTCTACTCCCCCACTGCCACGGCCCACGCCACCTCCCTCCCTCCCCATTCAATCAGGCCTGAGGCTACAATGCTTCTTTAGCTCTTACTTCTGACCAACGCAGGGGTCATGGGCGGGGGAGTGGCAGCCAAAGCTGAGACCATCCATTACAGCTCTTGTTTCTCTTGGTGGCAGCCGGACGACGGGATTCTATTAAGAACTCCGTCTATTCAGCACTGAGATTACACTAGGGTCCTCTCTCCGAGCACGCCTCACCACCAACCCCAAAGCCCTCACCAAAACCTTATACTCACCCTGGGGGACCTATAGCCCCCAACAACCCCTCCGCCCCTCACCACGAATGCTGCTTTTTACACTTCCCTGTTGTTGCACTCTTTTTTCTGCAGCCAAAATGGCAATAATCACTAAGAGAAGAAGAGAGAGAGAGAAAGTGAGACAGCTTCTGCTTGAAGGACAACAAGAGCAGACACTCTAGCGTGAAAACTGTTTCTAGTTTTATATGGACACATTCACTGTCCACCTGTCAGGACAGCATTTGCCCTACAAGCTTTGCCAAACATACATACATGCTGGCTTGCAAGGGGAGATTGCACAAACACAGACATACATTTCAAAGCATACGCTCCCTCTCAAAAAGAAGATGTACAACTTCAGCACCTGGCAAAGAGACAGGGGTTATCCCTAGCACAGTATAAACACACTTAGATGGGTAACATCGCAAACACAACTCTGCTGAGGTTATGCCGTAAACACTATTCGACATCAGATCAAACCGCCACTCCTCCAATGTTTAAGAAGCTCGTTTGTCTCCAGAGGAGACTCTTCATTTACTTAATATTTGTTAGCACTTCAGAAAAAGAAAGAGAGGGGAGTGCGGCTAGGGTCATGCCCCCTGCTTAGATGAATGGGGGTCTTCTCGTCAAGAAGAAGGAGAGAGACAGCACTCCTGTCAAACAAACAGAAATTTAATACGTCGCCCTCTATCAGGATGTCCACAGTGTGTACATACTCTCTTAGGCTTGATTATGAATAAGCCCCTCTATCTTATAAACAAGTGAAGTGAAGGCATTCATCAGGGATAGAGAGGTAAGGGTGTGAAGACGGTGGAATGTTCTCTCCTCCAACGAGAGTGTGCTGTCATGTCTCAATGCATAGGGATGATGGAGGAGAGGACAGGCCTGAGAATGAAGGAAAACAAAACAGGGTGGATGAGAGATGAGTGGAAAAACATAAATAGTGGGTCCAGGAGTGACAGAGCAGCACAGAGATGAGACTAATGTGGAAAAGCAAGTAGAGGAAAAAAAGAGAGGGCAGGTGCTTGTCGTGCGCTGGGAGAGGCCACGTTGAATGTAGGAGGGTTACACTCCCCATGATTTGGTAGATGGTATGGACTTGGCAGCCAGCTTGTTTGTTAACGGGATCGGAATGCCTCTTCAGGGGCAGTGTAATCAGCACCAACTTCCTCTCATTCAGAAACCATAGGCCTCGTTCTCCACCTCTTTTGTTTTAGCCATGGCTCTGCTGACAGCACAGAGGAAGCAGCCGTCTGACGTGCAGGGGAGATGTTGAATGTCTATAAACATATATGCAGGGAGGGAGAGAAATAGAATGAAACTGATGAAACTTCAGTGTGACTAAGCTGTCTGTGTATTATGTACACTTGCACCAGTGTGCATACATGCAAACAACTGTTTGTGTCTCGGTAAAGTTTTGCTCCCACATAGCATTTCCGAGTAGAAAACCTGCAAGACCTGAGTGACAGAGATTATGTGAGGGACACTATCATGACAAGCTCATTGCTCTGTCAAGCCAGGCATCACCAGCTGCCGGCCTGAGACTTTTGCCTTTGTTAAATGTTGTGTAACAATGAGATTTTCCAAAGTGCCATCTAGAGGTGAATGGAGAGGGAGGGAAAAGGGAGGAGGGCAGCATGACTCCAATAAGAGCTTAAATGGTCTGGTCATAGTCTGGCAGCCCTTCACCACTGCTGTAGCCTCAGCTATATCTCCTCCATGTCTCTAAAGCACTTACACACACCTTCATCGCTGTTCTTTCTCTCTATCAAACTTACACACACACCCAAAACTTCTTTAACTGTAACCCAATCTATATAAAATCTGCACACAAACATACCTTTATTCCATCACTGCAGCACTAGATCCTCAATCGATCCTCACAGCAACCCAGCCCCCGGCAGACACCTACAGGTGATTGATCCCTAAATCAGTCTTTCACAACCCCGGCGCAATAAAAACCATAACAACCCATCATAAAAGTTGATTTATCGTCACCTAGACCAGGGCCTGAGAGTTGGAATATTAACCCAAAAGTGTATGACACCAAAATGATTGGTTTGGAATTGAGTAAACCTTGAAAGTATTGATACACATGTCTGATGGTTCATATCAAGTCTGACTTCTGAAATGACCCAGCCTTCTCTAGACACACAAATGCATGTATAGCTTTTACCCGAGTGCTTACATATGTTCGTATTTTTAGATACCTAAAACTGAAAATGATTCAGAATAGTTATTTTTTAAGGATTACCAGAAACATTTTGTGATGAAATGTCTGGAAGTTTCTGTTAGCAGATTAGTTACATTGTTCAAGCTATTATTGAAAGCTAGGTATCAATGTTTTAGTTTGAATTATAGTAGGATTTTGATTTTATATTTATTTACAATACAATAGTACTCTCTATAAGAAGTATGGGTCCTGACAACATGAGCGAGCTTTGCTCAACACCCACATCAAGTCTAGGGCCTAGTGCGCCATGACAATATACTGAATGATAATATACGACATAAGCAAGTCAGAAATACCAACAGATCAAAATATTACGTAAATGGTCATTTCAATTCTAGTTTAACAACACTGTTGTCCATATCGCACAAGTTGAATTCTAGTTCTGTTTCATGATTGCATGAAAAATCTGATTAATTACAGAATTATGGATAAATATTATTAACGCTTCAAAATAAAATATCCTGATCATTCAGTGTCGGAAATGATCTTATGTTAAAAGACATTTTAAAAAATACCATATCTTCCAAAATGATTGAAATTGCCATTACAGTACGGTTTTAGTTTTTTGTGGTTGTTGCTGAGTGGTGCATTGCTACATCTGTGTGTTCCTGTAGGAAACAGTGCCTTTGCCACATTTTAATGAGAGCGTTGGTCTGAAAGCCAGAAGGATGGTGAACTGGCAGCTGCATCAGAATGTGCGCTGTACTCACTAGTGGAACAAGTTCTTGGGTTAAATATAATCCCAGCCTAACTCAGGGCCTCTTTGATGCTACTGAAAGCCAGTGAAGCCTTTAATGGGAGCCACTCCATGTCGCTGTGTTATATGTGAGCTGCTCATCTATGCGTCTTTTTAGGGTTGTTGGAACTGATTTGTTGTTTTCCAAGTATATTCGGACTTTAATCATGTCCTCATACACTAAGCTGACCTTCGCGGGTTATTAATAAATCTAAGTGTGTGGTGTTGGGTTTCCATGTGTGTGAATGCCTGACATACTGAACACACTTCCACAATCTGCTTATATTTTGTACTTACTGAAGCAAATTTTACTACTTTTCACATTTCAGTTTGCAAATTTTGGATAAGATATACCCTTAGTACAATTTTTAATGTCCCATTCGTATCCCCGCTAAAACAATATAAATCCCTTATTGTATTGCAAAAATAGACCATGCAGGTAAGTTCATGTTTTTATTCATTCAAGAGTCTGTGAGACATCACCTGTTGTGCTTCGGTGTCGGTTAAGTGCTCTCTTTCATTAGCTTCAATGCAATATGCAAGAAATTTGAACCGATTTTCCTTTCATCAATTGTGTCGTTTATCCCAGAGCACCGAGACAATGCATGCTCTCCGTTCAACCATCTGAATATATTCTCATATATTTTTAGTGGATGGTGTCAATATTAAATTGACATGGCAACATTTTCTGCTGTCACACTCATCAAATATTAAGTCCATCTGATATACCCCAACATTAAAATATTAGCCTTCCAATTGGACACAGTACATCAAAAGCAGATTGTCGTAATACTGCAACAGAGCCTGGACTTTAAATGTGAGAAGAGTGAGCAATAAATGTAATAAATGAGTGACACTTAAGCATCTGAGGTGCAGTGTTCAGTTCCATACCGCGTTACCTCTTGGGCATAAAAACCTCTTTTAAAGATGATATCTATAAGCGTTTTAAAGCCGATTTGTTCACCCTGCAGAGACTGGTAACATGCTCTAATTACCCCCATCCACCCCCACTAGCTTAGAGTGTTTTTTTTAAGTTTCCAGTTAGTCCCATATGTATTGGAGCTGGAGCCCTCTGAATTTATGCTTTAAAAATTTGACCTTTGACTCTTGTGCAGCTTTATTGTACCCCATAGCCCATATACAGTGTGGCCCTGTATGTTGAGGCTCTGTGATTACCATAAATACTTCCTCCAAAGAGCATCAGCATTTATGTACATCACTGCCACCACCCCATCCAGACCACTTTCCTCTCTCTCCTTCTTCTGGGAGACTCCTAATGTCTCCTTATATGTGTATTAGATATGCATAATAGAGATGTTAGGGTATTTATTGGACATGCAAGTGCTAATTTTAACCTAGCACTGTTGTTCCTGTAATACTGAATAATATATCAGAATACAGACTATCATTAATGCAATATCAATCGTGTTGATTATATTAATAACATAATAATGTAATCCACAATATATATATAATATACATAACAATAATATAATTAAATAGTCATTATTTCTCCTTCAGTTTTGTACTGCAACCTAGCTCAAAACAGCTTTTTAATCATGAAACAGCACAATACCCCCTTTGTAAGAAGCCTCTCCCACATCCTCGTTCTTTGACCTGGTAAATAAGATGAGCTCATTTATATACTGTCATAAATCCCCATCATATCCTGTGATGGACCTGCTTGTTAAAATGTTGTCCCTATAAAAGAGATGGCACAAATGTCTGCTCAGGTGGATTATTTACTGGACTGACTATTATTTCTAAAAGCAAATTATCATTCGTAGTTGGAAACTAAATGAAGGAATTGTGCATGTAGACATGCAAGGAGTGTTGTGGCTGACTGTAGCTAGCTGTCAAAGTCAGGAGCTTTCAGTGCCAAAACAAAATGACCTGGTACTAATTCTGTAAGCACACAAGGCCTGTACCTCCACAGGCCACAGAGATTGTCAAGAAATCATCCTTCTTTCTTTCTTTCTCTGTCGGAATGCCTGGCTGACCCCCGGCAAATGAAAATAATCCAAAGTAATTAGAAGTGAGCTGGTCTGGTCCTGAGAGCCCGGGTAAACATGGTGGAGGGGCGGGTGGGGCCAGTGGAAGGGGCGGGGGGTGGGGCTGACCTTGTCCACATAAAGCAGTGATTTATGAAGTGCAGGGCACAGCAGCAGGGCTTCTGTCTTCTCCCTCAGAACCAAATTACTGAGGTGGAGATTAACACGCCGCTCACAACAGGCCTACTTCCAGACCCAGGGAAATATTTTATTTACATTTTCCCCTTTCATTTCCGAAGCTCTGTTTTAATGGTAATTGGGCTATGGACACCAGGTCTATCCTTTAATTTGGGGACTTGAAGCTGCAAAGCCAACGTATTGTGCACTAATCTCATCGGATGGATTCTTTAATGAAAATAAATGTTGGGTAAGATGTAGGTTAAGGGTTGAATTGAGTTTTGAATTAGTCTTTACTGCCTGATTGAATCAACCAATATTTAAGCGAAATAAAATGCAGGGCTTATTCATGTCTGTAGAATAATGATGAGGCCCAATGCAGCTTCACAGTGCTTTTGAAGTCTTGAACTATCACATGTGTTTGTCAATGATTATTTTTCTGTTCCACCCTTTTAATTCAATCTTGGTCCTGTATTTCATTCTCTCTTTCCTTCTTACTTCCTTTCATTTCTTAGCATCTTTTTCTACATGTCTTTCTTTCTCTTCCTCTCTGCTCTGCATGGAGGGTGTATGGTTCGCCCAACATAGGTCCACACAGTGTTTCCATGTGGCCCCTCAGCTGCTGCGGTACAAACTCTGCAGCATGCTGGCTGGAACCCACGCGGGAATCCCCTCTCTTCTCCGGCTGTCTCATCTGACTTCAAATAGCTCTAGCCTGAGCAGCATGATCCCTTCTCCATAGGTTGTCTGAAACTATTATTGGTGCAAAGTTGTACAACTGATAAGAATTAATTTGCCGTTGCATCACTGATGAAGCATTGTTACACCAGCAAGTAAAGGAGCTTTTTCATCATTAAAATTCCTTACTTTTATTTATTTTTATTTTTTCCCTATAAAACAAACAAGAAAGCCGCAAGTCAAATAAGCGAGCAGTTTAACCTCATTTCTAAAATTTCACAGCATTTTTTTAAACCTCAGTACTAACCGTTACAGGGATGCTGTATGTTTTCAGAGTGGCTTAAATAGGTATGAAATGCTGCATGATACAGTTGAAACTAACATGCCCTGAAGCATATATGGTTTGTAATTTTGTGATAAACAGCTTTTCCACACTGCTATATAATAGCTATGTCAGAGCCATTATGACAAAAGAAATGGCACAATTCAGATAAAAACATCAGTTTCATCACAGCAAATCAGAACAGTGTTTATGGGTGATTGATGAAATACTTATAAATTGGAGCTATATTCCCATGCTTGCAAGTCATTCCTCTGGTTTATTAACAAATACACATCCGTCTATTCTGTTTAGATTCAGGAGCTTTATAAAGGGGATTATATTCAAGTCCCTGCAAGTGAATCTTTCATGTTGGAATTTGATAACTTAATGTAGTTTTCTTGTGCTGTAATTTATAAAAATGAGACATAAATTACACCATCTTATATAAAGTGAAAAAAGCCAAGTAACAGAGATGTTTTCAGTCTCAAATTCACTGCTCAGAAAGAAAGAACAATAGTTGAGTTTTTTTAAACCTTTTTTGGTTATGAGACTGAAAAGGTACCAAACTCGTAAATCACTAAAACTAAAAAAATAAATAAATACATTTCTTATGATAATTGGAAATTTTTCATCTCCTTACAGGAAGTGTCATAAATAGGTCACATTATTTTTCCAGTGGTGTACAAGAAAAATTACTAATACCAAACTATAAAAAATAAACCACTACTAGTTAAAGTCCCTCATTAAAATCCTCAAGTTAATGTATATTAGTATTAACAGCAAACTGCACTTAAAATAGGACTGTAAAAGTACAATTGCGGTGTAAAGGTGCACTATTATATATTGATATTACTGCTACATAAATTTGTAGGCCTCATTTTACTGCTGCAGATCTTGAGGGTTAAGACATTTAGGAAATTTAAGACGTTTACTATATTATGTGCTGATGAGTTCTTTAATCCATGACAGATTCATAGCCTGTTTGTAGCATCAATGTCATGCAAGAAACAAAAATCTCTAAAAAGGAAAAATTGGAGAAATGTATGTATCTTACAAAGTAGGAGAATTTTCACCACTCATAAATCCGCACATAATCCTTTAGTTTATCACAGATAATAATAATCAACACACTTGGAGATGTATTATGATCACTGCACAGGGAGGGTTTGTAATCTTCAAATCATAAAGTAATAACAGATGTCAGATAAATGTATTGGAATACAATATGCACCTGAGAAGTACTAGACTAAACGTGTTATGTAGCATGCAATGAGAGTAAACAAGTAATGTGCAAGTAACTTAAATTTGCACTTTGGTACAGTCGTTGAGTAAATTTACTTTACCACTTACTAATACTCAAGACTAATTTCAGACACTCTCTGCTGCAAAAGATAATCTTGTAAAACCCAATTGTCAACAAAACCACTGGAATAAAAAATAAATTTATGAAATATTCTATCCATTCTGAAATTTCTCCACAGTCCGGCTCAGATGACAACGCCACCTCCTGACAGAGAGAAAAAGGCGCAGCATGTCCTATTATTACCATGTTTAGGGGGACGGGACCTGTTAACCCTATTTATCCCCGGTGATACCACAAAACCCCGCGTTTGTCCTCTTACAGACATTTCCTTATTTTCTGAAAGAGGCTAAAACCCCCTCTCTCTATCATGATTCTCGATCAGACCCAGAGAGGCCGTGAAGCAATCACTTTCCCAGATTACTTCTATTTAATACACAATGCATCATAAAACAAATTCCTCATCCTGACAGGAAGAAAATAGAACAGCTCATTCGACTTGAGCTTTCCCAATTTATGGCTAAATTAAAAAAGGCTTCCAACAATGGACAAGTCGAGGAGAGGCAGGAAATCAATGACCGGGCGGAACGGGGTCTCTCCTCGGTTCTCAAGAAACGCGAGACGATGGGAATCGGTGGTGGGGTCCTGCCTTATTTACGCATGATTTTTCCTGTCCTTCCTGCAACTTTGCCTGGCGATTTCGTTAAACAATGGGTATTATCTGAGATGGAAGGTCAATGTCACAGTGTGAGGCGTTATCCATCATCATCTGCTCTCATCAGCCAAAGTCCTGTCCTCTGCAACTTTATGAGCTGCCTAATAAACTCCGCCAGGACACATCATTCTGGCCTATTTGTCTGTACCCTTGTCTGCATCTTCTGGCAATTTCTGTAGATTAAACTGTGAAGAAATAAGACGAATTAAGCATTCTCTTTCATGCCTATATTGTGAAGCAGGTGCATGCAGCCACAAATCAACAAAAATATGTCATCATTTCGATATTAAAAAAGGCCACTCGGCCTTTTTTATCTTTGATAAATAATAATGTTTATTTAATTGGTGGTGCTTATTTTGCATCTGTTTATAGTGGGGAAGCGGGAGATTTTAGCGTAGGAGAAAGAAAAACTTTACAACTTTTTGCTCAAGTCGGACAAAATCAGGTGATTAGGCACCTGGGATATGTTTCCCCCATTTCGGCAGAGAGGCCTCTATTTGTTTTAAAAGTGATCCAGGAACGCTGTAGTCGATGGCAACTCCTTGAGAGTAAGAAACATACATTTTTCACTTTTTTATATCTTGAATCCGATCATAAATGCGCTAAGTAAAAATACACGTAAATATTTCTGTTAAAAACTGAGATCCGAGCCCCCAGGAGAAGTTTTAGAACACGTGTATAATGACACTTAGGTTATGTCGGTTCATTAAAGCGCGCCGCCTGTGTGTGTTGTTCTTTAGAATCCCCTTCCCGACCTCTCCCTGACCCCGCTCACCCTTTCCAACCCCAACCCCCTGTCACTTTAAGATTTACTACGGAGAGGAGTCGCTTCCGACCGGGGAGAGAGGCGCAGACAGTCCCCTGTTTTGTGTCGCATTTGCTCGGGCTGTGTCGATGGACGCGCGGGATCCCTCCGTGTGTGACAATGCGTAAAAGCGAAAGATCACACAAACCGTCCGGGAGTGCCAAGTAGGGGGCGATGCTTGAAACCAACCACCCCCCTATCCTCTCTCTCCCCCTTGAGTATCTCTGCTATCATATAGACGACACATCCCGTGTGGCTGAAAAGGGGGGAGAGGAAGAGAAAAATGAAAATTTGAATGGCTACCAGAGGACACCTGGGTGAGTCAGGACAGGAGGGGTGACAAGAGAGGAGCGGACGAGACAAGCAAAGCGCGCGCACTGAGAAGTTTGCAGAAAGTTGGTGTACAGATCGGTGATTTTAGTTGGTTGTAGTGAAAGGGGATCTACCGCCCACGGTGCCCACAGTGTCTGTCAGACAATATAGAGAGAGTGGAATTACTGCTATTCATCGGGCGCTATCTGAGCAATAAACGCTCCGGCGAGGAGCTTCCTCCTGCGGCTCCGGGACCTGAAGACACACCAGGAAAAAACAGAGCATTGATGTTTTTTGGCAAATCAAAGCAAAACATTAAAAGTATCGACTAAGTGTCACTTTAAAGACTCTTAGTCGTTTTTATTGTTGTTTCACAACTGAGTTTTTTGGTCTTTCACGCCTTTTTTATTTTAACTCGGAGGTTCTATCACTTTTCAAAACAAGTGTCGCACGCTGGTCCAAAACGGATCGAAAGGTAAGAGAAAATGCTATAAAACAAATAAAAAATAAATTTGTTTTAAGAAATATATTTTCGGAGGATAAAATAAAAATCAAAGTTCACCTGTCGTTTGTTTGAAAGGGAAGTTTAACGGTTATTTGCTGTTAACTGGAAAGTATATTTGCAGGATCTCTACGCCGATCCGGACAAGGAGCTTCAATGTAAACTAAATATTTATTAAGTGAGTGGTTACACCGATAAACATATTTTTGACCCCGAAATAAATTACGATTTGCACTGTGACCATCGTCTCGGTCCCCATAAATCGGATCACCTGCGGTTTCCTGCGTTTGATTTGTTTACCACAACATTTTACAGCTGTTGGTATAATAAATAATAACACATTAAAACCAGCCTTTTACCATTGTCATACCATTTACAATTCGTTAAGAAAATGTAGTTTATATGTTTTGTAAACGGCAAAAAGTCACTAAAGGGTTTAATTAATTTGCATAATAATTCAGTTAGTTGTGCTTTTGGTTATTTTTGCTCTTTTGAAGCTTATATTATGTTAAAATTTTGTAAAATTGCTTTGTCGATTATTATTATTTCGATTAGTATTATAGCACATCTGTTCATATAATATTATTTTAAATTGTATTTAAAATCAACTTTGTATTTCAGCATATAGGTTAAATTATCTATATTATTAATTATTAATTTGTTTAGCAAACAATGGTTTGCCAAATAACACAATTAATGACATGACATTTTCTGAAACAAATAATGTGCCTAATTTGTTTTTTAATTTACTGTATTATATTTGTTCGGCAATCTAATTTTGTTCTTTTAAATTTTGCATTTATACTATTTTATTTATTTAAAACGTATATAATAGCAAGCATGTCTTTGTAAATTATTGCTGAAAAAATAATTTATAAAAATGCACCTAAGTCTTTTAATTGATTTAGCAATCTCTTGATTATAATTAGCATGGACCTGTCTAGCATACAATTGTGTCTATGTTTGTGTACGTGTATGTATAAGTGTGTGTTGCACCACAGACCAGCTCCATGTGGGAGGTATGTGGTTAGTCAGTGTTTGGACACAGTAACCTGGACTGATACCGATCAAAGTCTGATCTCTCTCTCACTCCCTCTCTTGCTCTCTTTCTCCCTCTGCAGATCGTGGACAGGTCAGGCCATGTAAAATTCTGTGTGGATGCGAGCAATCCAGACATCGGGAGCTGGTTGAAGCATATCCAGTTTGCCCCTGCGGCCAAGCAGCATAACCTGACAGCGTGCCAGATAGATGATCAGGTACGTGGAGGCCATCAAAGTCTGGCTGAGAAGCACATTCATCAGAAAAAACACACAACTGTAACCTAAAAAAGCATTTGACTCTCAAATTGTTATAAATTGCCTGGATCTTTCTGACTGGACAAATCAAGTGTAACTGAAAGGGATTCAAATCTTTGAAACAGGATTTACCAAACACAGCTCTGATGCCAGAAACCTTCACTCTATTTTCCAATGGCCGTCTTGTCTGCACGCTGGTGTTAAAAGGTGTTATTGTGATCCAAGTCAGATAATCCCATGAGTGGCTAGCCCACCCTGCCATCAGTTCACGCACAGACATGAACATGCACATTCACATGCACACACTTCGTCCTCCCAGTGCACCGCATAGACTCCACTCTATCTGTGTGTGTTTTCCTTCTGTAATTGTTTTCTGGCTTACGCCGTGCAAGGACCACAGGCCAGGATCAGAGGCGGCTTGCCAAGATGATCGTTCCACAAACTTCCATGTCTCACTTGCGATATAAACTCTTAGATATGCCAGGAATGCAATAGTCCTTTTTTTTGCTCACCTGGCTGTACAGAAAGGTGCGTGCTAGACATATGAGGGCCTGTTCACCTCGGTAATCCCTTGTCCAGATGCATCCGCTACACAGACACACAGCAAAGAAGAAAGAGATGTCTTAACTTTAATTGACATGGCATAAAGTCAACAGCCACCTGTAGAAATATAAGCAAAAAGTGCATGGCAGTGGAATACTTAATACATTTAAAACATTTACATTTAGAGATTCTCAGGAATTCACCTATCCTTCCTTCACATGTAAACCATTCTCACCCTAATAAAGGAAGAGTAAAGAGCCCATGCGCTTTCCATGAATAGAAAAAGTGAGACTTTCCAGTAGCATTTACCCTGCTCTCTTTAAAAAGAGACAGACAGACAAACAAGCTGAATAAGCTTTCCCCCAAGCTGCCCTCTTCACGAGGTGTGACTCGCTGTCAACACTGTGGTTCTGCTCGGGTTGCTGTGTAAGGCTTCGACAGGTCACGGACATGGCTATGATGAGGTGATTGTTAAGTATCACACACTGTCACAGCAAAGGCACAATGTGGCGTCTTAAAGCTTTCCGGCCAACATTAGTGTTATTGAAAACACACTGTGATGTCTCACAATGCCTGTCTGTATGTTTGAAATGAAAAAGGGGGTGGTCTTGAAAAGCCACCGCCAGTTTTTTGGTTAATATGATTGAGCGTGTGAGAGTTTTTTTGTATCCCTTTGTTCAGACATTTTCAGAACTGTTGACTGTATGCTAATGGTGCTATATGGTCTCTCCAGTGTGTTGACACACACCTGTAACTGTCAGTGTTTCTAAATGTATGCATGTTTTTAGTATGTGCGTTTCTGCACACATTTTGCAGGACTGTGAATTGTTCATAGTGTTTCAAATAAGTCTCCATGCTCCTCATTTTGAGCTGGAAACATTAAAACAAAGACTATCTGATTCCTACAGGTTTTTACTGCCACAGAGAAGTGTTAAGTCTTAACCCTAGCCTGACACCACATATTACACACCCACTGCACAATTTGTGCCATCAGGACATATCCACAGACTGGCCTGACCAAGCTATCCAAGGCTTACACAGTTCTTGTTCTGGCAAGTAGCACCATATTTAAACAAGTCCTCACATCAGAAAAGATGACTTTTTTATTGTAAGACAATGTCTTACAAGCGATTTCACACAAGCTATTTCTAGGTGTGTTGGTCATTATTTTGTCCTGGTTCTCTTCAAGCACCAGTTTAGCCCTGACAGTTGGAGAGTAAAGCTGGCCTCCATCACTTTATTTCTGACCCAGTTCTGTTTATCATAAAACTTTATGACCAATCTCAGGAGGGTGCACAAGTAAGAGAGGAATGAATGAGTGATGAGAGAGAGAGGGGGGGAGAAAGCATTTTCCGTTCGCCGTGGACAATCTGTTTGGTATCTGTCATTCCCCCTTTTCTCTCATTGAAATTTTTTTTCTTTTCAGAAAAATATGAAAAATGAATGCATGAACCGAAAGCTACATCAAAGAAATTCTGCAAATACTATCAATACGACAGTCAGACCTTAATCGTAATATTAGAAAAAAAAGGTCAGCAAACACGTGTGTTTAATTACAATAATGCAATATCTCATCAGTTAACTTTTCCAGTCATTACAACTAAAATTGAGTATACATTTATTCATCATTATTAATTAAAGTGGTCTATCCAGTTATAATTTCTCAGATATCCACAATAACAAAGGACAGTAAAATAAAAAAATAAAAGGAAAAACATTTTTAGTTGACTTGGCTCCAGTACATTGTGTCACTGTGGATGTGCTGCTGTTTAGTTTAAATGAGACTTAAGTGTCAGATTTACAACAAATAGATGCATATAATGTGTTTTATCAAATTAAAAAAGGCATTTTGTGACTATTCTCCTTTATTGGTTTGTATATTTGACACTGCAGAGTGGAAAGCAACAGGAAGGAATGAGAGGAAAGAGATTGCAGGTGTTGCAGTCTCTGAGTAACACTGAGTTAATTCTGAATTATTTCCCAAGTAAAAATAACCTCCCATGTAAAACCGTATGCAATCGGACAATATCCGATAATAAGTAATTTTCCCACCCTCTTCATATGGTTGATTTGATTGAAAGGAAAATAGATTTAATATTTCTTTGCCTAAAATGAATCAGTCCAACATTAAAACACTTTGTTGTGTTGGCTGCCTTATATTCAACCAACTTGCTAGTGGCATATCTTGTAATAAGGCTCATTTTTTTGCTTGCTTATTCATGAAACAGTTATGCCCAGCACCCTAATGACGGCAAGTGCCAAATATACTGTACATATTCCATTACACTGATGGAGAAGTTGCATCGCTTGTCATCTCGCAACAATGTCTGCGATATGCCTGCTTTGCAGGCAAATATGAACTATGTAGCTCGAATTCATCTTATTTTGGTGTTAGTAATTTCTGTGCCAAGCATATAATAGTTGTGACAAGTTTCTTTGCAACATTTTTGTGTCCTTGCCAAAGGGGGCATACAGTATTACTGTTGACATTCCCTGTTTCATCCATACAGATCACTGAACTGAATCCATATTCCAGAAACTACATTATATGTTTCTGAGATGTGGATAATCTCATAAAATGATCCAATAATATCCATACTCTGTCCGGACGGAATTGATGAAATATAACAAATGCTTTGTTAGGACCCTATTGGTGTGAAACCCATTGGTTTCTTCAGCTTGCTTTTACTTTTGTAGGCACTGTTGAACGTCAGCAATTTCATTTTATTTACTTACATTCACTTGATATGATTTAGACACATCTCAGGAAAATGTCAGTGTTACTTACAGCTTTACTTACTTTTACTTTTTTAGGCATATTAACCGGGTGACTTTAACCCATTTGCCTATGATAAAGGTAATGGTCCTTCCATATCAACACTTATTGAGTTTTTCCAGGGGCATCTGTCTATGGATACAAACGTTTGAGTGTAATCATCACAGTTTGAAACTCAGTTGTTGGAATCTTCACAGCAGCACCCAGACTGGGCGTTCATTATGGTATGACTGCCTCCATGAATGGCATACCTGTCGAATGAGTTTTTTGTGAGGTGGCCAGCTGGGTGTGACATGGGAAAATGTAACTGTGTTTTATTCTTCTAATGACTAATGGTGTAAAGGTTACAAACTAGACTAATTATTTGCTCCTATACTCTTATGGTTTAAACTTTTGACAGAGAGAGGATGAGAGAGAGAAAGATAAACAGTGACTCAGTTTGTGAGTATATATCTGCAGGAACAATATGTTTAAAGAGAGAAAATAAATGATCAGAAGCAGATCCTCGATACAATTTAGTCATTTAGGAGTGTAGTTTCCTTGCTAATACACGGCGTCATGCTCACGGTGTACTAGACCCATTTGAGGTTCACTTGTCAGCTTTCTCAATGTGAACTCTTGACACCTTGGTTATCTTATCACAGGATAACCTGTTATTTTACACCACTGTAGTGTGAGCTAAGGATGACCCATGCAATCAAAGACCAAGACTTCTCTGTTTTGTAGCATGTCTGTGTCTTGTTTGTTTGTTTGTTTGTTTTTTATAATGTCTGTCTTTGGCAGTCTTCAGGGGACGGGCAGGTGTGTTTGGGGAAATTCCCCCCATATGCATGATGAAGCACGTATCCCTGCTTGTCTGCCAACAGACATTATCCCCAAACTCATCTAATGGACATGCTGCTTACTTGAAGGGCTCATTCATGTCACTGGTTTTCCTTAATATGTTAATATGTGTTTTTTGATTGTTGTCTGTTACTTGTAAAACATGTAGACTTACACTTTAGTTGTAGTTGCTTTTGTGCTTTTCTATGAACTTTGACAATGTTCATTAATTTTTTGGCCTCTGTCAGTACCCTAGTAGTTCTCCAAAGAGCAGCCGTCATCTGTCTGATATCAGTCTTACAGACAGGAATCACTGCAAACCCACTAGTTCATTTAAACCACTGTTTGATTGTTTATGAGCCATATTTTTGTGGCTTTTCAGAGGTGATGGACACAGGATAGAGTATGTCTATCTGTGTATGTGTAGATGTACTGTATGGGCAATGAACTTTTCAGCCATGTTAACGTGTATCTGTTCATTGAATAGGCAGAGGTTAGTGGAGTAGGTCAGAGGTTTAAATTCCAGTAAGAACCCTCTAAATAGAGTTTTCCTTTATTCCGGGCAAGCACCGAAATACGTTATCTTGAAGGCACACAATACGACTTCAAAGCAATTTAAGATTGCTACAATTTAAGATTTTTTTGAGATTTGATCCAAATGTAAAGTGCATTATAAATTAAATGTATTATTATTATTATTAAGATTAACTTTTTTTGAGCAGGCAGGCAGAAGAGGAGCAATGTGTGCAGTAATATAAAGATTTCAATATAAGAGATTATGACAAAAGTAAAGCAGACTCCAATGCTGTTAAACTGTTTAGAGTAGGTGTGTAAATTGTTCCTTAGACACAAACAATTTGATTAAACCTAGAAAGAGTAGTACAGTGACAAATTCAAGGAGTTTAAACGCTAACAGCTACAACCAGCAAATATTGGCGAAGCGGTAGAAAATGCATACAGATAAACCAGTATCTGTAAAAAATAATAGAAACACTTAACAAACGTCATTATTGGCTGCTGATAATGCAATATTTTGTCTTCTTTTAAATGTGGTAGATCCCAAAAATGAAAGCCATCACAAATTCAGAGAGAATGAACTCCCAAATTTGCATGAATGTGAAAAAGCATATCAGTTGTCAAGCTGGTGATGAAAACGTTCGTTAGTAAATTTAATTTTTGATAGTAAGTTATTATAAATTATTATTTATAATAATAGAATTATGTATTAAACACAATCAGCATCGACAAATACTCAGATTTGAGAACTTATACATGTACCTTGTCTGAGGAAAAGTGGTATTGGTGCATCCCCACGTAATTATTTCTTAGAAATGTTGGTAGTGTCAGCACTTCTGTCTCTGATCAGTGCTGGATTTCTTTCAACCAGATATCAAAAATGCAAAAGAATAAAATAAACTTTGAAAGCTCAGTGGCTAAAGCAATGCAAATGAAAATATTTCAGACTAAAATGCGACCAAAATGAAAACAAGAATATTTTTGGATAACATTTAGTGGGTAATATGTAACTTCAGTATGAATAATTGTATTGACACAGTAAGGCACGTAATATCCGGTAGTTACACTCGTCCAGTTAATTTCCTGGCACTCTTAAATTGCTTTAATGTCTGAATATACATTGTATGTTCATTATACAACGAAAGTACATCAGTTATAATGCACCAATCACTGCTCCTCCCGTGGTTTTATTTTCTCAAGAGTACTTCCTGTTCTCCTGTGGAGTTCAAAGAATCTATAGTTTCATATTTAGTATTATAAAGTATAATTTGCCAGAAGTGAAAAATTATACAAATAATTATAGCACAGAATACTGACTGTGACGAATATATTTGTCATGATTCACTGTGGAGCCAATGTACCTTTAGTCTCCAGTGCTGGCCAATAAGCAACCAGAGCCCCCTGACCACTCATTGCATTTCTAATGAATTCCCCCATCTTCATTGTCATGTTGACATGGCAGAGGAAGATAATTTGTTAAACTCCAAAGAATGCCAAAAATAACACGCTGTCTGATTGTTTCACAGAGAAAGGCTATTGTTTGTCCATGGGAAGCACCACAGTCCCAGGGTCTTTCAGCTGATTCTTTAAAATGAATGACCTATTACAAACACACACACATGTTTATCAGGGACGTGCCTTCATAATCTGTGTGCATTTACATTGAAATGAAGGCAATTGCAAACCAACAAATGCAAACTATTATTATGTAGTAATTTGCAAGCTTTAAGGAAGTCTATAATTCGATCTACGTTGAATTTTTCACATTTAAAAACTACCCAGATTTATATAAAATTGATTTCATTGTTTGATTTGTTGGATTCATTAGAAGTTTCATTTATCATCGAGACAATAGATTAACAGAATTCATCATTAAGTAACCGCTACCTTTCTGGCAGTTTATCTCATTACAATTGTGAACTTGCTTCGTGCAAATCAATTTAGTTGCTTCCTTCAAACTACAATCATTAGAAGTGTGTCTCTGTGTGTACAGTATTTATAAGATAGTAATTGCTCAAGAAGGGGGTTTCTTATTGGTTTACATACGTTTTGAAGATGGATGTCTTTCATGATCATGCAGTCCAAACTCGAGTCAAAACACTAACAACTGTTTTTGCTGGGTAAAGTAGTTGATCCTCGTGTGTGTTGCAGATCTTCTACAAAGTCTACAGAGAGATTTTCCCCGGTGAAGAGCTGCTACTTTTCATGAAGGCTGAAAACTATTCATGTGACTCCATGGCTCCTGATATCCATGGTTGGTAATACAGACAAACATACATTTTGTCCGTACCATACCTTCAATACATAATGTGCTAATGTTTCACCCTCTAACTATGCAGAGGAGAGGCAGTACCGCTGTGAGGACTGTGACCTGCACTTTGAGTCCCGCAACCAGCTGCTGGACCACCAGAGGCAGCATTGTCGGATGCCACCCTCTGCTTTCCTTAATTCAGGTTTGACTTTAGTTTTTAAATCGGCAGTCTACTGTCATGCCATTGCAAACAACGTGCATTCAAAAGTGAAAAGAGTAAAGTGTAGCTCAACTGGGAGAAACCAACGCTAATGTAGTCAGGGCTTATTTTTGCCAACGGAGCTACTGACATTGAGCTCAGACATTAATGCACTATGGGGAGAAGATTTCACAAACTGGCGTGAATTAAGTTTATTTTATAGAAACTGAGAAGTAATTCTTTCTGTTGAAATTTGTCGAAATACAGAACTGACATAAGTCGTTGCTGTCATTTCAGACCATTGAGTTCAAAATTAATTAAGTGATGAATCTACTCATCCTACATTATTTATGCACAATTCACAGAATATTTGTTTTCCCAGGGCCCGCAGCAGTACATTATTTCTATATAACCAATGTAATAGTATAGCTGGCTCCTAAACACAGCAAACCAACCTCAACAAAGGACAATTCTGTAACCTGCTGTTACACTCAAATACATTGCTTATCTTTTTATTTAATTTGCATTTTAAGTTAAATTGCAGTCTACTAATTTTAATTTATCTTTTGTGATATGTCTAGGAGGGGACAGTGACCTAAAGGCCCAGGAACCTGAGGACCTGCTACCTCTCCAGATGTCTCATGGTCTACATGAGTGTAAGGAGTGTGACCATGTATTCCCTGATGTCCAGAGGTGAGTGAAAATTCAACACTCAAACATTTGTGTAGGAATTTCTTTTCCAATATATGTTCAATATATATCTTTCAAAATACATTGAGAGAAGTTATAAAATATTTCTAAATTATCTGTTATTTAATCTCCTATTTTTTGGTAGTCTGGAGGCACACATACTGTCCCACTCAGATGAGAGGGAATATAAATGTGACCAATGTCCCAAGGCCTTCAACTGGAAATCAAACCTGATCCGACATCAGATGTCGCATGACAATGGCAAGCACTATGAATGTGAAAACTGCTCAAAGGTAAAGTGATGACTTTTGGTGGGGATGGTGATTAATAAGCGCCTTCTTAATCCATTTATATCATTTATCATAGATTATTTATTACGTCTTTGTTCATAGAAGCAGATCGTAACTCCTCTGTGTGTCTGTGTGGTTGCTTCCCCCAGCAGGTGTTCACAGACCCCAGTAACCTGCAGAGGCACATCCGCTCACAGCATGTCGGGGCACGGGCCCACGCCTGCTCTGATTGCGGCAAGACGTTTGCAACGTCTTCAGGCCTAAAGCAGCATAAGCACATCCACAGCAGTGTCAAGCCCTTCATGTGTAAGTCACTAAGACCCTACCTATGTAAGTCTCCTCAGTACGTTATAATAATATTAAAACATAATATGCTTGTGACATGCTTTTGATACATAAAGATTATGGTGTTATTGCAAAAATACATATATTTTCCATCCTCAGCTCTTTCTCAAGGATCCTTCATGGAATGTTTTACAAGAATTACACCTTAGTGACTCGACCATTTCTTTTCAGACATAATTCATCTAGTTTTGACTGCATCAGTTCTGTCGCAAACTGCTGAAATGGTGATAACAGATTTGAACAACTTGCTTGTTCCTGTCACCTTACTTTCACAGTGACCCAGAATCACCCTTAATTGATGCTATAGCAAACCAGCTCTGTTTCTATCCACGATACACAACCATTTCCCCTGTTCTTCAAAAAACCCTAACTGTTGCAGGACCCAAACACGTCTTGACCTTTCACATTTTTACTTCCTCATTCTGCAGGTCAGATCCCCTTCGTAGAAAGCATTATGACCCCCCCGTAGACCCTCCTCTATTTTGCTGACGCTGAACAACAGTGCACAGATGTGCAAGCACGGACAAACCTGTGCATACTAAATACTCCCTTTCAATCCTCCTCAAACATGCATCAACACTCTCACACATGTATACATGACTGCACATCTACTGCAGACGTCTGATACCCATCTCTCCCCCTTCGCCACATCTACCATTCCTCACAAATAGCAACCACATGTTCAACACTCTTCCCTGTACTCACTCTGAATAGGAGTCCATTTGCTGTAATCAGCAGAAAATATGCAGTTTTAAAAACAACTAATTAAAAGTCAAAACAACCCTCAAACATGACGACTGCTCTGGAGAGAACATGTGTGTGATGGGTTAGTTTGTGTAAGTGCTTTTGAAGGGCATGTATTTGTTTTTGATAGTATTTTACTGCATTAGCACATTATTCCGTTTGTATTCGGGTGCGTACAGTGTATCAAAAGTGTGCCGTGTGTGTGTGTGTGTGTATGTGTGTGTATGAGAGGGATTGTCCGTGATGAACATGAACCATGCCTACCCACTGGACTATTAATTTAGACTCTAAGCCTCTTCTTGACCATCGCGCTCCTCTCAGCGATGTGTTTATAATATTTTGTTTCACTTTATTAAGAGTTGACGTGAAGTACACCCACTGCGTGTATCAGATCTCCCACTCAGGGTGTCATTCGTGTATGTTGTTATTCTGTAAATGTCACAACTACATGATTTATGGTGCAGTGCTTTTCTTGTTGGTCACCCATACTGTGTAGTTATACTTGTATAAAAACACACAAAACAAGACAGTAATAGAAAGCTACAACTATACACACTGAATGACATATGTAATTACCACTTATTTTCTATGTCTTGTGTTGCTGATGATTCTATATTTTATATAAAAGTGCTTTGCTAAAGTTATCACATAAGTAATACATGGCAGCTGCGGCTCAGTTGGTAGCACGGCTGTCCCCCAATTAGAAGATTGGATGGTAGCCGGTTCAAGCCCAAGCAAGTTTACATGTCATAGGGTCCTTGAGCAAAACCATAAATCCAATATGCTCTCCAGGCACTTCAAAGGAGCTGTCCACTGTTCCCTTAGGAAATGCTCAAATGAAGAAAACTTGACTTTCCCTCAGGTTAAATAAGTTTTTTGTTTTTTTTTGTTTTCTTTATTATTATGATTCCTTTTAATGTACTGAAAGGCACTAAAACTGTTTCCAAATGTCCTCATCTGTGCCTCAAGCACATCCTATAGAGAGGAAATGTCATGAGCAGAGTCAAAGGCATGAGGCACTATTTTTTTCATGTTGTCTAAATGTTTTCATAAAATACATATGTGGTCTGATTCAAAGCCAACCGGCAAATACATTTCAATTTTACATATCTCGTTCTCTTCATTAGAATGCATGATTCATTACTTTTTTACAATGTTATCTTCACTCTTCGCTCAAGCACCGCCACTTAGCATGTCTCTGGGGTGTTTATTTAAATCTGTTTCCACAATGCCTTTTCCTGCTATTCCCTTCCATCTCCTTCAATTGCCTCTTGTGCACCTTGTGCTTGGAAGGCATCCAAAGTATGCAGAAGTGTAATCACAGTGTGATCCTAACCACTTCCTGATCCTCGTCTTGAAGATCTAATAACAATGCGAGCTAAATAAATCATCCAGATCTGCTTTTAACAGCTTTCTGATATTATCGGATGATCAAAATCTTATCGAAACATCAACTGTGGTCTAGTTGAACTTGAATATATTTTGTAGTTAGGACGGAGCCAGCAAAGTGGACAATCTTCAACGTTTTCTAGAATATCAAGAGGAAATTGAATGGGAAAACAACATATACTTTGTTAACACACCCTTTATACATTTGAACAAATCATCCACTGATAGTAGATAATGTTGACAGAATAATAATAGCAATAGATAATGTCAGACAGGAATTGGAAAATTGTACATCCCCAAGGGTCAGACAGAGCAACAAACAGGCATACAGGAGTTGACTGTGGGAAGGTCACTTAGTGTTAGATGACAGGGACTCTTTGGGGGCAAGAAGAGTCTCTGACGGAGGCCCAGAGGGGGAAGAGGCTAGTAGAGGACGTGATACCTGTCCCTGGGAACGGGACTGCAGGATAGGATTCATTCAACTCTGCTTCCTTCACAAACTTTAAATATAGCCATTGTACTTGTACTGCAGTTGAGAATGTTTGTGTGTGTGTGTGAACGTGTGTGTGTTTATGTGTGTATCTGTACGTGTTATTATGTTTCTGTGTGATGTGGATATTTGTGAATGTGCCTGTATGTCCGTTTGTGTGTCTGTGTTGGATTGTTTATGGACTCCCTGGGAGCGTCCCTGGGAGGACAATAGGGCTGGAGATGCCTGGGAATTTAGTATGATGTGCAGGTGATGACTGGCAGCAACTGACTCACACCATCAACCGAACAGATTCCTTTACAATGCCAGGATCTGGACACGCCTCTCTTCCTTATTTTCCGGAAAACTGTTGTCAGGGAATTGAAGGGGACACAAGCATATTATTCATAATGTATTTTTCTATCTTATTCTCAGCAAGCCCTTAGCATGTTAGCTGGATGTTTTATGTTGATGATATTTGTCTGATTGAAGGTCAGGTGTGTTGCATGGTTATATGTTCTATTCCTGTCTCATTTTCCTGCAGGTGAGGTATGCCACAAGTCCTACACTCAGTTCTCTAACCTATGCCGCCATAAACGCATGCACGCTGACTGCCGTACACAAATCAAGTGCAAGGACTGTGGGCAGATGTTCAGCACCACATCCTCCCTCAACAAGCACCGGCGCTTCTGTGAAGGGAAAAACCATTTCACAGCAGGGGGATTATTTGCCCAGGGTATGCCACTCCCTGGTACCCCTGGCTTGGACAAATCAACTCTGGCAATGGGTCACAGCAGTGCTGGACTGGCTGATTACTTTGGAGCAACTCGCCATCATGGTGGGCTAACCTTTCCTGCTGCCCCGGCATTTCCCTTCAGCTTCCCTGGCATATTCCCCTCTGGACTCTACCACCGGCCACCGCTTATCCCTGCCACATCTCCTGTAAGACAACCAAGCCATGCACCTGTTGCTGGGCATGGTGCAGAGCTAAGTAGGAGTCCACTGCTGACTCCAAGCCCTGGAGTTCAGGAGTCTCATGAGCTATTCAAAGCTCTTTGTAAAGATGGTGGTTTACCTGGCAACCAGTTGTCAGGTTCAGACATGCATACCCAGAGCTCCTCGTGCTCGACAAAACAGCGGAACAAGCAGAGTGACCAGTCTGAGAGCAGTGATCTCGATGATGTCAGTACACCTAGTGGAAGTGATATAGAGAGCACATCAGGCTCTGAGTTGGAAAGTGACGTGGACAGCGAAAGAGAAAGGGGGGCTGCGCGAGAAAATGGCAAAGGCCCTAAGAGGAAGGCCAGTGAAGGAGGACCCCAGAGCCCCAGCCTGACAGACAGCAGGGCTGCTAATGACTTTCCAGGTCCTTCCCTCATTCCATCATCACTGGATGAGCACACAGCCGTAACAGGGGCTGTAAATGACTCTATTAAGGCAATTGCCTCCATTGCTGAGAAGTACTTTGGCTCCACAGGGCTGGCAGGCCTGCAGGAGAAGAAGATTGGGTCTCTACCCTACCCATCCATGTTCCCACTCCCTTTTTTTCCAGCTTTCTCTCCCCAAGTTTACCCTTTTCAAGGCAGGGACCTCAGACCTACAGGTCTTAAGGCAGAGCCCAAGTCGCCAGCAAATGACTGCAAAAAGGCCCAGGGCAAAACTTCATCTGAGTCACCCTTTGACCTTTCTACTAAGCAAAAGGAGGAGAAGTCTGACATATTAACCCCCTCAAAATCACAGCCCCCCCATCCCACTGGACAGGATCAGCCACTAGACCTGAGTCTGGGGACTCGGGGCCGTGAACGCCATATAAGAGAGGAGGACGCAAAGAAAAAACATGACTATGAGGAGGAGAGGGCAGTAGTGGACATCCCAAAAGCTGATACTTCTTTACAACATGCCAGGCCAACCCCTTTCTTCATGGACCCCATCTACAGGTATTGTCACTCCCAGTAGCTTAGTTTACCATTAGTTGAGACACTTCTGCAATTTTATATGACATGCTAATTGTACACAATGCATTATGCAAGAACATAAAAATGCCTATTTTAATTTCTTATTGTAATATGAGGAGCAATTTTGGCTGTCTGTGATATGTGTGTTAAGAGCTGACAGAAATCTACTATTAGCAGGGTTGAGAAGAGGAGAATGACTGATCCGTTTGAGACTCTGAAAGACAAATATATACGGCCAGCTCCTGGCTTCCTCTTCCATCCACAGGTATGTTCTATAGCGGCATCTTCAGGAACTTTGCTCACATGGGACATTTAGAGTGACAATTTTAAATTGGCCCATATTTTATTTGCACAAAATAACTAAATCCCAAATTATCTCTGCTGCAACAATAGGCCTATATATTCACAATTCACAATAGTAATGTGGTCAATCTTTTCAGTTACCCTTACTGCTACATGTAACATGTTAGCTCCCTACAACTATGAATATGACTTAAATCAGTCAATATATGTATAATATAATTTTTTCTATTAGGAGTTCCAAATCAGAAGGGTTATCCAAAGTGTATTAATGAAAATTAGTACTGTATGTGGCTCAAGCTTTATCCAAGCTATTGCCTGTTAAGCCAATACCAAAGTTCTTGGGTATTTGAAACAGATGTGACAGAAAGAAATGGCACACTCTGACAGGCTTACCCATAATATATCTTTGATTACGGTATAAAAAATTATATGCTCTTAAAGCAACCATTTCTTCCCCTGCATACACTATTACCAATGTGGACCTCCATACAACTGTCTGTGTGTTCATGTGTGTCTATGACGTGTTGCAGTGACATTCATTTGTTCAATCTTCCCCTTAGGCTGAGAACAGTCCATTGGAAAGTGAAAACATCACTTTCTCAGGCTTATGATTTTTTTCCTCTTTTCTGCCCGTTTCAGGTCTGGTTTTTACTGGCTGTTTCATTTGTCTGATTTATGTCCCTTGTCCAGACTGCTGCATGGGCCAGGCCTGCAGCAGCCACATAGCCGTCCCACAGGCCTTAATGAGGTGTCCTATCAGTAGAAACACTAACAGAGTGCTTAGACCATCTTTATGACTTTATGATGTCTGGACACACAAATCATTCCCAGAAACACCAGTCCCGGGTTAGTCTAAGCCAGACCATGCAAGGGCCTTTCCGTATACTATACTGGTATGTTTTCAGTCACCTGACTCACTCTTGAGCTATATTTCAAAAAGAGATTGCAGTGCTGAGGGTACTGGAACTTTTTCTGACATTCAGTGATTCAGCTTCTTATTTCCTGGCAGGGAATTTTACAACTTAACATTACTGCTTTCGATTTACATACTAGAATAATTATTTTTAGCACGATTATAATGAGCTTATTAAACACTAGGAAGTATTGGGGACAGTAAGAGCCTCCTCTATTTGGCACCAAAACTCTACAGATGGGCAGCTTATTGCTCCATGTTGATCAAACTTGAGCCTAACAGTCATTATGTATCCATATGTGTCCAATCAAAAGCTGTTAATTCATGGGCCACCCCCCAGTTCTGACTGTTGTCTCTTTCCTTTCCGTTCCATTCCCTAGATTCGTTTACCAGATCAGAGATCATGGGTAAGTATCTCCTCTTCACCTGTTCTTTTACCAAACAGACTCCATCCCCTAATTAATGCAGGGCCCCTGGAACCGTCTACAACTGACATCACCAGGGAATTTTCATGGCTTAAGCCAATCACCATCACACACTGACCGAGTTTGTGTTCATCCTGGCTATAAAACCACTGTCATGTAAATACAAAGAAATTCAGTCTGTTTGAAATTTAGATGAAATAATATTATTTAATTGTGATTCAAAATTCAGGTATTTTATGCATTGAGGTTTTGATTTGTACATCTACACAATTAAACATTTCACCTCCAAGCCAAGTTAAACTCTGTCCATCAGACAGTTTTGAATATACTGTACATTACCTTATTTGCAGAATTAAGCAGGGCTAACACAAATGAGCAGGGAGAAATGAATGGATCTTGCTTTATATCAGTACAAGGGGAACGGTCTCTCAGGGACACTGGCGGGGGACGTGGGGATTAGTTCCTCCCTCCAAACATCTGGTTCCCGATAAAGATCAACAATTGAGAATGCATCTTGCTAATTAAGGCCCTCACAGCATCACTGACATCTGAAGATAGCCAATCAACTGCTGTTCCCAGAGCGGCGCTACAGCAACAAGCAAGTTCAGAGAACACTGCCTGGGGGATGGACAAGGGGGTTTTGGGAGGTTTGCGCGCACATGTGGGTTTTTTTTTTGTTTTGTTTTTTGTGTGTGTGTGTATGTGTGTGTGTGTGTGGGGGTCTCATACAAAAGAGTAGGTGAGTTTTAAAACCTTTGAAAATGTCTTTAAAGCAAAATAGTGAGTTGGATTCCTCTTTTGCCTCAAGTACAATTATGCACACACCGACTGCATTGTAAGGCTGTGGTCTAATGAACCTGGATCATAATGCATACAAAAATCTAAATGGTTGGTGTTTTTTCAGTCTAATGAACTACTGTACATATCAAACAATCATCCATATATCTAATACATTTAATAAGTCAATGATTTCTTGCCTGTCACAAACAAAGAATTCAAATGGTTTAGAGAGGTGATTCTCTAATGGAGGTATGCATACCTCAAGGGGTATTTTAGGGTACTGCAGGGGCTAAATGGGATTTTTCTTTTAGTTTAAAAAATAGTTGTCATACATAATTCATTAAACAATGTTATGGTAATCTATAAATTCAGTAAATCAAATCATATCTTCATCATTCCTATTTCAAACAAAAAAAATTTCAACTGCAACATTATCCATTTAATCCGTTCCATTTCACCTGCCTTATTAAAGACTAAAAACAAATAGTCTTTTGCACCAGGAAGTACAATGTAACATCGATTTTAAAATCTTTTGACACCTAATTAAGATCTATTTCATATACTTGACAAGGTTCAGTTGTCCAAAAATTACCATCAGCTGGATATTTATGTTAAAAAAAAATTAAAACATATACCTTGTGCAATGTATGCAGGTGACTACAATTTTCACTTAAAGACTTAAAAGACACAGGCCAACCGAAACTGTGAGATTAAACTCTTAATAGAGTACAGCAGATTGAGTTGGTTGAGTAAGAACCAGAATTCCTCAGTAGATGGAGCCCGGGTGGAATAGTTTCTCCCCACAAGTGTCTTATCAGACAGGCTTGATACTGCTGACAGCTTTAGGTACACTAACGTTCACAAAGATTACGGGTTCCCATTGACCAAGGCAGAAAAATTGAGCTTTCACTCTGCTGTACAATGAAATACTCAGCATAAATTAAAAAGAAAAATTGAATTATTTGACCTCCCTCTTTCCGATAACTCCATGTCTATATTTCAATTTATTGCCTTCCTTCTTTCTCACTCGTTCTGAGCCTAGCCTTTGATTCACGGCATTCAACATTGGCATATTCATAATCAAATGGACCTGACACTCCACATCCTCCCTGAGTGGGAACATCAACAGCTGCGGCAGGAACTTTACACTCAGCCGTCACTCCTAATCACTCGTTTCCAACACCGGACTCTACTACTTCTTTCTTAATTTTTTCTTTCTTTCTTTCTTTCTTTCTTTCTTTCTTTCTTTCTTTCTTTCTTTCTTTCTTTCTTTCTTTCTTTTTTTTCTTTCTTTCTTTCTTTCTTTCTTTCTTTCTTTCTTTCTTTCTTTCTTTCTTTTTTCTTTCTTTCTTTCTTTCTTTCGTTCTTTCTTTCGTTCTTCTTTTCTTTCCTTGCACTTTCCTATTGTATGCTTTTTCATTATGTGTCATCTCTAGTTCATGTTTCTTTCCCCTCGGTCTATTCCATCTTGGCATAATGGTGTGATGTCTGAGAATGACAGAGGTGAAATTCAGAGATGGAATATCAGAGCGAGATGCAATGGTGCAACTTAATCTACTTTGATTTGTTTCATACTAAAATAAGAATAAGAAAATTGGCTAAAAAAAATCATTACACCACAAATGAAAGGCAATTTTGTTTGGCCTTTTAAAGTTTAATGTTTAGGTAAATGTTTTTGATTGTGAATGTGTGTGAATTTGTCCATATGAGATGGGCTGTAGGCCTTATGGCCTTCTCGGCCCCCCTCACCTTCCTCCACAACCACTCCTCCTCCCTCTAGTTTTCCCCTCTATACCCCCACAGTCCCCGCTCCTCCCCCATCCCGCCCCTCTCAGCACAGCGATATCATTATTACCCGTGTCTGGCCCTTGATCAGTAATGTCAACATCTTTCATATTGACGAATGTGCTGTCTGCCCACATTGTGCACAGAATAGTTTACAGCCCGGCAGTGGACATGAATCACTTGTCTGTCACACGCACACACACACAAATCTCACAATACACCTCTACACACTAAGCATGTGCAATCACACTCACATACTACGCTCATGCCTGTAAGCACACACAATCCACACACACACTCGCAGATACAAATGCATTACGTATACATTCTTCTCTCTCACACACATAACATATATTTTGTCTTTCACATACATTGATGGCAATTAATCAACTAGGCCACCATGCAGCACACACACAGACCATCTGACAAAAAAGCATTTTCCTTGTAGAGTATCTGATGAAATCAAATGTTAAACTTAATTTGTATATTGGCTGCAGTCCTCAATGCATTGTGTTTATGTGTATTATCTGAAGACGCAGCTTCATACCCACTCTCCACTGACCGTGAATGGCAGCAAGATATTTTTTCTTGAACTAAAACGTTATCATATACTTGGTATTTTTTCATAATAAAAAAAATACATAGTATTTTTATAACTTTATTTCTTCTGGGAAAACACATATAAGCAGCACTTGACAGTCTAACAAGTTAGGAAATAATCTGTTACAGTGATAATGTGTTCAGTTATAAACACTTTGATTATACTGTAGATATTTGAGATTTCAGTTTAATTAAAACAAAACCATAGGAATGGCAAAAATGTATTGTATATTGCACGACATGTTGTCTTAAAATAACCTTGAACTTAAATTATTTATTTTCATTTATTCTATTCCCTGCCAAAGGGTTCATGTTAGGTTACCCTTCTACTTCTAGTCATGCGTCGTACATGAGGAACAGGAAATAGTTTATCCACATCTCTTCAAGAACTGTATCAGTCAAGCAGTGTATCAGTCAAGCATCAATCACTCATATATATATATATATATATATATATATATATATATATATATATATATATATGTGTGTGTGTGTATACAGTTGTCTTAGTAGAGGCATTTTTCCTGACCAAAGTCGTTCTGCACTCATCAAAAGATATTTCCTTGAATTATAATGTTTATTTAGACAAGCCATTGAAATCTCATGTATTCCAGACAATACCCCTTCTTTCTGATTTGACAATGTAAGAAAACCGTTTTTCTGCTCTGCTTGTTTGATCTGCAATGCTAAAAAAGCATTCTGTACAATTTGTGAGCAAATGCTAAGCCCTGAAGATTTCCTTTCATCCCTTCTGTCCCTGCAGATGTCTGCCATCGAAAACATGGCAGAGAAGCTGGAGAATTTTGGCTCCTTGAAACCAGAGCCTGGGGATCTGCTGCGCTCCGTTCCCTCCATGTTTGACTTCAGAGCTCCACCCTCTGCCCTTCCAGAGACGCTGCTGCGAAAGGGCAAGGAACGCTACACATGCAGGTAACTACAGCAACTCGACTTGAGAAATTAATATCATATTAAAGTTAATACTTTTTTTTTAGTTTGCTGAAAATTCTTAGAGTGGTGAGTTTTATGGGTATTTCCTTTCTCCTTTTTTATATGAATATTAATCTAGAATTAATAGTAATGTACATTTCATACTTACAATTTTTTTTCTATTACTTTATAGATACTGTGGAAAAATATTCCCACGTTCAGCTAACCTGACCCGCCACCTCAGGACTCATACAGGAGAGCAACCATACAGGTAAAACTATTTTTCCATATCTATAGAGCATCAATATGCAGTATTATCATCTAACTCTTTCACCCAATACTAGCATCCTCATCTACTCTCATCACGTTCAAGAAAACACACTATCAAAAACAACATAGATAAATTATCATCTAATCGCAAATCAGATTTGGACAATCGTGCTTTAACTCCAACATTCTTTCACATAAAGCAAACACAAGAGATGGTGAGATGCAGCCCATCCACGATAGGCTGTGAAGGTTTTCCCACAGAAGTTTTGTCTATAGTTAGAACAGAGTTAATGTGTGTTTTCTTGTGTCGTAAAAGCTTGGAATAATTATCCTTCTGCTAAATAATATGCCTGATGAAAAATGGTGTCCGTCGGCAGATGACGGGGGGGGGGTTGAATCTAGAATAGTAAAATGGGTAGAGTGGAGAAAAAGGGAGGAAGTTTAGTGAAACATTGGGACCATAAGTAGCACGGGCAGAATTCCAGGCCAGGCAGCTGTGTGCATGTCTCTTGTGCATACTAGATCAAGCCTCATGTGAGCTGAAAGATTACTTAGTGGCGCTTATTTTTTTTTACCAATGAAAAGGTTGATATCAATATTCATAGCCTAGTTGGAAAGCTTTTCAAAAAAAAGTTGTATTTATTGGAAACGTTATAACTGTCGTTGGAGTCTTTCTGCCCACCCAATATAAACACTGCAGTTTTCCAGCTGCTGTTGAGTAGGAGGAATAATGTAGCAGCATTGTAGTACACATATAAAAATAAATCTTTTTTCACATTTATTACCTTTGGATAATGAGTAGGCCCTGTTTAGCACTGCTCTGCTTTGTAGTTACTAAGTTAGTGGAATGTTGGCCCAAGCTTGGAGGAGGCCTGCTGACCACATGGGAAAGAGAGAGACAGACGCAGGTCTCTGCTGCCCCAGCCTGATAGCCTGCACTCCACACACTGGCATGCCATTAAAGATCACCGCTGTTTATTGTAATTTTTGTGTAGATAACATGGGGGGTTTTCCCGAGGGACAGCCAATCGACCGAGCTAAATCCTCCACAAGAAAAGATGTAATCTTCTCATATAATTTTGCATGAAGAAACTTGGCAAGAGGCTTCAATTTTTTCAGGGCAAGAAACAAATCTTTTGCGTGCTTATTTTGTGAGAGAAGAATGCAATTTTATTGCGCTGGCTGGAGATAAGAGGCAGAGCTGGTTTACCTTAAACAAGCTCCTCCATCATTACTGGGATTGTGGGACTGCTGGGATTGTGTGTCCTACATCATGCATTCAATTATGTTTCCCACAAGACAAACCGCAGGTTCATGATTCATTACTCGCTACAGTTACTTATGACTAGCAGCTTGCGTGCCAATTTGGTAATTTCATAATTGCCTAAGTGAAAACCCCCTTTTTCTCCTGCAGGTGTAAATACTGCGACCGCTCTTTCAGCATCTCCTCCAACCTCCAACGTCACATTCGCAACATCCACAACAAGGAAAAGCCTTTTAAGTGCCACTTGTGTGACCGTTGCTTTGGTCAGCAGACCAACCTGGACCGTCACCTCAAGAAGCATGAGAATGGACACCTGTCAGGTGATAAGTCTTGAAGATATCATTTTATCAGAGGAAATTAAATCTGCTTTGTTCACTTGTGGTATTTGAGTGGATTACAGTTATAGATTATTATGCTACATAAAACAAAACATTATCTACTCAGGGTTGGAAATAAATTGATATGATGAACAAATTATTTTCATAAATCTGTCATGAATCAATGCAAAAGCAAAAACCGTTTTAATCAGCCGCACAGCTAATGGGTTTGATAGGTTACATCACTTGCAGACCAAACAGTAACACCTGGCCAGCAGCAACCCTAATAGGAGCACTCGACTTCAGAATCAGACATGATATTCACTCTATCAAACACAAATTCAATTATCTGCCAAGCTCGCCATTTGCAGCATCAAACAATGATCCTCAAATGCTTTAAAAAGATGGAAGACTGAGAAAAGCTGTAATGCCATCATTAAGCAAGAGAGGCAAAAGGAAAACACATTCTTTACAAGAGTAGGAGTGCAGTCATTTGTGTAAAAAGACTCTGGAGAAAGTTTAAGCATTTTTTTAATTTTATATTTATTATATTTACAAGAATGAAACTGATTGATTCTGCGCACACACATACAAAATTATTAAAGTTCTTTTTTTATTGATATTAGAGTCCAAACAGTAGGTTGGACAGACAATGTGAAAGTGCAGACAAATTAGCGCCGCTGCCTCACAGCAAGAAGGTACCAGGTTTCTGTGCAGAGTTTGCATGTTCTGCGTGGGTTCTCTCCGGGAACTTCCTCCCACTGTCCAAAAACATGTGATACAGGTGAATTGGTGACACTAAAAAATTGCCCGTAGGTGTGGGTGTGAGCGTGTGTGGTTGTATGTCTCTATGTGTCTGCCCTGCGATGAACTGGCGACTTGTCCAGGGTGTACCCCGCCTCTCGCCCGATGCTGGCTGGGATAGATTCCAGTCCTGTCATGACTGGGTGAATGTTTTAAAAGTGCATTGAATGGTCGTGCAGACTAGAAAAGCACTATATAAGTATAGTCCATTTGCCATTATACCAAACTCACGTTATGTTAGTATTGTATTCATCTAATAGACTTTATTTCAACATATATTACTGTCATTCACAGTTGTAGACTGTAGCTTGTTTTGGAAATGTAAGGAGTAAAAAATTACAATATTGCCAAAAATATATATTAAAGTAAAGTGGAATTATCCGAAAACTCTCCTAATGTAGAAGTTGTTGTACTTCTGTACTCTCCACCTCCAAAATAGTTTCAGTTTAACCCACCAAGACACTTTGGCAAATGCAAGACATTATGACAATGTTTTTCATTTTGAGGTCATTGTCAAGACTTAACATAATTTTATCATACAGCTCAGTGATACCAAAAGTATCATGGAGAATTCCATAGTATCTTTGCTTGTACCATAATTAGTAAAGACATTGACTGATATATACCAGACTAAGTTGAACTGCACTAATAACCAACTGAAATTAGAATTTTAATAATTTTTTTAATGCAGTTGGTCTTTGTACTTTCCTGTTATGGAAATCTGTTGAATTTCCATGTGGAGATCTTGTCAGAACAATAGGACAGAAATGTACTCAACTCATTCTCAATATAACTTATGCATTTTATATAAATTTTATAGCGATACTCCATTCATAATATAGAATTATTTTTGCGCATCATGGTGTAACTTAACTTTAAATTTGCTTTTCTATTAAAAAATGTAATTACGAAATTTGCAATTTAATGAAGTCAAAACCTCAAAACAAAACCTTTTGAGACAAAACTGAAATATGATTTTCTTTCCACAGGCACTGCAATGTCATCCCCACAATCAGAACTGGACAGTGGTAGTGCCATATTGGATGACAAAGAGGATTCTTATTTCAATGAAATAAGAAATTTCATCAGCAACGCAAGCCAGAACCGCACATCCCCTGACCCCTCTGAGGAAGGGTAAACAAGGCTCTATATGTTCATTTATGAGAATTGTCTTTTTCCTACAAGGGTTGGGCAAAATAAACATTTTAATAGACAAATATCAATAAGGACTTGGCTCACCCGGCTTCTCTCCCAGCACAACTCAACAGCAGGCATAAATTAGTGCTGGTACCCTGTAAAAAAAAAGTCAGGTACAGGATGACATTGACATCTATTTATCTGAAACTATACTGCTAACCTAACCCACATTACTGCACAGTAAACTCTTGCATTAACTGTGACTAAATTATGATTGCTGGACTTAAAAGGGACTCTTAGTTCTTGAGTAAGTTTGAATAATGAGTGGATTGCCATTTTAGGCTTGTATACCACCCTTTCAGCTCTAATGAATTATCATATCACGCTAAGAGATCTAGAGTGGAGCACAGTCACCTGTGATGACATTTAAGATAAGAGGTTTTTAAGGAAACATACTGGACCTCTTTATATCAGATTCCCTTTGGCCACACATACTAACAGATATCTGTGCTTGTGCACCTATGCCTGTGTATTATGCAAATAAATTCTTGGAGCTGTGATAAGGTCAGATAGCAGTTGAGAGGTCTGCTCAGGTCTCTGAGTTTGTTTTCACGTGCCTCAGACTGTAAGCGCAGATAGAGATCTTGTACACTGTTGTGTGATTGAGCAGGAGGGCCTGTGAGAGCAGGAGGGCCTGTGAGAGCAGGATCCGGCGGTTGAGCATCAGAGGGCTGAGGAGAAGCAGGAAGGGGGAGAGCAGCAGTTAGCCCAACACATCTGGAACCAACATGTCTGCCTACAGGAAGAGGGTAGAGGGGGTGCGGTCAAAGGGTCGGCCCGTGTTTCCTTTCAAAGTGCTGTGCTCCTGACTACTTCTGATAGATACTTTATCCCCAGCAAATTACTACGTTTGAAAGCCTAATTAGCGAATCTGTTTTCTTAATCACAAAGCTTTGCTCTCCTTTTTGGAGCTTGTCCCTTTTCTCAGCCGCACAAGCTAAGCACGGCACCTCATCAGCCTCAAACTCTCTATCCTAGCTGGAGCTTTGTTGAAAGCAGAGAATTATCAGCTGCGGATGAAAGAGAAACTATCTTGTGAATCCCTTATGGGCTAAATATAATCCGCAATAATTCTCTTTTCCTTCTTATATCGTCACTCCATGCTCAAATCTGTTGCTTTCAAATCAAGTGCACATATCCTGTTTGCTGGCATCCTATAATTATGCATTGATGTGCTTGACGTGTTTTGTTTCCTATCTATCTACTTCTCCATGTCCAGTTCTCAGTCTTCATCTCTGAATCCTTTGTGAGAGAAATGGAATTTTTAAGAGCTGACGAAAGACGTCTCTGAGTGTAATTAGTGAATCAGCCTTAATGTGGTTCCAGATGATTTACCAAATGGTGGTTTCCTGTGGTGCTGAGACAGAGGGACAGATTAAGACTCAGGGAGTTTGGATAGCTCGGCCTCATTCCCTCCGCAGGGACATGAGAATGGGCTGCTTGGCACTGCTCTCATAACTCTCCCACCAAATGGGGCTGTCAGCTAAATATTTTGCCTATTAGATGAACGCAAGATAGCAGAGAAAATAAACAAGGAGAGAGGTGCAGCACTCCAGTTAAGTAGTGCAATAATCAACCCATTGCTGCTGTGCCCGAAGGAGACCCAGAGCCTCGATAACAATCGTGATACCGGCTCACTCTTAGCTGCCGTGATCGGCCTCAGATCCAACTATCAATACCTAATCAAATACGTTTCATTGCATTTCTATACATAGATGAATGATTCTCACAAGGAATTGTTTACAACATCAACATTAAAAACATGTATAGTTTCAGTTTTGGTGCCCCATTATTTATGTTACATGCAGCAGTGAGGTTCGGGATTACTTTCATCTTTGATATAAAGACATTTATAAAATGTTCAACCAATAAGTTAGATGACATGGTCAATAATTAATTAACTATACTTCAATCAGCAGAGACAAGTGAATGCATTACAGATCTTTATTGCAACAAATATTAAGTAATAATTCGTCTGACAGTAAGACTTTGTGTCTTAGAATTTTCAGGGAGATTGTGATTATAGTATGCGCCCTGTGCAGCAGGAAGATATATCCAAACTGGCGCTGCTGGCGGATGACTCTGCTGAGACTAATGAAAGGACGAATGATAACAGCCGCTTCAAAGAACTAGATTAAGAGAAAACATTTAAATAAGTCACCACTAAATTATAAGTTAATATTGAACATGTGTCACTGTATATTCAATAGATGCAACAAGCTGATAAAGGTAAACAGCTGATATGTTGTTATGTTGAAAGCCCCAGTTCATGATAACAGTAAATTAAGAGTATGCATGTGACAAAGATGGAAAGGTACGAATGACTTGGTTATATAAAAATTAAACTATGGACAAATTGTTCAAAGGAATTGTTATCCTGACAGAATTTACTACAGCTTAACTGAAATGTCTACTCGATGTTTCTGGCTGGCAGGATAAACGAATGTCCATTTGAAGAAGGGAAGTTGCTGATGGCAAGTCATGGTTCACATGACATGGTAGACGAAGAAGTGGAGGAGCTGGGTGTTGATGAAGAAGAAGAAGAGCCCAGTAGCACCCCTCTGAAATCAGAAGATGAGGCACTCTGTAGGAGCCTTCATGATGACAAACAAGACAAAATGGACTTAAAACTTAACTGCAAAACATCCCCAAGGAGGTAAATAGGATATGGTGTTCAATTAAACATCTTTTTACTTAATGATCTAATGATGTGGATTCACTTTATAGTAATTTTCTGTTTAACCTTAAGGTATGAGGATGAGGAGGAGCAGAGTGGCTTCTCAGCTTTGGATCATATTCGACACTTCTCGGAAATGCGCAAACTTGAGGAGAGTGAGCTGAGTGAAGTAGAGGGAGATGAGGACAATGGATCGTTTGGCTCCCCCTCTCTGACTGAGGCTATGAAACAGCCTCTCTTTAGAAAATCTAAGTCTCAGGTAAAAGAAAAATTTGCATGTATATGTACAAAATGTGCACATAATATATGCGTACAAGCATGGAAGCTACATGTAATCCATCTCGCTTTCCCTCAGGCATATGCCATGATGCTGTCTTTGGCTGAAAAGGACTCTCTCCATGCAGCCTCCCACAACCCAGCCACCATATGGCACAGTCTGGCTAGGGCTACTGCTGAATCTAGTGCCATCCAATCCCTCAGCCATGTATGACACACCTGTGTTTTCCCTTTCACCTTTCAAACCCCAAACCTGACATGGCACTGGGACTCCATTGCAAGGGACAATGTATTGGGGCCCCTGATCTTCCACAGAGTGACTGCTGAGCAGATCCACGGCCCATCTGACTGCTGAGCGGAGCGCCTTACAGAGAGCAGGGTTACTGTCAATGTAGGGCCCAAACCCAGCACCCAACATCCCTAGCTATTAGAGAACAAAATGTCCCTATGAGACCATACAATTGATCTCTTATATTGACATCAACCAGGATGATGGCAATGATGACGATTGTGGTAAAAAATAATAATGGTAAAATAATAATAGCTGTATTTATTCTGCTGAAATTCTGTTTTGCACAGCAAAAGGCAGCTGTTGGCTGGTGGACATTGAATTTGGAAATATCATTGCTGGACTACATTTATTTCCCAGCATGGAAAACAAGGAGAACAATATGCTCTGAGATGGGTTAGGGGGGTTAAGCTGTGTCTTTAAGACATAAGAACCTTTACTCATCTGTCAAATGTATATTTAAAATGTATTACATTAATTTCCTTTGTCCCCAGATATCCACAGGTGTCTCTCATAAATACGTGTATATTATGGTAAAAATGAAGGGTGGGGTTGCCAACCTCCAAATGAAATCCTCCATGTCAGAACACCACGTTACTGAAGTCATTGAAGAACAAATTAAAATACTCAATTAAAATTACATCAGGCCAGTTTCTCATCTGTATTTCCATAGTTGTGTATGTCTACACAATCAGAGCACTGTACACAAGTGTCGACCAACTGTTTTCCATCCTGCCCGCCTGTGCCATCCATCAAAGGATATAAATAAATTGTCTTTTTAGTGGAAGAAAGGAAAACAGAGTGTTTTTTGTTTGTTTTCACTGAGATAAGTAGCCAGTGCTGAAGGTAATTGTTGTTTTGTAAAGGGCATATGTCTTGTTTTGTTTTTTTCAAAAGCCTTGAATCCATCCTAGTCAGTCAATAATACCACTAAAATAGCCTGAATGCTAGTCGTTAGTTCCTCCATGCTCGTGTCTTTCATTTTAGACAATCATGATTTTGTTTTAATTTTCTGTTGGTGTTGTTGTCGTTATTTGGTGTTGTATGTTAAGAACTGTATTTATTTCTTGACAAACTGTAGTTTGTTTACTGAATAGCACTGCTCTTAGCCCAGGTGAAAGGGAGATTCCTCACCGGGCCTGTCCCAGAGTTCAATGGGGTTGTAGATTACATTTGAGTGCCGGATAGTATTAAACACTCTTTTCACTTCTAATGATACCGGTTGATGAATAGGTATTACTTAGGCTTTTTTTCTACGACAATTTAATGATTCAATTGTAGAAAATTAAAAACATTATAAAGAGTGAATAATAAAAAGAAGAAAAAGCCAGGTATAATGTCTTCATAAACGCATGATTGGTCTGGTAATATCTGTATCTCACATTTCTCTCATCTTCATTTTTTCATGTTAATCCCTTGTGCCAAACATATGATGAGTAAAATATTACTTTCATTTGTTCTCCCATGTTGAGGGACCAGATTTTGTTTGTTTGTTTTATCCCATGTTTTGTTTATAATCGATTTTAAGAAGTAATCAGCAAGTTGAGGTACTTTGTTTTAATGCTTTCTACGATGTAACTGTTATGCATTTCAATTCAATACTGTTGGAGGAACAACTATGAAATAAAGGAATATAATGTGGATTGACATGTCTTCCATTCTCTTTCTTTATTTGTTTTGCTTACCTTTTGTCTCCATTTTTCCCCACACTTCCCAACTCCATATTGTCCTTCTGGCTGCTGATCACTCTGGCTTAAATAGAGATTTATGCTGAGAGTAGTGAGTTAGAAAAACACCTGGCACTTTCTTCTGGCACTCCCATGGCCTCCAAGAGGGAGGGAAAGACTGAACTCTGGTCTTCTATTTTCTCCAGGGTTTGGCTTGCATAGAAAGAGGGAAGGAGAGAAAAGGCTGGAGAAGGCTTGAATGTGGTAGTGGGAGCGGAGGCAGGAATGTGTCCTCTTTATTTGTGTCCGTTTGTGGGGCATGATGGATGAGTTGGGTAGATGTGATGACCTGGCTCATCGCTCAAACGCTCAATAAGAGTCCCATCCTGCAGCAGGCCTCTCCATCCAGCACCCCCCCTGTCACTTCTGCCAGCCAATGTGGGCGGACATTGTGGCTTGGAGGGTTGGACGTTCAGCAGCTCTATTGTCCAGAGAATGGCTTGGGTGGGGGGTCGGAGCATGACAGTGAAGATGGCTGGCGCTGACACTCTACATTTACAGTGATCTTGGCCTCCTAATGGATGGTTTATTTTCTTAGGCCGTGTCGTCAGCCCGAAGCGCTCGATCGGGCTTCCAGCCTTGATGAGGTCACTAGGGGTCATGCAGTGTTGATGAGGTCAGGATGGGTCTTCCAGCTTTGATTAGGTCAGTTGCGGTGACGGTGGTAATGGAGTCAATGTGGTGATGGACCTGAGTATGAGTTTTGACACCTATACTATAAGTCATTTTTAAGAAGCATGTGTCAAGTTGTCATGTTTTTTCTCTTTTGCGGTATATTTGTACGTCTTTAATCAGGCAATTGCTGATTTTGCTTTATCTTGAAGCACAACACAGTCATCGTGATCTTATGTTTATATGGTGAACTTGTTAGCAACAGTTTATATCCAGCAGTTTCAAAGTCCTGTTTGTTATAATATCCCCGAAAAGTCAGCGATATTACGGAAAGGAACTCAAAAACTACCAATCATTTCAAAGGTTATACCCACATAGACCTTAATGCAAGGGTGGATTGATTTCAGAAGAGATCCATTATATATTTCTAACACTAAGGAGCTTTCCCTCCAAAGGTTCTTGGGCCGCCATTTCTCAACCAATGATCTGATTTAGTCTAATTTGGTTGCATAAGCATTGACTCAAGGAGATCAATGTTGTACACATCATGTTCCATTTTTATAATTCATATATTACTCACTTGGGGGAGCTGATTACAGAAAACAGTTTTTTATGAATAAACTTCCCAGCCATCTGTCGAATTTAATCCAAATTCAGTGCATATGAATCGACTGAAGGAGGCCTATCTTATTTTACTCTAAAAGTTCACATTTTAGTCACTATGGTGAGCTTCTTTTCTTTTCTTTTTTTTCAACAAAGAATTCTGCTTTCTAGACAGATCTGAAAAACTATTTCATGGATCATTTTCAAAGTTTATAGCCCCATAGACTTAAGTGTAAGGAAGAACTGGATCGATTCTGGGCAAGGTCCATGTATTTCTGACAGTAGGGGGAGCATTACTTCCAAAGGTCTAAAGAGTCATAATTTATCAACCAGTCATCCAGTTTATCAACCAGTCAACCAGTTAGTGCATATGAATTAACTGGAGCAGATCTATCTTTTTTATATATTCAATCTAATAATCTATATTTTAGTCCCCCAGAGACATTTTTATTTATTTTTTAACAAAAAAAAAACTGTGAAATAACTAATAACACTTTTAATTTAAGGGGATCAATTGGGGGATTGCATGTGAAATTAAGGGGATAAGGGACTTTTCAGGATATACCCTTGCTGTCAGGCATGACAGCATATGTCTAGTTTTAAGTCTTAAGCTGCTACATGTTTTACTATAGTCTGAACTTTTCACTGTTGTTTTGTGATGAACGTATTGTATACGATTTGTATTCAGAGATGTTTTTGCTGCTTACTGCAACTTAAATCAACACCAACACAGACTGAACCACAACAGTAAAGTTACAGATCAAAAAAAACAAAACATTGACCTGAAAGACACTATAAAATCCCCCTGAGCTCGCCAGTGCTGAAACAAAACCCAGAAATAGGTCAGAGATGGTGCATGTTTGTATTATTTTTTGTTTTGTCCGAAGTCACATATTTCATATTGCCCCGTCAATTGATCAACTGATTTTATGAAAAAAATGTTTAAAGTAACTTAAATTACTATTCTTGAAGTGCATTAAATCTGTTTCATTTATCAGTGTTGTGGTAATTACTGAAAAAAGTTTAATTATTACAAATTTCAAAATTAAGAACAAAATTAATGAAAAGATAACTTCTTTCAATAAGGGATGTCTTCCTAGGATAAGTGCCCTATCTGAATAGTCATATCTTAACATTTTTTTTGAAATTCTGCCATTGGTAGGCCATTGTCGTCATTTGAGGTTTTGTTGTATACAGACCAAAAAACTACTGGGATGGGGAAGTGCTCAGTTCCCCAAAAAGTTTCCTATACTCCATTCAGATAGTTTAAAAAAGTTGCCATTCCAATTTGCCAATTGGCTGGACTGGGTATCTCTCTAATAAGTTGAAAAATGCTGCATATTTAGATACCATGTAATTGATTTATTAGGGAGAACTGAACAGCAGCCTTAGTTGTTTGATTGAAGTTGTTGGAACAATTTCAAATCTGCCAGGGTCTTAGGCAAGTAACTTCCTTGTTCAGTGTGTTCCTAAGGTTAATATGGTGTGCCTTCAAGTCAGGGAAAGTTACTTAAGGCTCCACATTAGAATTGTAATATGATCTCCATACTTACTTAAAACTTTCAGTGTACATGTCCAATTACATTTATTGAAAATCCATTCAAATGTTTTAGCAAAAATACAAGCAGTAGACCATAAGTATCTCTGCAGCTTGCCAAAATGAATTGATTCAACCTGGCCACACCTTTCTGTAATGACAATCAAGTTAAGTTGCTTGATTTAAAGTGTAATAGTTGCAGCCTGGTTAGTTTGAGTAACTGTTATATGTTGTTAGTCCCAACACTGTTCATTTTATAAATTAGTTCTACACCTGTGGTGTAACTCATTGAAGAAAGACAGCTGGGAATAGAGCTATGTTATTTATGTTTTCCCAAATAACTAGTAAATAATATATTTTAGTAATAGTAAATAAGCCCAAAACATGATAAGGTACACCCTTACATAGGAGATGTGTAAATGGATTTTTGTGAAAAACTTTAACAGTTTTAAGTCATGCTCTTGGAAGCCATCATCTGAGACACACAAAATGAGTTTAAATTCAGCTAGTAACTAAACTATACAAATGATATTGCAAAAGGCTCCTGTTCAGGACGTGATTGCTGTGTGCACAAAGTTTTGTGAAAAATTACTGAATATTAATTGAAATCTGCTGTGGAAATGAAATCAAGTACTCTATGAATCCCCAAAAAATCTTAATTGCAAATAAAACCACTCCAGTGATTGTCTTGTTGTAAGAAGAAAAGTTTCATGCAAAAATATTAGAAGATTTTTGAGTTATATGCCACATACAAAATGTGACAGACAGAGGAAGGGACAAACGGGATGGACAGGACCCACTCCTAAATCCACATACCTAACTTTGTTCATGGCCAGGGATGATAGCCCAATGGCATCTAAAGGAGCTATTTTCACCTTGCACTTGATCGAGCAATTCAACCGCTGCAAGTGCAATTACACTATTCAAAGGGAACTGTTTAACATGCTTTTAACAAGCACGGGATTTACCTCAAGTGTTTGGAAGCATTTTGCCATCTCCCCCCAGTGAACATGCCAGTACAAATTGTCCATATAATTACATCATCCATGGAACTTTCCCTAGATAAAAACCCAAAGAACTTTTAGAAAAACCACAAAAAGATTATCAATTGACACCGTATGTATAATGTCATTGTGAGTTGTCAGTGGAGTGGAGCAAGGGGGCACAGGGTTGTTTGTTGCAGCTTTACGTTTAACTTTAAGTGCCTGCCAGTGTCACACCTGTATCTCCTCACACTTAAAGCATAGAGATGAGATATTGTCATCCTTAACACCAGCCTCTCCAAGGGCTCTGTGTATCTAAGTGTGGCTGGCAAGGCCCTGTATGCAGAGCTGAGGATATCAGAGTAGAATGTGAATTAGTCAATGCAATTAATGTGTGTGTGTGTGTGTGTGTGTGTGTGTGTGTGTGTGTGTGTGTGTGTGTGTGTGCGTGAGTGAGTGGGTGGGTGTGTGTGTGTGTGTGCGTGAGTGAGTGGGTGTGTGTGTGTGTGCGTGTGTTTGTGTGTTTTTGTGTGTGATTTTTTGTGCGTCTAAGGGGCTGGAGACCCAAGCCATTGTGTCCCTACAGGGTGTGTATATTGTGGGTTGGCACAGTGTGGGCAATGCTTCGTGGGGTTTGGAGCCACTCAGCTAATGGGGCAGCTGGCACAGCCTCAGAATCCATCAGGCCTCATTACAGCCCTTGTTCTGCCGCCATCCTCTCTTTCTTCCCTTCACTCTTTTTTTCCTTTCCTCATCCTGAACCCTTCCTCGTTTCCTCCCGTTCACACATTGGTATGTAACTGCCCCACTGCCCTCACTGGAACATATATCACACTTTTCCAAAGAAGCCATCGCAAATGGCAGCTCTCAAGCTGATTGTCTTGGCATCCATGTTGACTCAGAAGCCAGGGGAAACATTTTAGATAGGTAGACATGGGTGAAGTTAGCCATTAAGGAAGAGGGAGTTGGAGGTGTTGGTATGAAGTGATGCATGATATCTGTTGGAAGTTAGCATGGAATGAAATGTGTTTCTGTACGCAGATGTGACAAATCATCGCATATACTTTTTATGTTCAATAATCTTAATCTCGGTCAAAAACAAGCCTCGTGTATAGATAAATGAGAACAGGTCAGACAGGTTCCCTATGTACTTCTCCTTCTTCTTAAGCAGACTGAGCTGATATTGCAATTTCATGACATTGTTTGTTTTTCTGAGAAAGAGGCTTTGAGCCATTTGTATTATACATGCACACAGTGGAGTCCCAATACCAGGACAAAACAGAGCACTCATGCACATTGTTTTACATGATGAGTCTAATAAGGACAGATGTGGTGGCAGGTCTATTTGCCAATGCTATTGAAATTGTTTCATTCTTTGTGGATTGGATTTGAAAGGTGCAGACCAACGGCTTAAGTTCAATGTTTAAAAGGGTTGGCAACACAGACAAAGAACAAATTAAATATAAAATATATGTTTTTTTGCCATCCAATCAGAAGATAAAAACTTTATTTTGTGAATTATATTATCGTGACAGATTTCATCAGACAAAGCCACACTGAGTGGGTCAAGCTTCTCTCTCTATTGATCGCCATCTAGTGGTGAATAAACCAATGTACACCAACGCACATCTTAAAACCTTTCACCTATAAATAAAAATGGATTGCGTCTGTTCAAATAGTGTTTTCTTAAAATAAGTTGGTAATTTGCAATGTGTTTTCATCTCAACTAAATCTTTATACCATAAAAATCCTGAGTATGGGAGAGTTCCTTGATACACATCTTTTTAAAGCCTCAGCATTTGACATTTATTTTTCCAGAAAACAAACAAACAAATAGTGCAGGACGTGTTGAGATAATTTGGCTCTCATTCTTTTTATCTTAGCCGTATGCTTTGTCAGCTTGAGTTCACTGAACACTGTGGCCTTCTGGGAGATGTGGTTCAACAAAGAGGGGCAGACATTATCTCTGGGACAAGTGATAGAATCTCTTAAACAACACTGGCGTGGGCTTAATTGCAGTGAAAAAGTACCCATTTTGCGATCTTTACTTTAACGAGCTATTTCATCTCCAGTTTCCTGAACCCTTCTATATCTCCGTCCTCCACTAAAGATAGGCCGTGATGAATACAACAGTAACTCCAAATGCCTTAGGCATAAACCACATCTTTGCTCCTGCACAAATAATAAACCAGTCATAATGATTACAGTGAGCATCATAGACAAAGAATATACAAAACAGTGTGAAACAGTGTGGTCTGGCCTCCACGGGTTCTTCTGCTTGATCTTACCATGATGACATTTTTACACGCCATTTTCACTGTCCACTATGATACTCAGCATCATGTTGGCCAGTCCAGAGGTGCTGTGGCCACCCATAGCTTTGTGGATGGATGATCTCTCTGGGCCTCTTTGACTGGAAACAGGTGTGTGTCATCTGAAGATGAAGGTCTGGCTGATAAACATTATTGGAGAACATCTGCTGCTTGTCACAACATGTTGAGAACCAGCGCCATCTCCCATACATCAGACCCACTTGAGAGTGTGTCTGTGTGGGGGCTCCATCTTAAGCTGGTGTGTCTGTTCACCCATTAGTCACTCCTGGGATGCTGGATATGGGATTGCATGTTTGGGCCGGGCACCTGCCTGCCTCTGTCAGACAAGACCCACCACTGACCAATGGAAGAGACAATGGTCCAGCGCACTTGAAAAATGCTTCAGGGCAAGTATCCCCACCCCCCAGACACACAAACCCTCACATACACACACACACAAACACATCTCCAACCCCACCACCACCACACACCTTACATTACTCGTTTAACCCTTTTCTTGCACTTCCAACATCCACACCTGCTGTAGACACCTGTTGTTAAGGCAGTCATGACCTTGATGCTTGACCCATCTTTGGCTGATGAGAGGGGCCTTTTAGTATCCAAGCAAAAAACACAGACTGACATATCCACACACACCATATCCCATGCCCTCTTATGACAGCTGGAAACTCTCTCTTCCCCCTTCTCTACTTATACTTTGTTTCTTCACTGTGGCCTATCACCCCTCTGGGGTATACCATGAATCAAGCTATGCTACATTCAAGGCACACAATTCAAAAATAGATACAGATGACCTTAGATGTTTGTTCTTTATTTGGTTCATGGCTCTTTTTCTCTCATCTTAAGACCAAATAGTCACATGGACTAAAAAAAACAACAAACAACTCCAAAGATAATATTAAAAATGTATCAATTGTATTCAAACAAAACACACAAATAGGTCAGGATATTAATGCAGTAGGCTCGGATTATTATGACTGTCACTAGGTTTTCAATAGAAACATCCTCATATGTTTTTCCCCCCTTTGTCCAAGGTTGAGCAGTATTTTTGCAAATGACAAGCAAGATCTTTTGACAGTTAAGCTGTAAAACCATTTTGAGCACCAATGTACAGTAAGACTACCCTTGTGAAGGATGTTTGTATTTATTTAATTAATTGGTTTATAAACACCTTATAAATCCTTAACAAAAAGAACTATAGCCATTTTCAACAAAACTGTGGGTTCACTATTTGACAAGACCAATTTACTGCAGCACTTTAATTTATTCTGTTTAATTTCAGATCTTGTTCTCTTATTTATCTGTCAGCTTTTATCTGTCTGCATGTTAAACTGTCAGCTTAATTTACAATAGAATTATGGTTATGGGGCGACGATGGCTCGTTTGGTGGGCGGTTGTCCGCTTATATGAAGGTCGTTGGTTCAATCTCTAGCCACTGCACTCCAAATGTCGGAGTGACGTTGAGCAAGATACTGAACCCCAAGTTGCTCCCTTTGACTGTTCCATTGTTGTGTGAATGATGGCAGCCTCTATCATCACTGTATGAGAGTTCGGGAATTTTGACTAACAATGTATAGTGCTTTGAGTGGTCGAGTAGACTAGAAAAGCGCTATACAAGTACAGTCCATTTACCAATAACCACTTGAGTGACAGCACTTTCTTAGATAAAATTGGTCTATACGGAAAATGGGAGACTTGTTGCATTGGAAAGTGGTAAATATCAAGGAAATTTATTATTAAAGTGTAATTGAAACACACACACTTTGTCTTAGTAAATTTACATAAACAGGACAACACAATTTAGTGAGGTTGGTTTCAATTTGTATCCAGTTGCTTAAATAATTATGCATGACCATCAATAAATGGGTGTGTATAAAACTGAACAAAAAAACTGTCCCTTTTGTCAGTGATATATGGTAGCACTTTGTCAAAAGATGGTCATAAATAATTGAGATACAAAGGAACCTCCTAATGGAGGTGGTAATAATTGACTCAGTAATGCGGAAAACAAAGTAATAACTAAAGTAATAAATATCTAAAATTTAGTATAGGAAAACGGCCTCATTATTTGGCCAGTGCTCTTTTTATCCATATAATTGCGTTATAGCTGCTTATTAATAATTTATAAATTGTTCAAAACCCCTAATAATTGTAGTCTTACGCAATTTATGCAAGTCTGATGTTGAAACATGAGAAGCTCTAGCAGAAGTACACTTTCAGGTGAAATGAAGAGAATACAGCATGTCCAGCAGTTGAGTTTTTTAAATCAACCTCTTAAATAGATGCTGGATTCGTGTGGAAGCATAACAAGTTTAAAGAAATTTAACAAGTTAATTCAGCTGTTTTTGTGGGGGGGAAATTGTCAAGCTGGCACCACAATTAGGATCCACAAGCACGACTAATACAACGTCTGGTGAATAAACTCTTTACTCGTAAGGTCAGGCAAACAATAACCGAGGAAGCAGGCAAAAATACAAGGTTTCTTACAAGAAGAGATCAGAACCATGGAACACTAGGAATTACGCTGGATAGGTTGGCACAATGGAACAACACGATCTGGCACAGGTGGGAAGGTGAGCACAGCTTAAATACACTGAGGCAGAGGCTTAACAGGACGCAGGTTTTATCAATCAAGGGTGGAGAAGCAATCAGGAAACCACATGACAGCAAACCTAATTACAAGGCATGACAGTACCCCCCCTTCAAGGGACGGCACTGGACGTCCTGTCCTTACGTTTGTGGAAATCCCTGATTAGGGAGGAATCGAGGATATTGCTGGCCGAAACCCAGGATCTCTCTTCTGGGCCGTATCCCTCCCAATCAACCAGGTACTGATGTCCCCGTCCCCTCCGACGAACATCCAGCAATCGTTTAACGGTGTAGACTGGACCTCCGTCAACAAGCCGGGGGGGTGGTGGGGGTTTGGAGGCAGGGACCAAGGAACTCTCCCTCACTGGTTTAATACGAGACACATGGAAAGTGGGGTGAATTCTCATAGTACAAGGAAGCTTTAAACGTACCGCTGCAGGATTAACCACTTTAGAGATGGAAAAAGGTCCCACGAAGCGGGGAGCCAGCTTCCGTGACTCCACACGTAGCGGCAGATTCTGTGTGGAGAGCCAGACTCTTTGTCCTGGACGGTAGATGGGCGCGGGGATTCTGCACCGATCTGCTGTCCTCTTGCAACGAGTGCTACTTCGGATTAACACCTTACGGGCCCCTGCCCAAATCCGGCGGCAGCGGCGAATGAGAGCATGGGCAGAGGGGACACTGACCTCTCTCTCTAGGTCAGGGAACAGCGGTGGTTGATAACCATAGGCACACTGGAAGGGGGAGAGACCAGAGGATGAGCAGGGTAAGGTGTTGTGTGCATACTCTACCCAGATGAGGTGCTTGCTCCATGAAGCTGGGTTCTGAGACACGAGACAACGGAGTCCAGTCTCCAATTCTTGATTAAGGCGTTCGGTTTGGCCATTAGACTGAGGGTGGTAACCAGAAGAGAGGCTGACTGTGGCTCCCAGCAGGGAACAGAATGCCCTCCAGAATTTGGAGACAAACTGTGGTCCCCGGTCTGACACCACATCCCTAGGAAAACCATGGAGACGGAACACATGAGACAACATTACCTCCGCCGTCTCCTTGGCAGAGGGAAGCTTAGGCAGAGGAATAAAGTGAACCATCTTGGTGAATCTATCCACGACCGTGAGGATGGTGGTGTTACCTTCAGAAGAAGGTAAGCCTGTAACAAAGTCCAGAGAGATGTCTGACCAGGGACGCTGTGGCACCGAGAGCGGCTGGAGTAGGCCCGAAGGAGAGCGGTGTGAGATCTTGTTTCGTGCACAGACAGGGCAAGCAGCCACATACTCCTCCACCTCCTTGGTCATGGAGTTCCCCCAAAAGCTGTCGGATGACAAATAAGGTCCTACGGACCCCCGGATGGCATGAAAGGAGGGAGGTGTGAGCCCAATTGATGACCTGAGATCGTAGCAATGCCGGGACAAACAGCCGATTTGGAGGACAACCGTCCGGCACTGGAATATTCCTACCCGCCTCTTTAACTCTCCTCTCTATGCCCCAGATTACTGCCCCGATGATGCATGATGGCGGCAACATGGGCGAGGGGATACTAGAAACTGGAGCAGGTCATATAGCCGAGAGAGGGCATCAGGTTTAATGTTCTTGGATCCTGGACGGAATGAGATCACAAAGTTGAATCTATTGAACAACATGGCCCACCTGGCCTGCCTGGCGTTGAGCCGCTTAGCTGCACGGATATATTGCAGATTCTTATGATCCGTCCAGACTAGGAATGGTCGCTCTGACCCTTATGACCCACGTCATAATTCCTCTCGGTGGGTGACAGTTTACGTGACAGGTAGGCACAGGGATGAAGCTTCTTGTCTTCTGGTGACCTTTGTGACAGGATGGCTCCAACCCCTAATTCGGATGCATCCACCTCCACCACGAACTGCAGGTTTGGATCAGGGATTGTCAGAATGGGAATCTGTTTAAGTGCCTCAAACGCCTGCTCTGCCTGAGAAGTCCACTGAAACTTTACATGAGGAGAAGTTAAGGCATGCAGGGGAGCGGCTACCGAGCTGAAGTTGCGGATAAAACGTCTATAAAAATTAGCAAAACCCAGAAAACGCTGCACCAGCTTACGGCTGGTGGGCCTGGGCCAATTTACCACCGCACTGACCTTAGATGGGTCCATCTGCACCTTGTTAGGAGATACCACAAATCCAAGAAACGACACCGAAGTTGCATGGAACTCGCACTTCTCTGCCTTGACAAACAGCTGATGGTGGAGAAGGCGCTTGAGAACTTGGCGGACACGTTGAACATGACTCCTCTCATCCGGGGAGAAAATGAGGATATCATCCAAGTAGACGAACACAAATGAGTTGAGCATCCACAAGGGCTTGAAACACAGCTGGGGCATTCGAAAGTCCAAAGGGCATCACTAAATACTCATAGTGGCCTGTAGGCGTGTTAAAGGCAGTCTTCCATTCATCCCCCTGCCTTATCCTTACCAGGTGATAAGCATTTCTAAGGTCCAGCTTGGTAAAGATCTTGGCACCCTTTAATAACTCAAATGCCGATGAGAGTAACGGAAGGGGGTACCTGTTCTTAACGGTGATGTCGTTCAATCCTCTAAAATCAATGCAGGGACGTAGGGTCTTGTCCTTCTTGGAGACAAAGAAAAACCCTGCCCCAGCGGGTGATGAGGATGGTCGAATGATCCCTGCTGACAGGGAATCAGTAATGTAGGTCTGCATGGCCTCCCTCTCCGGAGCCGAGAGAGAGTATAGCCTACCCCTTGGTGGTGAGGTTCCTGGCAGAACGTCAATGCAGCAATCGTAGGGCCGATGAGGTGGCAACGAGTCGGCTCTCGTCTTGCTGAATACTTCTTCTAGGTCCCAGTAACACGAAGGGATCTTAAGCAGGCTAGGGTCAGTTGGCCCTGGAAATGGGTTGACTGCAACCCCGGCCATCCTGGAAGGGAGGTTCTCTGCCAAGGTGACCTGAGAAGGGGGTTGACAGAGCTGGGAGATATATGGTCTACAGCAGGACATTAAGCAGTTCTTACTCCAAGAGATTATCTCTCCAGTACACCAATCAATGTGGGGATTATGCTTCTTTAGCCATGGTAACCCGAGAATGATGGCATGAGTAGGAGAGTCAATGAGGTGGAAACAGATGTCTTCTCTGTGATTCCCTGCTACCAAGAGCTGGAGTGGTTGCGTGCGATGCGTGATTCGGTATAAGAACCGACCATCCAGAGCACTGGCCTCCAGAGGCTTGGGTAGAATGGATACCTCAAGACCCAGTCTCTTTGCTATACTCCAGTCCATGAAACTCTCGTCGGCTCCAGAATCCACTAACGCCTGATATGACAAAGTCTGGGCGGACACAATTATCTGAACCAGAGTTAGAGATCGTGAACATTCAGAGGATATATTCCGACTCACCAGTCTCTTCATCCTTGGAGACCCCTTTTCCTTCAATGGGCAGCGGGCTAAGAAGTGGCCCAGTTGAGCACAGTAAACGCACAGTCCCTCCCGAAAGCGACGCTGTCTCTCCTCCGGGGACAATCTGGCACGGCTGACTTGCATGTACTCCTCCGAGACAGCAGGGGGCGGAGGCGAGTACCGAGGCTGTGGAGCTCTGGAAGCAAGCTGTGAGGAAGAACCCGTGCAGAGTCGATCTCTCTCCCTCCGTCTTTCGTGAAGCCGGTTATCGATCCGTGTGACTATGGCGATCACAGAGTCCAAGTCAGCGGGAAGATCCAGGGGGGTGATCAAATCCTTGATTGTGTCCGAGAGTCCAAAAAGGAAAGTGTCGCGGAGAGAGGCGGAGTTCCATCCACTGTCCGCTGCTAGGGTACGGTACTCAATGGCGTAGTCGGTAACCCGGCAACCTCCCTGTCTCAGACCGGCCAGAGCTCTTGCGGCTTCTGGACCGGGAGCGGTGTGGTCAAAGATCTTACTTAGAGTGTCAGTAAAATCATGCAGCGGCTGGCACACCTGGGAACGCCGAGCCCACTCTGCTGTTGCCCACGCCTCTGCGCGTCCCGAAAGGTGTGAAATCATGAATGCCACTTTGGACCTTTCGGTAGGAAATGAGTGGGCTTGTAGCTCAAAATGAAGGCTACATTGAGTCAAAAACGCCCGGCAATTCCCGGAGCTTCCGGAGAACCGTTCGGGCTTGGCCAAGTTGAGACTGGAGGCATGGTAGGAACTCAGCGCCGGAGTGGAATCGGACCGTTGAGGAGCAGGTGCAGCAGCGGCCGGAGAGGAGAGGGACCGGGTATCCAAGCTACTCACCAGCTGCTGGAACTGGGCGCTGAGGTGAGTGACCTGGGTCTCGATGGCTGTTTGAAACTCGCCATGTCTGTCGGTTAAATCCCTCACTCCTCTGTACACCGCGGACATCTGTTCCTCATGTTGGTTGATGCGCTCGCCCTGAGCCCGGAGAGCAGCATGCAGTGGGTTGGAGTCGGCTGGATCCATTATGGCCAGATCGTAATGTCAAGCTGGCACCACAATTAGGATCCACAAGCACGACTAATACAACGTCTGGTGAATAAACTCTTTAATCGTAAGGTCAGGCAAACAATAACCGAGGAAGCAGGCAAAAATACAAAGTTTCTTACAAGAAGAGATCAGAACCATGGAACACTAGGAATTACGCTGGATAGGTTGGCACAATGGAACAACACGATCTGGCACAGGTGGGAAGGTGAGCACAGCTTAAATACACTGAGGCAGAGGCTTAACAGGACGCAGGTTTTATCAATCAAGGGTGGAGAAGCAATCAGGAAACCACATGACAACAACCCTAATTACAAGGCATGACAGAAATGACTTGAAGAAGATTATCTCAAATTTGTCTGGTGACCATGTTGACAATTATAAATGATTACATTTTATTATAATAATGTATGTCTCATCTCTTAGACATTATTAACACTGGCCAAGGATATAGTGTTATTGTTGTTGGTTCGTCTTTTGGAAGTATTTCTGAAAAATGTTCAAACCAATTTAGATCAAATGTTTGCAAGAATAGATACAAACAGAATAGATGCAGAATGCATTCACTGATGAAAAACATTTCCTATTGTTCGGAATGAACAAGACTATTACTTAATTCTTTTTGCAAAACAGAGCACAGTTAGTTTGTGTGAAAAAATAAAAAATACATAGTTTTTCTGAGTTAATGTGATCCAGATATAGAGTCTGATTTATATGAAAGTTGCATTGAATTTTTTTGAATAACTCAGGACGTCCTGCCATTTAAGATACATCCTGTTTTAACTTTGGCCCTGGCTTGAGACATTGGGAGATACTCATTACTTAAGTATTGAAAATGGCATTGATATCAGTTTGTCAAAATTGCTTAGGCACCTAGGATCTTTGCTGTTGACAGACCCTTTTTTCTGTCCACACGGCATTGAAGAATTTTTTTCTACACAATCAGTTGAACTATTGCGGTGTGCTCCAAGGAAATAATACAAGACCAAAATACATTCAGGCTACATGGTGACTCAAGATAGAAGTCAGAGAATTGATTGAAAATCAGACAATTGATGGAAATACAGATGTCCTTTTAATTATAAAAGAGTGGAAGACAATTATATCTTTTATGAAACTATTTCCCAGAATTTTCAGATACTTATCTTGTTAGTTCTGACACCTACCTAGGTGGTTGAAATGTCATGGCTGTTGGCGGTGAATATTCAAATGTTACAAAGCTAGATTCTGCAGAAACCACCATTACTGAAATATAATTTTCTTAAATGGCTAACAAACTCGTAATGATACAATATGATTCCAAATTCTAGAGGTAGAATCACAGGGTCCTTGAGTCATATTTGAAGGTTTACCTATCATGGGGCTGTTGTGTTTAGGTCCAATGATATAATGGGGACACTGAGCTGCCTTAAAGGCGTAGTAAACCTCATGACTGCAGTCCCTGAATGTCGGAATCCTGTTATAATATCCTTGAACATAAGTAAATAAATCATTAATATATTTTTAAGTCAGTTCTAGAGTTTATTTAATATTTAATTAACACTACGAAACAAGAATGATTTTTTGCAGACACAAAAAAGAATGAATGGTGGTATTAATGGCATAAAAGCTCTTTTTAAACAGTAATTCAGACATGTGAAAAAGCCAAGCGAACCCCTTAAAAGCTCATTAAATGTCTCACTGGAAAACAAATGTACAGTTTGCAACCAGCAATGGTTATACTAGTAATGCAGATATGATTGTGTATTGCATAGACATCTGGGTAACTCTAGGTATTGAGTTTATGGTCCATTGCAGAACCCTCTCATGCCTGGTCCCCGCGTCACAAGCTCCGGGCTCAGTGATGGAGTGTCAGTTTCTGACAACTGAAAAACAGTTCCACAAAAACGCAGCTTTACTAAAATCACCTTAACAAAGAAAATCCCAATAATGCTTCATCAAGCCAAGCTCTGTGCTTTTACTACCAGCAAGGAGTTCAGGTATGCAAATGTACTGTCCCTCTTCTCTCACTGGGAAGAAGAAACATTTCGCGGTTTGGTGCAGCACTGCTGAAAAGAGAAAAAAAAAATACAGCAAGTATTATTGGGGAATCAAAAGCATATGTTCTGGGTTTTTGGAGAGGAACTTGTGCAAAGACTCCCTTGCGATTTGCTTTGAGGAGGTAAAATGAAGACAGGCTCAAGCCTGGCTTCATGCTGGGTGCAGATTAAAATAACTGTCAGGAGACAGGAACCGCTATTGAGAGAGACAGGGTGACACACAGAGTGATGGGGCTCAGCCTCTCACACTTCATGACACAGTATTTCTCTAAAGCTGGTTCAGCTTTACAGCCAATGAACTTGGGTGTGTATGTGTGTCCGCTTTGCTTTAGCTTACCAGCCTTACTCAAATATTCTGTGTGTCTAGCAATCGAGGCTTAGGTTCACCTTTGTTGCAGGTGGGGCTCAGCCAGCTGTGTGGGCACAGGCATCGCCCAGTCGGGCCATCACAGCGGGAAACACTGGCTTGGCAGGGAGCAACCAGGCCCAAAAGGGACTCCACCACATTCTGAGACAAAATAAGAAGGAGTGGAAATGAGGGTTTATACGAGGGGGATCAGAATTTCCAAAAAGGTAAGGTGAACTGTGATAAATTGGTAACTTCGGTGTGATGTGGTGTACCCTGCCTCTGAGATAAACTTCACGGCCCCTAAACCTGTCTTTGAAGAAAACCTACATGTTGTAACCAACATAAAATTTTTAAATGTTTTTGAGATATACTCCACAAAGATTTTATTTTCCCGCCACTGTACTTTCCTTCTTGGAGGACAGAGGCCCCTTCCACTTGATTGGTCACATTAGGCCTTACCAGCACAGTCAAACGATTGTCCGCTGCTCATTCTAAACATGCCATCTTCACACGCTGAAACAAAAGAAAAACAATGAAAAGTTATCACACATACGTAAACACATGTACATACAATTGAATTTCTGTAGATGTGAGCCCTTTCAATGTCTATTAAATGGTAAATGGACTGTACTTATAAAGCGCTTTTTTAGTCTGCTCGACCCCAGAAAGCACTATACAATACGAGTCGGCATTCACTCATTCATACAAACATTTATACAGTGATGACCGAGGCTGCCATTCGAGACGTCACCTGCTCATCAGGAGCGGTAACCTTTCATTCAATCATGCAAACCTCAATGGAGCAGCTTGGTGTTCAGTATCTTGCTCATGGACGCTTATACATATGGGCCAGGGATTGAACCACCCACCTTAAGATCAAATAAGTGGGTTAGATTAGTGGGTGTTGGTTAGATTAGCCACAGGAGGGCAGGTGTGATTGAAGGAATAGTGTCGGAGGTGTGTCTAATTTGCACAGGTGTTGAACTTGTGTTGAACTAAATGATTTCTCCATTATTTGCAGTAGTATAATGGACCAGAGGGGACACAGAATGAATGTGATGCCGTAAAAAAACACTCAAGAGTTAAAAAAAAGTATTGCCTGAATAATAAAAATTGTTACCTACAATCCATTAGCCAGATCACTAACCCACAGTGGTAGCTGCATTGAATATAATAATTTTTAAGGTTTTTTAGGACAAAAAATTATTATCTATAAGAATTTACTACATAAGGTGCATAAATAATATTTTCTTGGTAAAAAGATTCAGCAGCTCATTTACTTCCTCTGTAGATATCAATCATTTAGAGCTAGTAGAGGGAAATATTCTTCTGGGTTTTTGTTAGATCAGTGATTCACAATTTTATGCTGCATTGGAATACAGTCTGGTACAGCATCCTGTCTATTAAACCTAAAACAAAACTATTTAATCAAATTAAAAGCCAACTTGTACCAGAATCTTTCCAAGCAACTCACAAACTGGCTAAGGGTAAATCCTCTGATTCTTCACATGTTTTGAATAAAGAATACCAACTACTGCCCTCCAAGAGGCGATATAGAGTCCCCTCAACCTAAACCACAGGTAACTCTTTCATACATCGGTCCATATTGTGTTCTGATGACTGAGATTGAATCAGGATCGGTAATTAACAAGATGTCATTTAATAATAGTACATTAAAAAGTCTCCCAGAAAGAAAAATTTGTCCTTTTTAGTATGTAATGATGAGCTACACATTATAACATTTCTGACATTGTCGACATGTATCTCTCCTACACAAATGTGACCCAGATATGAAAACACAAGCCCACAAGCACCAGACATAGAAATGCATGAGGGGCTAAACAGAGACAAACTTGTATTTACAAAAGCATTTAAAGATGAGGTGTATAAACACTTTCTCATGAAGAAACAGAGATGGAGGGATCTCTGGCTCTGGAGCCTATTGCAGCCTTATTGCTGTTCTGTTGTTCTCGAACATACCTCCTGCTGGGACTGAAGTAGCCATTTTGGCTTTCAAACTGTATTTGAGAGCCCCATGAGCAGGCAGGAGGGCACAAGGAACAGGAATGTTAAGCAAGCTGGGAACACCTCCCTCTCCTCGAATAACCAGTCGGCTTGCCTGCCGACCTATCTACTAGCTTGCTTGACTGCCTGCCAGATCCAACTCACACAACCTCAAAAAATGTTCTTATTAATATGCCCATATCTGCACATGTTTTGTTGCAGCTGGGCATCCAGGCTTTTTACAAATGTGCATCAACTTCTACTTTGTTGTGGTTTTTCTGTTTACCTCTTTGTATTACAAGTGTAATAATTATAAAAACTATGAATGAATGAACTTTGATAACTGATAAATTAGCCTGCTGCCACCGTCACCTGGCACCGGATAAGTGAAAAAAAAAGGATGGATGGATGAAAGTGAAAAAAGGATGGATGGATGAAAGTTGAAAGTTGAGATATATTCTTTTTAAATGTATTTTCTATTTAATAAAATATGGTATCCTTCAAACACAGTGCAACAAAGTGAAATTATTTCTCTGTATTTGACCAATCCCTGAAGGAGCAGTGTGTGGGATTGGTCAAGGACCCTACGACTTGTAGAACTGCTGGGACTCGAACCAGCTACCTTTTGATTGTAAGACATCCACTCTACCTATTGAACTACTGCCTCACACAATATTAGTTTTATTCATTCAACTTCAGACTTAGACTTATATTCTAAAAAACTTTTGATTCATTGCATGTATGCAAGCATTTTTTTGCCAGAAGAACGACAGACCGCTTGTAGCCTGGACCATATGTTACTGCAATTAATCAGGATAGACACACCTGCAGCATCAACAGAGAAAATAGACACCTACAAAACAATAAGCATGGTGGAATTTGAGCTCTGCGACCTTATACTGTTTATGTCCTGACAGGATGCTATTGCGGGGATAATGTGTGTGTGCTATGTTTGTTTTTTTCTGAACGAGAATATCATCACAGTTCTGGACAAGCCAGCGACATAAACTCATTCAATATCTGTGGGCAGGTTGAGCTTAGCTGTAACTCCTGACAACTCTGTGTTGAATTGTTGTATTCTCTAGTTGCGTCACCTGATTAATTTATGGTGCTGACAGTTTTGTTGTAATTCCTTAACTATAGTTTTATGTATTAGAAGACAAAGATTTATTTATAAAGCACATTTCATACAAATAAAAGCAACACAATGTGCTTCACAATGTGCTCCCCCTTCTTGTGGGGCGGCTGTGGCTCAGTGGGTAGAGCGGCTGTCTCCCAATCAGAAGATCGGAAGGTAGCCGGTTCAAATCCCACCAGGATCTACTTGTCGTAGGGTCCTTGAGCAAGACCCTGAATCCTTAGCTCCCTGGGCGCTCCACGAGGGGCTGCCCACTGCTCCCTCAGGGATGGGTCAAATGCAGAGAAGTAATTTCACTATGTTGTTCTGTATGACTATGTGACTAATAAAGGATTGTTTCTTCTTCTTCTTCATAAGAACAATACAAATATAAAAATATATTAAATATAAATATATTAAAAAAATAAATAAAAATAGACATATACAGAGGTATTACATTGTCATATAGACTTACTTCTTTGGCATTGTGGGCCATCATAGCCTGGTGGACACATACATTGGCCTGTCTTATGGTCACATGATTACCCTACTTTACAGTCACATGTATAGGCACGTTTACACCAAAGAACCCGGAAGGGCATCATAAGAAACAAAAAGGACACTCAACAAAGGTCAAGTTAGTAGCTTCAGAGTATGGTTAAAAATGTATGCAATATTATGTTAATTCACTGACTGTTCCATTTGGAGAGCATTTACGTAAGTAGTTTGAGGCTACGGTCTGGTAAGCATATCATCAAGGGGTTTTTTTGCATTACAAGTGAGTGCATACTGTGCTTACAGGAATTGCCATAGTTTCCAGCAATACAGTTGCATGTGCTAGTAAAATGGTCACAGGTCCCATTGTTGAGGCATAGACAATCTTGAAGACAACCAAAACCATATTTTCCCTGTGAACAGGCTACACACATATACGCAACATGATAGGGTGAAAATACTATTGTTCATAAGCCTCACCGTCCATAAATGGTGATGCTTAGTTTATATTTATATAGTTATTATTTCATTTTTTTATTGATACTTTTATCTGCTTTTGCTTTGTAGCACTTTGAGATTTGATCCAAATGTAAAGTGCATTATAAATTAAATGTATTATTATTATTATTATTATTATTATTATTATACGTGTACATTAAGTCTGGAGTTCAGGGCACCTTGTGAAGTAGGACATGCTGAAATCAGTAACGTTCCAACACATTTAGCTCCATATCAATGTTTCAAAAGTGGTTGAAGTTTTTTGAAGACATTATTTTATAACATGCACAGGGAGATTTATGTATTTTCATATATACTTTTCTCTAAAGCAATGTATTAAAAATGTCTAGAGTCGAAAATCTAAATGTTAACCCTAATGTGTCACAGCTTTGTCTAGTCCATCCCAGTCCGCACTTGAATGACTCGTCGACGGGATAACAATAGTCCCCAATTCTGACAGATGCATGTTTTTCAGCAATGTAGGCCATAGCAACCCCTTGGACACGCTAGAAAAAACATTAAAACATATTGAGACAAAACGTGGTTCAAATTTCCAACTTATCAATAATACCAGCGGTTGTAACACAGACACATGCAGTACAGATCAATTTTCTGTTTCCTTTTGTCTTTAAAACACAAGATTGCGAAAAACACATTAATATTAGCAACAGTTTGCTAAAGCGATGGCAATTTAATAGTTTAACTTGGCACTGATAAAGAATAATCATGTGTCTGTGGGTAATTTAAATTGGGAAAACAATATACAAAGCATCTTAATTTCCTTCTTTATTTATTTACGTCCTTGCTGAATCCAGCAACACGGAACACAGAATGACCTACTTAGAGGTTCCTGTAAACATTAAACAAGAACAACTTAAGTGGTGCTATATCTAAGTACATGTAGGAGGGTGAAGGAGAGAACATTAAGGGCAAGCAGTGATGGAAAAATCCCCGTTTGTAATCAGGGTGAATTGCTGATAAAAGGAGAGATTAAGAACACTCAATTCTGTCTTTCTCTCTCTTTTCCATTTCCAGGAAAATAGTGTTGTGATCATGAAAGCACACTAAGGAAATGGAAAAATTTACACTTAAGTATACAGTGAAAAAAAAGGAAAAATACTGTGTAATGTTTGTGGTTGTTTGTGCATCTCTAGCTCAGCCTCTTGGTCCGGAAGAACTTATTAGAGCTAGGGGTCCCTACTGAGGCCTGTCTGCCCCAGGTCGAAGGAGTTGAAAAATGAATTGTATCTTATCATTCATGCAAAAGCTGGTGAAATCTCTTTGTTACTCACCAATTGTCGCTTACCCTTTAATCGTTCACATTACACCATACAATTATACGTAAGTTCATTTTCATTTTACTTTAATTTGCCATTGCTATAGTAATGTTGCTTCACTCACTGTCCCAGGTTTCTTTGTGTTGGCAATAAGTTGTCATTTTCCCAGCTCTTCCCCAGCCACAAAGGGGCCACAAGCCAGTGTACTTTTAGTGCCGGTCCCAAGCCTGGATAAATGGGGAGGCCTGCGTCAGGAAGGGCATCGACATAAAACCTATGACAAAGGTTTTACGCCAGAGGAACACAAAACCGATTTCCAGACCGGATCAGTTGGATAGGGTAGCCACCAATGGATGGAAACAGGTGATCCGCTGTGGCGATACTGAAAGGGAGAATCCAAAAGATTCTCAAAAGATTTTTTTTTAATATTCCTAAGAGTATCCAAAGATATCAATCTGTTGTGGTTTTGATATTGGCTAAAATAATCTCAGTTGAAGAGGACCATTTATATCTTGTATAAGCAATTGAGTATAGCAAAGACTAAAGTGAGGACGCGCTGCTTTGAACACATATCTTTAGTTTAAGTTACATGTTATATTGAGTTGAGTTTTCTTTGTATTTTGCCTGAGTTACAAGTTTGAAGGTGCATTTTAAATAAAAAATCGACTTTTGGAAAGCCAATTATCTGCCGAATCCGCCTATCAATCACCCTCCTTGACACTTGGACTTTACAGTTCAGCCTGCAACTTCCTTGAGAGATTGATAGTTCCCCCACTGTGGAGAAACAATCAAAATTACCATTTCTGCAGGTAACTTTGCAGAAAGAAAGTAACCTTTTTTTCTGCAAAGACCTTTTTGGGGGGCTATGTTCGACCCCATGCAGCTGCATTTCAACCCGCAGTTTTGGCCCAAAAGTACCTGCTCAACATCGTGACGAACATAGCGACAAGTGCAGAAAAAAAAAAAAACATTGTTCCAACCTAACTCCCCTTTGAATACCATTGGATGGTACTTCTGTTGGTCTCCTGAACATTGGCACATCTGGCTGCAGTTTTGCTCAAACATGCCAGCCGGACAAGCTAAAACCCCGAAACAGCATTAGGTCAATTTTAGAAAATCCATACTTTAAGGGAAAACTTACCCCTGTGTTAGAATAGTATAGATTTTAGACCTTACCCAACTCAGTGTTTTTTTGTGTATAATAAGTTGTACTAGAACTATTTTTGACATCTTCTTAATTGTTTTAATCAGATTAATAAATTAATTAACTAAATAGAAAGAAATTTTTCAGAGACTTCATATGTTAGTTATAAATTTAAGAATGTAAACCAATGCCGCTGATGAGCCCTTTTCATGGATCACCAAAGATTCATTGTGTAAAATGTAGGGGTATCTATCGGAGAAATTCCAGATTACAAGCTACAGCCTATTAAATATCAGTCTATCCATTCCTAACCAAAAATATATGGTGGCCTTCCAGCATCAAAAATATGCCATTGATATATTTACAAAGAAATTGTTCAAAGCTGGTCAAAGCTAAATATAGGATAAAAAATATTATAATTTATTCCTCATTGTGGTAACATTGCCAGTCTGGGTTCAGCCCCATCCTAGCCTAGGGAGAGGAGCAGATTTAGACCTAAATAATTTTTTAGTTTGCGGCTGGGGCCAGGGCCATGCGACTTTCCAAGCCCACAAACTGTTTATTCGTTGCTCAAAGAAATTACGGGAACACTTAATCGTCACAGTATAACACCAAGTCAATTAAATATCTGGAATATGTCTATGTCCAGTTCAGAAGCGTAAGCAGTTGTAAATCAGTTCCAGTGTCTGTGGTTCAAATTAATTTCACAACGGTTGAAGAGGAGAGGCTACAGCAAGACAACAAAAGAGGAATGGTTTTGTAGGGGGTGGTCAAAGACAATTTGTCTCTCCTGATCCTTCCTGACTAATATTCTGTATTTTTGCATTTTGATAGTGCTTTGTCACAACTGGTAGCATGGTGCAACACCCAAAGCCCATTCAGGTTGCACAGGTAGTCCAGAACATCTAGTATGGCACATCCAGAGGTTTTCTGTGTCTCCCAGCACCGTCTGAAGAGCGTGGAGGAGCTACCAGGACACGTGCCGTTACACAAGGAGAGCTGGACAGGACCGTAGCAGAATTGGTTTCTGCTCCTTTGTGCAGGAATGAACAGGAGGATCACTGCCAAACCCCTTCAAAAGGAGCACTAGGATCACTAGGAGCACGGGGCGACTCTGGGGTCGAGGAGGAGGTTGCCCGTGTAGGCAAACCCGATCATGAGGAGCCCGAGGAGGAGGTCGCTCGTGGAGGCAAACCCGATCACGAGGAGCTAGAGGAGGAGGTTGCCCGTGGAGGCAAACCCAATCATGAAGAACACGAGTAGGTGGGCCAAGTGGAGGCGAACACGATCTCGAGGAGGAGGGCGCCCGTGGAGAAGAACCCGATCATGAGGAGGTGGGTGCACGTGGAGACGAACCCGATCACGAGGAGCACGAGGAGGGAACTGCCCATGGAGCTTGGTTGGCACGTGAACTGTGCTGCACTGGGGGGAGTGGTGTCCACTGGGGGTGGCTGGTGTGCGTTCTGGCTTCCACATGGAGTTCTGTGACGACTGGCGTTTTGACCTTGAGGTGGACGGCCATCCCGTGGCTTTGCTGGAGGGGTTTTGCAGGCTTTGTTTGGAACCAGTGTCACAGTTCTTGTCACTCAATTTTATTCTTTTGATTGACTGTACTGGTGAGAAAGCATCAAACTGTGGGTGTAACATCACAGAGTTACCGGTATTCAACACCAATCAGTGACATCCGGGCACTGGGATGCCACAGTGTACATACTTCAGGAGTTTGAGACCAGCTATTTTCTTTCACTCGTGTGGAGCATGAGGAGTGGAGATCGGTGAGTATAACTTAACTAATTGTCGTTGTGTCGTTGCTATTTATTAAGATGTCGTTCCGTTAACTAGTTGCTAACAGGTGACCTGGCAGGTATGCCCATACATGCCGACGGTTGGAGGTCAATTAACTACATTTGAGACACTTTTGGCTAATGTTATGCTAGCTAAGCAAAGAAACTTTAGAAAATCCTTCTAATCTGTCCGAAACTCCAAACGGTGTTTCAACTGGCGCGGCTTGTGTTTTCCATAAATCGCGTGCTGGCCTTTCATAAGCACTACAGTTTATTTCCACAATCTTGGAGTAGAATATGTAATGGTTAATTAGCATTTATGTATAAATACTTGTTAGAGCACTGTAATCTCCTCCTAATAATTAATTAGTCATCTCTTGATTTTTAGCAATCAACACAATCTCGGGGGTCCCAATTCAAAAACTCCATCGGGTGAGTGAAGTTGGGCTATGTCCATTTTGGTCTTTATATTCCTATTTTAAAGTGCTTTAGGATATGTTTCATTTCTGACTGATTCCTAGTATTCTGCCATCATAACTAATAACTTTCAGATATTCATTAACAGCATAAGTACTATTAGTGTAGTAAACATAGACATTGAGTTGTTTTTTCCAAATAGATTGAGAACAGTTTGATTGATTTATTAAACGGCAAATTTTTTGTCCTTTGTGAAACTCCTTTTGACCCCCGTTTAGTAAAATCACAATGGTAGCATTTAAAGGCAAGGTATATCTAGATGCAACGGTTATATTTGATCATTATTCAGTAAAGCTTTAGAATTTATGCTATAACACAGAGGCTTACATAAGGGAGCAATTTGTTGTTTCAGTGTGTTTGTTTAACAGGATACAAAGATACCAGAGTCATCATAAGAAATCTGAGGATCAGTATTTTAAGATCCAGCACTGTCTGGCAGAAAGAGAACAGCTGAACATCCGGCATCTTCCGTCCCAAAATGTATATTTTGGTCCATCAAAAAGCATTTGAGTGTATTGGAGTTTAGTTCAGCTTAAATATCAAACAAACGTTCCTCAAATAAAAGGAAAATATTTTTCATTTAAATTAGCAATGAGAGTATATCTAAGTTCCATACTGTTCTGTTCCATTAAGTAATGTTTCATTCTCTACAGTCTCATGTTTCGGTTTGGCAAAAATGATTATTATGGTGCAGTTTCAAACTCGCAAGAAATATATCAAACTACAAACCTGTGATTTTGAATAATCCATTTTTAAAGCTATATGTCCCACGTGGTGTGGGCTAACCTTAAATTCTGTCTGAAAGCCATTAAATTCTCAACATTTTCCATGTCATCTATCTCTAAACCTCACCATTTAGTTTGTGAGAAATTTCCGTCCCCTAAGGGTAAGATAACCGTGGAAGATAGTTCTGGCACTGAGGTGGATAAAGAGGTCTTTGCAGAATTATGCAATATGGAAGGGATTTACTTTGGTGTCAAGGACATTTATGACAATGGTCAATTTTAACAAATGATTTGTTGGTAATTAGTTTTTAGTTAACATTTTGTATTTTTTACATTTCAATAACAGCAGGTCATTTCAGATGATGTAATGATTTGATTCCAAAATTTGATCCACAGCTATACTAAAAATGACTCAAATTGATTATTGTACCTTTTCTTTGTAGATTCAGGCACATCTCCGTCATCACCTCCACCAACACAATGACCCTTACCCAGTGGGAGTTTCCTCTCTATGTCTAATAGTAGCAGTGACGGTGAGACATCAAGACCCCCCAAGGAGAAGGAGAGTTGATGAAGAAGCATTTCAGAGATGTTCAACCAAAGATGTAAGATAATAGCCAGATATGTGATTTTGCATTTGATGATTCCTCACATGAGGATTTTCTAATGACACGATTTGGTTGCTGTGTGTTTAAAATGATACTGCTAAATATATGGAGATATACCACGATCTGGCCATACTGTTTGACTTTGTTAGAAGTATATACTTTTATCAATTGACTAAATAAATCAATGTTATCTGTTCAGCTGATGAAGCAGATCCTGCTTAGAAAGGCAGGAGGGACTAGAGTGCTTGAAGAATATGAAGAAACCGTGACGCTGTGTGACAATTCAAGACGGCAGATCGTGAACATTCTTGCAGCACATTCTTGCAGCACACAGACAGAGGGGTATGTTTATGGAACCAGGGTTGGGCAGTAAAAAGCTCTTTGTTATTTTTTTTGTCCCCATCTTAAATCATTTCACATACTTATACAGCCTTTTAAAATAGTCAAAATGAGATTTTGACTATCTGACCATGTCTAGGAACAACTGCCCAGTTATTACTATTTTCTATAAATAACATGTTTTCCAGATCAGCACTAGATTTTGTCAACACCATCTGACACAATGAACAGTCTACAAAGTTATTTCGGAACTAACTTATATAAGTCATTTAACCCTAAGCAGTCTCTTGGTTCACTTAATTTTGCATAAATATTTTCAAATGTATTGCACATCTTTAAATATTGGATTATTCAATATTTGAAGACTGTTGCTCAGTTTGTACAGATTAACAGATTAAGTTTGTATTCAATGTCCACAATTACCTATTGGAAATAGGAAAAAAATATGTATTACTTTTTGTAAATGCGACAAATATTCTTGAGGAAATGAAACATTTGTGTTGGTTTTTTTTAGAAAACAATCAATAAATATCAGATATAATATCCACTGTCAAAGATTATACCAAAGCATTTCATTTGAATTCATTTTGCTTAGGTTTATTTGTGATGTTTTTTAGATTTAGTATATGGGAAATAAAAGTTGAATATTTGAAGACTCGTGATATCGGTTAGATGTGGTTCAGTCATGGCTGTGGAATATTAAATCGTGCACCATTGCTCACTACATCTTCCTCGCATTGACTGCTAAATATCCATATTGTTCATCCCTACATATAATTTGCCAGTTTGAGGTAGACCTTGATTAAAAAAACAAAAACAAATAACGTAGTTAAACACAGCAGCCCTTCCTAAGTATATTCAGTTTTCTAAAATAATTTAAACAAAAAAACAATAGACCCTGGACTACGACTGTATTAGTATTAACCAGGTGTGTTGCCAATTTGTATGGTTGGTATATCATGTGGCATTAATGCATACTCGAAGACTATATCCTTGATTACAATCTGTTTGAGAATCACCCTCATAACTGTTCCAAAGCCAGGCTTATATTTATACAATGAACAAATATCAAAAAGTGGCTGCCCCTTCTTTTGCTGATTATGAAGATTAACTTATTTCTCTGTCCTTGGTAGGAACATTTTTAGCATTTAAATAGTTGTCATAGTACTGTTAACATGGACACAAACAGTGATGTTAATATGGAACCCTCACATGAGTTAGACTTAGGTGAAAAGAACTTGCAAGATGCTTCTAACATAGACCCAGATGTCATAAATCAACCGTCAACATCTCATTTGTCGAAAGACAACGCAAAAGATATTGTTGCTTCAATTATAGCAAAGTTACAGGGCAATGGTGTTGCCAACAATGTTGTATTATCAGTTGCATTTAGCTTATTAGTAGCATTTATAAGCTTGTCAAATATAAAATACTTACTGATGTTGAAAATGGTGATTTGATTTCAGCACATTTTCAAATGATTATGCCAAGTGAAATAAGTGTTACAACTTTGGTTAAACATAATGGTGTTGTTTGCACAGATGTTGTTAATGAGATGCTAGTGTTCCATAAGATTGTTTGCATTTTTCTGAGAAATTAAGTCTGCATTTTGGTGTCAGATGTGGGGACTATTTGTTGATGAATGGATGAAATATCTAACAAAATCTGCAGTTTTCAAAAGAAATGAAATAAAAAATATTATGCTGGGGTGCATTCAGTAGTTAACAGAAACAAAGACACCTACCATTTTCCTTACCAATACTCCATTTACTTGATAACTCTGTGAGCGTACTGGGACATTCAACCTTGATGAGCAACACAACTTTAACTTTCCCTAGTGCCTCATCCCAGAGGATAAATCTTTCACACACCCTTTAAGCGCGCATATATATATATATATATATATATATACATATATATATATACACTCATCGCAATAATGAATGGAATCCATGAACAATCAGTCATGGCAAACATGATGAATCTGTGAACCAAACATGTTCTCGAGTGAGACCGTAGCACTCAGCTACTCAGTCAAGCAACAGCAGGCAGCACGGAGGACAGATAAGAAAAGACTCCAGACTAAAGAGGCAATTATGGCGCTGTCATTATGCATGTCTGCTTTCCAAAGGGCCTTATCCACCGCTGAGGAGACAAAAACAATGCCTTGTGTTTTACTTGGCAACTGGTGTGTAACATTTATCAGATGTCTAGGGAGTGTGAGCAGAGGAAGGTGGTGGGGCTGGGAAGAGGGCTGAAGAGCGAGGCTGCTCACACATATAAATAGTATGGTCTTAATGATTAAAAATTTGCATAAAGTCCAGCGATTGTGAACATAAGGAACATTTATCTTTATTTAGTTTAAAAAATAAGCTATCAGCCAATGGTCCACAAAACTTAGATCTTTGGAGAAAGTATACAATTTTGTGAATTACAATTTTCTTTTCATTCATATGTTTCTGCAGCCAGGTCCTGTTCATACAGCTGGGCATCCTCACCTCCCCATCTCACGATGGCCAGATGACCTTGTCTGACACTAACATTGCTGGGCTAAGGAAGCACCATGGGCCCATGCGGGAAGGCAGGTAGGGAGTAAACATGAGAACAATAAAAACGACTTATGTCTCCTGTTCATAAAGTTCTCTCCGAAGTATCTTTGTTAACAATTTCATTCTATTGCAATTTCCTCTGAACGGTTTGTCACACCTGCCTCTCCTCCAGCGTGTCACAAACTCACAGCGTTCTGACACATGATGGCAACTATGGACATAGTCACATCTCTGCTCAAAGCCCTCTCCAAAGAATCTTTTACAACAGGCTTCAAACCAAAGCCATTTTTTCAGCGTATACCATTAGTGTTTGAGGACAACACAGTTTTAATTTATAATCTTTATTTGCTAGGGGTAATCAATAAAAACGTTTTATCAATTTATATCGATGCGACTTTCGAGTAAATATGTATTGTTTTATGTTTCACAATAAACATTTTTCTGAACACTATACCTTCAATGTTTGCACTGGAGGTCATAGGTCTGTTACTTCCAAACTTCGGAGAATTTCCCTGGATTTTACTGAGTGTGACAGCATTTTGTTTCAATTAAGTCGAGTGCATGAAACACAATTCGCCAGCAAAGAGCGTGATTTGCAAGCAAACACAGTATGATTTTCGAGCAGATTGTGATTCAAGAGCAAAGACATTGTGATTTGCAAAAGAAAAACATGAATGACAAACAAATGCTTTCGGTTTTGCAAACATAAACGTGCTACGGACAACTGCTGCGTGTCTTCTAAAATAGATACAATTCATAGAAATGTGGTTGTTTTTGATAGTTTAAACACATTGTCACCTGAAAACTGTCAGTCATTGTTATAATGGTGATTTTCTGGAGGAAAATATAAATTGAACTTTCCATGGAGGAAGAACTTGACAAAGTTACATGTTTTGGAATAAGAGATCTCTATCTTACAGGATCGTCAATCTTGAAATCAAAGATCTGATCAATGCACTCGATCACAAAAACTTAATGGCAAGCAGGGAATTGTTTTATCGTGTAATAATACTCACTTTGTTTCTATGAGGACAATAAGATAGGAGTTATCAAAAGGCTCAAATCTGCAGAACAAGTAAGTAAATGAATATCTCTAATAGCCTTAAACGATATTGTGTTATATTGCTTCTGTTGGGTCTCTAACAAGTTTCTACTCATTTGCATCCATGCAAGCTAACTTTTTTTATTTCTGTAATTGAAATATTCTTTCTATAGCATTCAATGAAAAGATTGCATTGAGTAAAGATTTGCATGTTTCATTAAAGCTGAAAAGCATAAAAAAAATCACCATTGTTGTTTGTTAATTATACAGAGATTTCACATAGTGATTAACAATATTCTAAAAGGTGAATATATTATGCAGTTCCTTCATCAATGTTATTGCCATATATATAGCCATATGAAGTTTAATTATTCCAGGAATAATCATTCTTACCTTTGACTTTGCTGTTGCTAAACAGAAATTTAAGAAAACAGCACAATATAAATTGAGATTAAGGTTACACATGTTTTTGAAAGAACATCTGATACAAGGAAAAAGAGGGAACCTGCATGAAGGCTACATTTACACTCTAAACATTTTAGTGGGACTGATTTAGTCTAAGATTACATAGTTCAAGGGGTTTTAATATGCTCTAAGAGCATATTAAAACAGCAGCTATTGCTGTTATAATATTAAGGAAAGCACTCGCCTAGTATAGTTCTCCTATCCAACCAGGCTGACATATACATCTTCCTACTGCTTTGACACATACTACAGCTGCAGACCTTGGAGCAGTTATCTCCATACAGTCCTTCCCAACCCTCCATGAAAAATGTTAAACCTTGCACTCATCAAACTCACAGATGGCCTGAGTCCAGTTAGGTGGGCAGGAGCTCTAGCCAGAGAGCCAAGAGCCTCCGTTCTGACACAAACACTGACCAGAACAGTTTTCACCATATTGACCTTGAGGATAAGCTGGACTAAAAAGCACATGTACACTACTATATAGAGAGTTAAAGACATGAACAGGACAAGCACATGGATTTAATACTTTGAAATTACAATTAAAGTAGTTGGTCAAATCTAGGCATCACAATGCTGCACAAATGGCTTCTCAAAGCCACGGTAACCTAGAAGTGGTGAAAAAATTGGTTATGATATAATCTGAGAGAGCACTTCCTGTTGTTGGATAATGATTGGCTGGCTCGAAGGTACCTGATCTGGGCTAATTCCTGTCCTGATGAGATGGCTCTCCTGTGCTGGACCATTGGCTTGTGAAGTGGTTGTTTGATCTCCCCTTTGTACAGATCTGTGCACTCCTAGAAGGAGAAAATCAGGTATTAGTTTGTGTGTGTGGGTTTGCTGTATAATTGAGTCTCCTGGCTACCACCTACGTGACCACCACCTACTTAGAACACAATAACTGTTTTTTCAGACAAAAACATGGCTGCGTCAGTATCTCCCATTGTGGCCGACCTCTACATGGAGGAAGTGAGCAGAGGGCTCTTACCTCGTTCAACGAGACAACACCTAGCCACTGATTCAGAAAGGTGGCTGACACATGGATCAAAATCAAATCCTGTGAAGTCAAGGCTTTCGCGAATCACATCAACCCCGTGGGCAACAACAAGTTCATGAGGGAGGATATCAGAGAGCAGAGGGAAAAAAGAAGTAACATACTCATATAAAGAAGGCGCTGAAAACCTGAGACGATGCCAACTGGGCTTTCATCAAGTCTGTTAACAAACCCTAACCCTAACCCTAACCCCAGAAGAAAAAATTCCAACAACGAAGAAAGGGACAGGTGCCAAAGCACTGTCATGCCATATGTGGCTGGAGTTTTGAAAAAGCTAATGTACGTAGGAAAATAATAAGCCAACTAATTTCAAACCCTGCAACAACGTCAGACAAAAACTGGTTCACCCCAGACAAGACAAGACAGCCAGACACAAACAGAGCAACATGGTTTATGCAGTTAAATGCAGCAAGGAGTGCCTGGATCTGTATATAGGGGGAGACCAAACAGCCACTTCACAAGCGCATGGCACAGTAGGGGAGAACCAGCTCATTAGGACAGGACACAGCTGTCCTGTCCTGATGCAGTTCACTCTTTAAGGACAAAAGCGTTCACATTTTGGACAGAGAGGATAGATGGTTTGAGAGAGGAGTTAAGGAAGCAATCTATGTCAAACTGGAGCGGTTTTATCTAAACAGCGGTGGGGGTCTACATTACCACCTGTAACCCACATAAAATGCAGTTTTAACATCACACCGAACAGTGCGCATCACATTGCAAGCGCCACAGTTCTTCAAACGCAATCTCTGCCAGCTCCTCCAGATCCACTATGTGTGATGCAGGCACACCCACGTGATTGCACGCTTGTTCGCTCATAACCTTCTACCTGCAATGTCAATCATCTCAGCGGTACCCCAATATTTGTTGCAAAGACAATTTGAGGTGTCCATTAAATAAAAAAAACAGATAATTTTACAGTTTGTTTTTGGCTGTGTTTTTAAAAAAATCCATAAACATGTTCACATCAGCACCATGTACACTTTGGGCTGCTACACTCACTGTGCTCAGTCTAATTATTGATTCATGCCATGAAAACCCACAAACAGCTAAACTGCATGAAACATAAAATGTCTGTTACACTTTAACCAGGAAACGCAAAGCAAACAATATTGGAATGAAACAATTTATATTTTAGCAGGCTGTAGATTGTTACATTACAGTAACTGTAATAAATCCCTCAGTAACTTACTACACAATGACTTATTTCCCACATGTTCTCTCAGTAAACTTAGGAAAACACTGACAAACATCTCATATATGCCGTACTGATTGTCTATTGTGACTGCACCATCTTTATACATCTATGTTGTTACTTTTACACATATTCTGACTACTTTTACTCACCTGGAAATACAGAAACGTGAGCACATCACCACATCAGTATACTTAATGCTGCTATATTCATATATTTCATGAATAAATATATTTTCTGCGCATCGAATCTATTATTGCATGAATCATTTTATAACAATGTAGAACTTAGTGCTAGGAAGAGTTGGATCAATTTTGGATGCAATCGGTTTTATATTTCTGACTCTAGGTGGAGCTTAACCTCCAAAAGTGCTTGGAGTTAATAATTTCTCAACAATTTATCCAACTTAGTCCAAATTTGGTACATAAGAATTGACTCAAGGAGATCTATGTTGTTTATATTATATTGTAAACTTATAATTCATATTCCCCTCAGTTCGAGGAGCCTTTTTAATTAAACACTGTGGAAATAACTTTACATTTAATATGAGGATTTCAATCAGGGAGATTGTTGTAAAATGCAGGGGATTGCGTACTTTTCGGGATATATCCTGGCTGTCAGTGATGACAGCATAGGTCTAGCCTTTAGTAAGCATTTCCCAATCTCTGTTTGGGAAATGCTTATCAAATGCTAAGCTTTATCAAATGCTTCTTTGATAAAGCTTATGATTAAGGCTGATCTAGGCTACCTCATGGCTATTGTGCTCTGTCAAGCCTTTGTGTTCCGTTCTTCCTCTGTGTCTGTCCAGTGATTGGTCATCATGCTCACCTGTGTTTCCCCTCCAGCTGTGTCTCATTGTCTTGTTACGTCAGTGTATAAAGTCTGTCTTTACCTTCCCTTCCGTGCCAGTTTGTTGCATGATGTCCCCCGTGTCGTCACGTGTCCCAGCCTTCTCCCAGTGTCTCGTAAGTTAATCCTAGTGTTTTTGTTCCTGTTTTTCCTCGTGCCCTTTTTGTTAAGAAATAAATATTTTTGCACCTGCTCTCCTGCGTCTGGTGTCTGCGTTTGGGTCCAAGCTAAACCCCAGGAAAGTTCTTCATGCTCTAGTTTTAGACGGCTAGAAGATTTTACATAATGGACAAAGCTTCTCACTGTCTGTCCTTCTTTACACATCAGTCTCCCATTAATAAATAATAGTAACTTGACTTCCTGCCTGGGTTCCGGAGCTTTTTCATCCTGAAGAGTCAAATGGATTATGGCTGGTTGGCTACAGTGCACCAGGTCGATGCCCATTGATGATATTATTATTAATATCATCAATGAATTTGGATCTGTTTAAGTTTTCTGCCTGTTAATAGGCAGTTTTTTCCCACTGCTGTCTCCAAGTGATTGCTCATGTTAGAATTTCTGTGTCTCTGTAGAATACAGAGTATAATCTGGACCAGTTTTTTGGAAAGTGCCTTGAAATATAATTTATTTTGATTTGGTCTAATATAAATGAAATTGACTTGACTTTGGAGTTACTCATATTATATTAAAAAAAGGTTTTTAACAGGGTTATCATGCAAAGTGATGAGCTACTCATAAAGTTGGCAGTTTAATCTAGTCAACCCATCTATGCAGTTGCATTGCTCGGTGATATGGTCACACTTGGCCCCGTTCTGAAACTCACAGGTCTGACTGGTTTGCTCCCCAACATTACATTCTGGGCATCCTACCCACACGAAACAGAAACACACACAGAAAGACGTGATGGTTTTTAGCAAACATTTTGTAAACATCTCTCTAATGATCAATGGTTGAGATGACATTTGGACACTAAGAAGGGAGAAAATGCGTTAATGACAGAGATGCATCATTAAGTCATAGTGGTGGGTTTCTGGTTACTCTTGCTCTGGCAGTCACAACCACAAAATGACTGTGGAAAGAGGAATGTCTTGAATAAGCCTGCAGAATGAAAGACTCTGAACTTTAGTGGGTACTTCTCTGGATTCATTAAAACAACGGCATGAAATCCTCAAGAAACTAAAGCATGAGAACACTGATTGGTTTACTTTTAACGAGTCTTCTGAGTTATAAGCTCCCTCTCCTGATCATCAATATAAACACTTGGGATTACCTTTCCAGAATAGGTCTCATTTAAAGGATGCATACCAGATGAAATTATTGCTCCTTCTCCTGTCTCCACCCCTACCCATCCCCAAGAAACTCATTGTCAATGTCTCATTATGGAGATAATTGTTCCCAAACACATCATAGCTGTGTTTAAGCAGAGGATGTTGTGATGGGCTGGACTGAGGGCCTCCCTCACACCCCGTTTTAATGATGTGGCTTCAATTATCCAGAATGCAGTTTGGTCCTCGCCAGCCAGTGGTGCATAGGCAAGCTCCTGTGATGTGGTGGCAGTTGGGCACCGTTCCTGCACTTGCACATCTGGCCACAGTCAAGACCATAAAAACTGTCCAGGCACTCACTAGTCCAAGATAAAACATCCAACTGGTTAGATTTGGCATAATAAAATAAAATAAAAAGTTGGTGCCAATGTATTCTACTTATTATAAGTTCTTTTTCATCTATTCCCCCTTTCTTATTCTCTTCTCCACATCCACTGCCCCTCTTAGTCTCAACGCCTATACCAACTTGCAGTTATGTGCTATGGCTGTTCATTTGCAGAGGGTCTATGTTTGTGAAGTTAGCTCATGTCCCACATGTGTGGTGGATCTGCACCACATCAAAGCCTACAGCGGCTCGGAGGCTGTTCCCTTTTGAGTGTTTGAGGGAGCGCAGAGAGCTGATAATTAGAGCACCTGCTGAGCTCACAGGCCCAACCAAAAACAAAGCAAAGTAACTGTTCCCCCTGCAACACACACACACACACACACACACACACACACACAAATGCCGACAGAACAACCCTCTGATGCAAAGAGATGCCAGTATAAGATCTGTTTCTCATTCCCATGGAGGGCTGGATAGATTGTTTAAGTGTGCGTAGAGTCAATTGACACTCAGAGAGTTTAGTAAACATAGTGCCTCCTATCCACAAGAACCTAACCAGAGGCACTGGGAGAAACAAGCGTTTCCACTAGTGGGATGTAAATATTGTCAGTAGGCATGACATCACAAGAACAGGAAAGAATGATTTGCTGATTTGCAGACTATTTCTGAACACTCGATATATCCCTAAAAATATGCCATTCAAACGCATGTATCAAAGTGTTAAGAAAAACAAACTTTTTTTGAATTCATTTATTAACAGGTGTTATGCAGTTCTGTGGGGGGTTTTCCCGGACCCAAATGCAGACGCATAAAACGTAGCGCTGGTGTCAAATATATTTATTCCTCCGCGACACAAGGAAAGACAGGGGCAGAAAAACTGGAGGTTACTTACAGTACACTGGGCGGGGTTGGAACACGTGAGGACATCATGCAACGAACTGCACAGAATGGAAGGTAAGGACAGACTTTATACACAGACATAACGAGACAATGAGACACAGCTGGAGGGGAAACACAGGTGAGCATGATGACCAATCACAAGACAGACACAGAGGGAGACAGGAACACAGAGGCGTGACAACAGGAATCGTGTTCTATTTCTTACTATGTGAAAGTGATAGACAGCTATTGATTTAATTTGTATTCTATCTCTATCTATAAGTAAGGAAAAGGAATGGACCATGTAACAGATGGAAGCCACAAATCTGTAGGGCAACAGAAATGTTTGTCTTGGTGGTTTCATATAACAAATGCCACACTGCTCCCAGTGTTTCCACACACTTTAACTATCATATCTTCCTTATTCTATTCCAAGTGCTGATGCTGTCCACTCCTCATATTTCTGTTTTAAGGCCTCAAATCTAGGAAAGTTTCCCTTCTTCTCAGTAATTTCTGGCATGGTTCCCAAGCTGGCAACTCAATGTCTATCCCTGCATATATTATTTTTACTCTGTGATGCTATTAATGTTATGCAGCTAACTGACAATGCTGTAATCCAGCTGTACATTAGGTCAGTGATAATATTGTAGCAAAATCATCAGTTGATTGCCATTCATGTACTATTATGATAGAAATCACTAGCACCACAAATGTTTCAAGAATGTTTATCTGAATATTTAATATTTATTAATGAGACTACATTAATCTAGGCACAATAAATTCATCGGCATATAACATATGCGCTATACTTTGATGATCAAGATTAGTGGATAATGATTTGGATATATGCTATGGAGAAGATGACGAACCATTACATTCAATTCTTATGAATCTAAACACAATCTTTCCACAGAAAACCAACAGAAGTTCAAAATGTCAAAATTCTAAAAAAAATAGTTGTTTCATCACAATACTTTAGCAGTGGTCACAAGATGACCTTTAAGTCATACAAACTATAGGATAAAAAGTTGCTAAATTTAGTGCATCGATGTAAAAGTCATCATAAAATGTATACATTAGTTACATAACAAAAATCAGGAATTCAGGCTAATATATTAAAATCAACGTCAAAGATTTTCAAAAACATATCTGGTAGAATGTAAGATTGAATCATATTAAGAGCAGATCCAAAAAGAAAATCAACGGATACATTTTTTTAAGCAACTAGGTTCAAATGTTTTGGCTCATAATTGTATGGTTCGCAAGACACGAAGATCATTCTTCAATGTCACCTCAGACAAAATGATAATAATAATAATTTAACAAACACTTTACATTTGGATCAAATCTCAAAGTGCTAAAATGTCTCTATGGAAATTGAATGATTGAAAATTTTCTAAATTAAGTATGTTATATGGTGAATACATGTGTAAAATTAGAGAACCTAGAAAAAAAGTTTAATTAGATATATAGTTCGGTTTGCCAAGATGACCACACTTCATAACCTCCTTGAAAAACACATTTCCACAGAAATAACTTAAAATAAATACATTTTATACAGTTCAACTTACGACTAAAATATTATTACAAATGAACAGACAGATAGACAGGCATAACAAAGACTGCAGCAGCCCCCCACGCACACTTTTTTATGATGGGGGAGATAAAAAGGGGCTCATTGAATGTTAAAGAATAAACATCTCAGATGAGTGATTTTCCTGTTTAATGAGGTCTTCATACCAGACACTCTAATTACCTCAACATGTTTAAATACTTTCCTTTTCAAATGCAGCAGACACAGTTTACTGAAGCACACACCCTCCAAGTTAAATCTTCAGGGGATATGCTAACACTCCTCAGTGGTAGAGTTTAGTATTTGTTTATTCCACTGGAATAAACTGGTTTCCATATTAACCACAGAGCAGCAATCTGTCATCCAATGTTAGCGCAGCGTCTGCAAGTGTTTTAAAGTGAAGACTCTTCCCTCTTTGTCTCTGTTTATAGGTATGTAGAGAGAATTCAGTCTACCACCACGCACACACACATACAAATACACACACTGCTCCATCATTGAATGACTCCATCTCTGGTCTAAATGAGCTCTTTAAGACAGGAGGATTATTTCCAGATCCCTAGTTGTGTAAGAGCCACTGCTGTCAGCCCATAAAGCAGGTCTGGGGACCACACAGCTGGGGAGAGCACGCCACAGAAAAAGAGAAGCTAGAGAAGACATAGAATAGAACTTCCTACTGACATTCAGGGTCCGTACAGAACACCAAAACAGCCCAGGTTATTTTAATAAATAAGATTTAAATGTTCCATTTAGATGTGTGATGCCAGTCGAGTTCCATTTGCTGTGAGGATACTGCAGCCAGGTAATAGAACTCAGACTATGTTAGTTGAAGACTGGACAAGAACGTCGGACCATTGTGAGCACAATAGCTTGTTTACATTCAAAATGTTTTGCGATTACAATGCAACTTTGTATTTGCCATGTGAAAAAGTTTTCAGGGAGATTTAGAAAGAAGCATGTGGGCGTAAATCGCCCACGTACAATCAAACAGTCAAAAGTAAAGTCATCTCTTTCCATTTCAACTAGGTGAAACATATGAACTACAGAGTTCTGGTACTTCTCACAGCCCAGATCTCTTCCTGATTTCTTCAGAAGGAAGAGGCCCAGCAGAAGATGGAGAAACTGGAAACCTCTGTTTGAGGAGGAAAGGCCTTCAAAAAACAGAAACAGGTCAGAGCATTGGTCCTACTTCCACTGCAGCATCCAATCAGTGTGACTTCTGCGTCTGAGGCCATTAGAATTTTATGACTGGAGAAGTGAAACTCTGTTCAACTGTAACATGACCATTATTTACAATGCTGCGTATGCTATGGTAATGTTATGAATTTCTGGGCCTGGTATTATACTTAAACTAAATCTTTCATTTTGTAATAACAAGACGCGACTTGAGGTCAGTCAAGGTAAATCTATTATGTTGTTAAGACTCTTGGATAATTGGTTTGTCTTTCAGTTCAGAAAAGAAATCAAAATTATGAGAAGAATATGAATTATATATGAATGAAGGGTTCTTCATGGCAGGATATGACTCTACAGTCAATGAAATACACGCAGTCCATCCAAGAATGACTAATATGAATTACATTTTAGTTTAGTTGTGTGGTTTCAAAGTGTTTTTTCTTATGAAATTACCTTGACAATATGATGATTAATCTGTGCGATTACTCACTGAAGCCACTTCAGAGGTCCCATAATCAGAAAAACTATCCTGTGGCGCCCACTAGTGTATTGATTTTTAAAGACCTGTAACAACCATGCAAATACATTCAATCCTACGTCTCACAAAACTGAACAATATTAATGTGGTTTGTTTGAACAGTGCCTGAGAGAACCTCCTAAATTATTTCTTAGCTTTGACTGTTAGTTTTCCATTCAAACTACATAAAATATGATATCAATGCATTTTTGAAGTCATGGCAAATGCTCACAATTGAAAGGCTGGAGTGTTTTGGTGAAGCATGGACACGTTTAAGTAGGCCTCTCAAAATGAGTTCATAATTGAGATCACTCAATTAAGTTAATTGCAAATATTTTGCATACTTGCTCTAATGGCCTCCAGTCATGTGTATGAAATCAGCTGGATGAAAGAGAAATGTAACATTTCATCACTATTTCCACATTGTTTTCCACCATTATCGATGAAACCAGGTGAATCTAGTCACTTATCCAATTTAGAGGCGTGTCTCAAAGACATTAAGACTTGGATGACCCGCAACTTTTTACTATTAAATTCATATAAAACGGAAGTTATTGTGTTGGGACCCACACCTTAGAAACAATTTATCTGATGATATATCTACTCTGGATGGTATGACCTTGGCCTCCAGCACCACTGTGAGGAACCTGGGAGTTATCTTTGATCAGGATATGACCTTTGACTCCCACATAAAACAGATTTCTAGGACTGCCTTTTTTCATTTGCGCAATATTTCTAAAATACGACACATTCTGTCACAAAAAGATGCAGAAAAGTTAGTTCATGCATTTGTTACTTCCAGGCTGGATTACTGTAATGCCCTACTAGCAGGTAGTCCCAATAAGTCTCTGAAGCCCCTCCAGCTGATCCAGAACGCTGCTGCACCTGTGCTGACCAGAACCAGGTTAAGGGAACATATCTCTCCTGTATTAGCTTCCCTTCATTGGCTCCCAGTAAAATCCAGAATCGAATTCAAAATCCTTCTGCTCACTTACAAAGCCCTTAACGGTCAGGCACCAACGTATCTGAAGGAGCTCATAGTTCCATATTGTCCAATCAGAACTCTGCGCTCCCAGCATGCAGGGCTACTGGTAGTCCCTAGAGTCTCCAGAAGTAGAATGGGAGCCAGAGCATTCAGCTATCAGGCTCCTCTCCTGTGGAACCATCTTCCAATCTGGGTTCGGGGGGCAGAGACCCTCTCTACATTTAAAAGTAGGCTTAAAACTTTCCTTTATGATAAAGTTTATAATTAAGGCTGGCATAAGCTAGCTCTTAGCTATGCTGCTATAGGTTTAGACTGCTAGGGGATCTCCCATGATGCACTGAGCTTTTCTCTCTTCCTCTCTACCTGTCCCTCTTTATACACCCCACTCACTTTAATGCATATTAAATGGATTAATGCATGTTAAATGGTTTAATGCATGTTAAATGGTTTAATGCATGTTAAATGGATTAATGCATTTTAATGGATTAAATGCCTGTTACTAACTTGACTTCTTCCCTGGAGTCTTTGTGCTTTCTCGCCTTGTAAGGTCACATGGTTGGTGATTGCATCTGCTGCTGTGGACCTGCTAGATGTCCAATGATCACAAGACGCTCATGATGATGATTATTGTTGTTATCATTTTTATTATTATTGTATAGTATTCCCCCATAAGCTTAGTTACATTAATATTAATGTTATTATCAACCTGGGATCCCTGCTGCTGCCGCGGCCCGACCATGGAGCGGTTGGAGAAAGTGGATTATAGCTGATATCTTTGATGCTTTTCCCCCATCTTTATCTCTCCTCACCTGTGTCTCTCTCTTTCTCGCTCTCACTCTCTTTTATTCAAACCCGACCAGTCATGGCAGTAGGCCGTCCACCCTGAGTCTTGGATCTGCTCGAGGTTTCTGCCCGTTAAAGGGCAGTTTTTTCTCGCCATTGTCGCCAAGTGCTTGCTCAAGGAGGAATTTGTTGGGTCTTGTAGATAATTATATAAAGAGTCTGGTCTAGACCTGCTCTTTCTGGAAAGCGCCTTGAGACAACTGCTGATGTGAATTGGCGCTATATAAATAAAGATTGATTGAGGATTGACCATTTGATAATTGATGGGTTGCTCATATTATGCTATGAGTGGAGGATTAAATTACCTTTAAGCGCCTGAGGTAATATTAATTTATATAATAACTGGCCCGCTGGTATACAGCACAAACATCACAGATACTACAAATCCGAGAATGTACTGAGATGGCCGGCACGTCAATCAATAGCGACAGCGCTTCTCCCCGCTCCTCTGTTGTACGTTTTCATCCAGTCACTCTGATAAACATTTGCTAATCCTTAGAGGAGATGCTACGGAGGCCGGGAATAGACATGGAGGAGCAATAAACAAATTTGTAAGTCGCTCATGCGTATTAGTAAATTGAACGCATGTTTTAATTAACTGGTGAGGTGCATTCACGTGCTCCAGCCATTCAACATGTGTCAGTGCTGTTGCGTTTAAAACAAAAAACTCATGAAGTTGTTCACATTTAATGGGAAATACACCTTTAGGACGTTCATGACTGTCATCTACTTTTACTGTTTTGTTGTGACATAAGACTGAAATGGCTGAATTAGTCCAGGACATTTAAAGATCATTTTTGTTGATGTTTAAAAAACGATTTATTTAAGATGTAAATTTTAGCTTGTAAAATATATTTTTCTGGTTGTTATTTACGGAAGCTCATTGCATTCACCAAATAAAATCTCATTTCAGACACTTTTTTTCTCGTAATTACGACACTGAGAGTACTACATGGCCACTATAAGGTAAGTTATCTGCTTTACTAGTTTGAAACAATGTAGATGGTAATGGTTAAATCAATGATAGTAGGCACTACATTAGCAGATTAGCAGACATTTACCACTACTTATTGTCTCAACGAATGACCAGCGTGGTGTCGCTTCTGTGGTATTGGAGATGCAGAACTAGAACTGACTACGATGCTACATGTTAGTTTGGACGTTAGCTCATAGCTTAATTAGCCTGGCTAGCAAGGAACGTAAAGCGTAACATGTGCCTGTTATGTCTTTCCCAAGCGCGGCTACTGCAGTTGGAAACTTAGGAGGAAATGGCAAAGCAAACAAATCAGAAACCTCTGTGGGAGTCTGATGGTCCGTGGGAGTTTATTCGAAAGTGAGGTGTTGCAGAAGAAAACATTAATTTAATTCATAATTGCCTGCTTTTCCCTTATCAGTATGTTCTTGATGTGCCACAGTCCCTAAAACATTTATGTGTTTGTCGTTGTGTTGGAACCAAAAGATTTATTCTGTTATGATTATTTCAAGAACACATGGCTTTTTCCTCACATCCCCTCACTCAGCAGTTGACCACATTAAAATAGTGCAAGATGTAGTTGTTTTTCAACTAAGACTGATTTTCACACAATAAACTCACGTACATCCAGGCGTACTACACTTTTTGAGTAAAGTAATCTTATATCTAAATACATAAATAAATGCTGCTGTTCTTGGAGGGGTAAATGTGATGTTGGTATAAACTTCAAATTTTATTTTTATTAATAACAAAATCCCTTTCTTGTAATTACGAGATAAGGTGTCTGATTTATTTAGTTTTTGGTGTATGCAATGCACTGTCGTTAGTTATTGATGCCTGTGAATAAAAACTTTTCATTGAAAATTATACTGTGAAACTAAGCTGATAGAAATAGTAGTTATGCTCATCTATAATGAATTTCAATCCATAATTTGGATTCTCTAAAATGATTAAATAAAATAAGAATAAAATTGTCATAATACCTTAGATTAAAAATGGCCAGTTTGAGTCCTGTTGAGGCCAGTTTGAGTCCTGTTCGGCCCTATATGTAGACTCTATCTTTAGTTTTGCCCCCCTCAGTGATTGAGTTTCACACCCCTGGTGTAAATGGTTATTGCTCCAGATAAGCAGGTGGCATCTAAATGTTAGCCTCTAACACCACTGTATGATTATTCATGTGAATTGATGAATGCTGCCTTATGCTGTAAGCCATGTTGATTGGTCAAGTAGATTAAAAAGGCGCTACATAAATTAAGTCTGTTTACTAATTACTAAAGCTGTCAGATGATAGTGTCAATAAAAACATGACTTTGAAAATAAATGTCTCTTCTTCTTTATGACATTATTTAACTGTGATTAGATAAAGTTGAAATAAAAAAAGAAAGAATACATTCAATTCAATCATTCAGTTCTATTACTTTTCATATTCAGGGAGGGAGTTGCCAATTTCATCAGACGGCAGTCACACTTACATTCACACCTTTGGGCAATGTAGAATCATCAGCTCAACTGTACTACATGATTTCGGACAGAGGGAGGAAGCTGGAGTACCCGGAGGGAACCCACACAAACACAATGCCCACATGTTGCCAACATTGTATATCAACTAAAACTTTGTGTTCTTGACAGTCCCATGTGAGAGAAATAACAAGAAACTCTGCCATTCCTGCATTCTAAAGATAAAAAAGAGAGAATAAAATGAGAATATTTCTATTTCTATGGTTTTATAATTTAGAAAGGGACCCGAAATTACACAATTTGTTCAAAGGTGGAAAGGCCTGTCAAAATATTCTGTTGTGTGAAAGAACATGAATTATCTTCCTTCTTTAAATTCAGTTAATTTTCCATGTGGACCTTTTAATCAATATTCTGAGTCTCAAAAAGGAATTTAATAACTAAGATTCTAAAGATGGGTTGTAAATCAAATTTCTAATAACTCCAATGATAAAAGACATGTTTTGATATCTTTACTTTTCTCAAAGGGGGCACAATCAGGATCAGTGTAACACTTATCAGAAACATAAGAAGTCTTACTTTTTTCACAGTAAGTTCCTGCATATCCTGGTGAACAACTGCACACTCCATTCACATAGTTGCACATGGCTCCGTTCTGACACTGGCACTGCTGGATCCTTGCCCATAACTCCCATTCATGCACTCTGACAGTAACCAGACTGCCGCTCCTGCAGTCTGAGATCAAAAGTGATTTAGGAAACCAACATCTTAAATTAATAAAAATTCTGGTTTATTTTATGTCATATCTGGTATCTGACACACAGCGCAGTTCTCAGTCCACAGCTTTATGCTTTAAACATATATACAAGTCATAAGTACAAGTGTAAAGTATATTTCAAATAAAAGTAATACGAGAAAAATAAAATTACTGATGCGCTGCTGCTCGGATGAAGTAAAATATCCTGAAAGTTTAGTAACATACTGTTTTCACAGAAGTGTCAAGAGTCAAGCCGGTCCGACTTGCGACCAGAGACTGGGTCGCTGTCCATAGAAATGTCTTTGCACTGGTATTTGCTTTGGCTCCAGTAACCATAGTCAAATACTGTGACGGGTCCTCGATATTACTTTGTATATATAATGCTTGAGAGGCTTTTTGTTTCTGCTGTACATGTGTCATATTGTTGTCTTCTAGTCAAAAATGATAATTTCTTAAAGCATAATAGAAAGAATCCTTTATTAGTCACATAGTCATACACAGTACAACATAGTGAAATTACTTCTCTGCATTTGACCCATCCCTGAGGGAGCAGTGGGCAGCCCCTCGTGGAGCGCCCGGGGAGCTAAGGATTCAGGGTCTTGCTCAAGGACCCTACAACAAGTAGACCCTGGTGGGATTTGAACCGGCTACCTTCCGATCTTCTGATTGGGAGTTGGCCGCTCTACCCACTGAGCCACAGCCGCCCCTAATGAAACCTGAAATACTGTATTATTTGTAGTGACAGGTCTTAAATATTGTGCAGTTGTGACCTCTTGTGCCAGGAGGGCGGATACAGTTACCAGTCTCTGGGTCACATGTAGCATTAGGGTGACATGAAAAGTGCATTAAGCAGCCTGGTAAATGGAGGGGGGCACTCTGCGCATACATGACATTCATGGGATCATGTTGTTGACTGAAAGATCCAGGGTTTATATCATAGATAATGCAATGTCTCCATTTGAGATTTTGGAGTTTTGTATAACATACACATACAATGATGTGAAAAACTACACTACACTTCATAATCTCCAGTTACAGTGTTCATCTCCGAACTAGATTATAGGTAGTTTATACCAACCCCAGGTCATATCTCGAACAGGAAATTGCCTTGCTGTGCTCATGAGTGACCATTGTGTGTGGGTTTTTGTTAGATTTTTATTTATTTGCTCATTTCAAACCTTATTGTTTTGCTGTTAAAAACAGCTGTCAATGGTAATTTAAATTTACCCCTTGGTGCAAAATGTTCAAAATGCTTGGAACTTTTATTAAATAATGTCAGGTGAAGTACATTGACTGAAGTGGTATTTATTTGATTGACTTACTTTGGTTTGATTGAGTCATGATAAGTACAATGAACTTAAACAGACAACCTTAATAAAAATGAAACATAGTTAAGTAAAATTTACATTACTATATAATGTAGCACTTAAGGGGTTTAGGTGACATTTGGCTAGAATCATTTATTGATAAGTAGGTGTCTGTTCTTCTTCCTATTTACTTAACCCAGTTAAGACCACCCCAGTTGACATCCAGGTTGGATTTCTTTGAGTGCATAAAGAATTCGGATATCATGAAGAAGTTTAATATTTGGTGTTATAAATAAATTTTTGATTGGAATTTTTTAATATTTTGAGGTACTGGATTTCTGATTTTCATGAGCTACAAGACATCTTTTTAGTCTTTATCTTTCGGCTGCTCTCTTTCAGGATTGCCACAGCGGATCACCTGTTTCCATCCATAAGTCGGTGCCCCTGCTGGTTAACTGTACTAGTGACATTTTTTGTACACCTGGGCCCCAACCAATCAGGTTTGGAAATCAGTTTTGTGTTCCGCATATGGATTATGGCATAGGTTTTATGACGGATTTCCTTCCTGATGCAACGCTCCCCATTTATCCGGGCTTTGGGCCGGCATTAGAAGGACACTTGCTTGTGGGTTCATGAGCTTTAACCCATAATCATCCAAAATAAAAAACAAAAAAAGGCTTGAAATATTTCACTTTATTTGTGATGAATATAGACTATATTAAAGTTTACCTTTTCTGGATTAAACTACAAAAAATATCATTTTTTCATGATATTCTAATTTGTGGAGATGCATTTCGTAAGGAGCAGCACTTTAATACATGCACACTGCCCTTTGCCTTTTGGAGGAGTGTGGCAAAGGTGATGAGTGAGAGGAGAAAGATTGCTGGTTACTGTGTCCTTTTCTGGGATTCTGTTGAGAATCTGCGCATTCAGATAAGTAGTAAGCAAATTTTCTATCATAATACTACTTTCATAATCATGTTACAATGTGCTTAGCTGCATGCTGCTCTGGTTTGCGTAATTTACTGCTTAATTGATTCATGTTAAGTGATGGGGTTCACCAGCCTACATTCGTTACTGTCTGTATTGATAATGTGTAGAATTTATAGACAATTAAATAGATAAATGGAATAGACTAGTTGAAGTTGGTGTTAATATCATATTCATTACAGTCCCTGAACTGATCCTTCTCTCTCTCCCAATCCCTCGCCCTCCCTCACCCTCACCCTCTTTCTCTCACTGCCTCACCACCCCCCCCCCCACCCCCCCCCCCCTCCCATACACTCCATCACCCTCTCTTTTGCACTGCCCCCCTTTTCTGTTCCAGAACTTCTCACACACACACTCGCACCCAGACACACAAACACCTATTATTAACGGTAAAAGGAAGATCTTGAGCTTTTTTTTAGTTTTAAGTTTACATTTTTACCGATGCCTCGTAGCAGCCCCAACATTAGATGAAGTAGATAAGATATACAGTCCTTACCAATCACCAAAACAAAAGGAAAGTACAGATATTTGTGTTGAAATATCTGAAAAAATACTCTACAAGTACAGATCCCTGGAAACTCTTCTTATGAAACCTCAAAAAGTAATTCTACTTCTTTTTCTACCCACCACGGCAGACCATTATATAATAACTGCATTGTAGGTAAAAAGCTATGACTCTTATTTGTGTATTTTCAACCAATTATGGTTAATAATATGTAATTATAGTCCTATTATTGAATTTCATCTTGCTAAAGTCATAGTACCATATATCCACTAAATAAACTTGAGGCTGTTATGTTTAATTCGGGCAGTTCATTTGTAAAAGATTTGTTATTTGGCTGAAACTCTTTACAAGTTCATTTAGAGTATCTTGCATGCTTACGTAATTGTTGGATAAATAACTTTTTGTTTTGGGAAGTGCTTATACCTTTCTCACACTGTGGGCCATGGTATGAGGCCTTACAGAAACAGCTCCCTGTTTTGGGGTCACAACCAGTTGAATGTTCAAGAACTCAGTCACATTCCTTAGAACAGCCTACACCGTGCGTCCACCGGGGACAAGCTGAGGGCCGAATGAGATCCGTTCTAAAACAGACAAGAAGCACAAGCTTGGTCAATGCACGAGTGTCACTATTTATTACAAAAAAATATACACATATGCATAACATATTTTTCCCATAACAAGTAGAATGCACAAAGTTGTTTTAGGTTAAGTAAGGAAAATATATTTTTGTTGACTTAATTTAAGGTGGTCATGGTTAACTGAGAACAATGAAGAAATAAATCCTCCTCCACTATCGGATTACATTTTAATATGAGCCAATTGAACACACCCAGAAACCATGTTATTACAACATTTAGTTTAAGGCATGTTAGGACAGCCTCCTGTTTCACTTGATTAAAATATGATGCATCAAAAATTTCTTACAAATGTCTAAATATAAATGTAATCAAAACTTTTTGGGCAAGTAATTTCCTGCAATGTTTATTGTGTAGTGTTCTTCAAACTATAAAACATTTTTTTTAAAAGCACTTGAACAAACATATGGAAGACTTTAAAAAGTGAAACATTGCCACATTCCTTGTCAGTGTTTTGAAAAATAAATCTGCATGAATTCTGCAAAGATTGTCCAAACTCAGCAACAAAATCTTCCCTCCACCCTGTCCCACTTGATATTGGCTGTACGTTAGGTGCAGCTGCAGGGTCTGGTTACACCCTCCCCACCCTCTAAATGTCCCACGGCTGGATGGAGCAGACAGCTGTAAGAATCTGATAATATTCTTGTGCTCATTCCCCCATCGTTCAGTTCGGTCTTAGAAGAGTCAGCAGCTTCCACGGTGAGAAATTAAGAGCAGAAATTTGTTGCCATGTCCTTCCGGAGGCTTTGGAGCAACCCAAAAACCCTTAAGGATGTCGATAAGGTGACAGAGGAGCTGAGGAATCTTTATTATAAGAGGCTGCTACCAATAGAGAAATACTATTCTTTCCACCACTTTCATTCTCCAAGCTATGAGGATGCAGACTTTGACAACAAACCAATGGTTTTAGTGATGGGTCAGTACTCAACAGGGAAGACAACTTTTATAAGGTAATATTAACAACTTCCATGCTTCATGCATTTTGAAGTAAATATGTTTGCATTCTTTTGAATATCTTGTATTTATGTGTTTGGGTTAAAGACACTGCTGTTGGTTTGGATTTGCTTGACATTAGGTATCTCATAGAACAGGATTTTCTTGGTAGCAGAGTTGGGCCAGAGCCAACCACTGACTGCTTCACTGCACTGATGTACGGAGCCATGGAAGGCATCATTCCTGGCAATGCCCTCACAGCTGATCCAAAAAAGCCTTTTCGGAATGTTGACCCTTTTGGAAATGCTTTTCTAAACAGGTGATGCAATCAAGAGACAGAGAGAGATGGGAGATGGAAAGAGAGTGAAAGAAAATATGAATAATGAAGTGTTTCAAATGTTTTTTTCAATTTTGTATCTCCTCACATTCATACAACTAACATTCTGATGAACACCTCTCCAATAGTTATATTCATATAAATAAAGGACAGAGAGAAACAGTTAAAGTTATGATGTTTGTTGTTTTTTTTCATTTCAGGTTTCAATGTGTTCAAATGCCAAATAAAGTCCTTGAGAGTATCAGCATTATCGACACACCAGGCATATTAACTGCTGCTAAGAGAAAACTGAGTCGAGGTGAGACAGGATTTCTCTCTGATTTCCTTCAGAATGTTCACAGGAATCAATTTAACTATTCAGATTTACACATTCAAAGCTGGTAGGTTTTCCTTTCGTGTGGATATTTTTTTCCGAATCTGGTAAGAGAAGAGTCATCATAGTTGAGAAAATCTAAGAAAACAAGCTCAACGTAGTTAAAAAATATGAAATAAAAAAAACTTAGCTGATGAAAACAATATGATGGGGAGTTGGGAGGAGCATAGCACTGAAAAACTGAGCAATTTTTACAGTGTTTAATGGACCTATTAATCTATGGGTGTAACCAGTGAGGACCACTGGGACTTGCTGCACGATTCTCCATATCCTGAGGCAGCCCTCTATTACACACAGCTCAAATGAAAACCTTATGTTCACATTCTTTATACCCAGGCTATGACTTTCCAGCAGTACTGCATTGGTTCGCAGAGCGTGTGGATCGAATCATCCTTCTGTTTGATGCACATAAACTTGAGTTCTCTGATGAGCTCACTCGGGCCTTTGGGGCTCTGTGCGGCTATGAGGACAAGTTACGTGTGGTTCTGAACAAAGCTGACAGGGTGGATTCGCAAGAGCTTATGAGAGTGTATGGCTCCCTCATGTGGTCACTGGGCAAAGTGTTTCCAACCCCTGAAATACTAAGGGTGTACGTAGGATCTTTCTGGTCAGAGCCAAGGCAGAAATGTGACCACTACCAGCTGATACAGCTGGAGGAGGAGGATCTTTTGGCTGACATAAGGAACCTTCCACGCAATACAGCACTGCGTAAACTGAACGACCTGGTAAAAAGAGCACGCTTAGTAAGGGTAAGAGAATCGCCAACCCATGCTTGATGTAAATAATGCAAACTCTTATGAAGCTGTGGTTATTAATTTTCACTTGTCCATTTCTAGGCTCATGCACACATCATCAGCTACCTGAAGGAGGAAATGCCAGCATTTTTTTGCAAAGAAAGCAGGAAGCATAATCTTGTCCACCAACTTCCTGTGATTTTCACTAAGATTCAGCAACTGCACCGAATCCCAGCTGGCGACTTCCCAGACTGCACCAAGATGCAGGTTATTGGATGTTATTCACAGACTAAATGCCATATACACTAATCAGCCATAATATTAAAGCCGTCTGCTTAATATTGTGTAGATCTCCTTTTTTGCTGCCATAACATCTCTACGACGATCTGTGTGTTCTGACACCCATCCAGCAGAGTTGGCATTAACTTTTTCAGCAGTTTATGCTAAGATTTGCGTCAGTGGAATCAGACAATTCCGACAAGCCTTAGCTCGCCAAGCACACCAATTACTCTAGGATTCCATGACCCTCAGCTGGTTTATCATCTTTTTCTTTAGTTTTTTTCTTAGAGCACTTCGGTAGATAATATAGCTAATAACTACAGTAGAGTAGCAAAAGTTTTTTAGATTCTCTGACAAAGTCATTTAGCCATCAGAATTGAGCAAAGTTGTGAAATTTGCTCTGATCCTTATCGTTGCCCACACATCAACTTTAATGACCAAATGCTCACTTGCAGCCTATTAAATACCACCCACTAACAGGGGCCATTTTAACAAGTTAACAAAATGTTTTCTAACCCAATGCAGTTCTAATGTATGGCTGGCCAGTGTATGTATTATAGTACTGATTGACATAACTTTGTGCAGTAAACTTGGTGTTTGTCTATATTTACAGGAGAAACTTTTGAGTCATGATTTCTCAAAGTTCAAGACACTGAAACCAAGTCTAATGGCTTCCTTGGATAAACTTCTGACCAATGATACGGCGAATTTGATGCCTTTACTTCATCAACAAGAACTGAGGAAGAGGTCACTCCCTAGTGTATTGGATGGGGATTTTTTGGGAACATTCAGGCCAGAAAATTACAGGAGAGACCCGTTCAAGGTACCCCCTCGAGATGACAAGAGCAATGACAATGATTTTGATGAATGGGCAGTGGAAAAATTCAAGCCAAAATACGATGAGATTTTTTACAACCTGGGTCCTAATGATGGCAAACTGCGTGGAACAAAAGTAAGAGAGTGGATGATGCGCACCTCTCTGCCAAACTCTGTGCTGTCTCAAATCTGGCGCCTGTCTGATGTAGATGGGGATGGAATGCTGGACATTGAGGAGTTTGCTTTAGCAGTCCACCTTATTGAGGGAAAACTGGAAGGCCACTGGCTCCCTCGGGAGCTACCATCTCACCTGGTGCCACCCTCAAAACGGCTAAGCAATGCAAGCAATGACGAATAAACATGGCATTAAAATTAATCGGATTGTGTAATATGTACATTAATTCCTCAGCACAAGCTAACGTGATAATAGCAACAACCTGCCTTCACAGTGTTATCCATTTCTATATGGAATGTATAGTGTAGGTACTCATCTATCTCCTTTAATTGTACTTTCAGATTTACAGTTGATCTTTCACAGAATTTCCCCAGTTTGAAGAGCAGAGAGCAGCGACGTGTGCTAACGACTAAGTGAGAAGTAACTACTTACCCAAACCAAAAGTGAGATGTAACTAAGTACAACTACTTCCTTATTGACATAAGCCAAGTTTCAGATATCTATGCAAGTAATTATTTTTCAGACATATTTTACTTGTTCTCTCTAAATATTAACTCAAATATATGACTTCTCTAGTTCTTACATTTTAAATTGAGACATGTAAGAAGACAAAACAGAAAAAGTTAGGTTGAGGTTTTCTCGTCTTATCTTACTTATTGGTCATGTACACAGAATTTGTTCTGTGCCTGTGAATTGAAGAAATACTTGAGATAAAGTTCCTATTCCTCAAATCAAAATTAAATTTGCTTTCATATTTTGAGTAATATTTAAGAGCCTGTAATATTTCACTTTTAATTGATATAAGAAGCAGAATCAACACTAATATTTTTACCCGATTAAAGTGTAAGTAGTGCCATCTTTTGCTAAAAATCATAGAGCACTCGGAAACTGCATAACTGCCATAGTAATACTACTATTGCTGGGGTAAATGTCAATATCAGATGCTAAATGTTTTTAGCACTTTTTCTTCATCAAACAGCTTTATTTAATATTTTTGTTAGTACATATTTTCCCACCATACAGCTTCTATATATCCGCTGTTTGGGCCAGTCGTTTTGTATTTCATGGAAAAAACTACAAATGTAAGAAAGGAAGAATTAGAGATGAAAGACTGTAACAAAGAATTCCATTCCATTGTGGGTGACGGCAGAAGCATAAAAATGTGGAGAATATTGCTTCATTTCCCGCAAGCTATGGGAAATGAAGGCAGCTGGGTGTGTCCTTGAGCGGCGTTACAAGGCTACAGGTCTCACTGTCCACAAGCTAGCCTTTCGGGAACACCAAAAGGCCTACTCAAAGTCCCTTAGAGAGGCTTGGTCACTGTTCTACTCCAACATCATCAAAACCAGTCCTGGAAATTCTAAGCAGCTGTTTTCCAACTATCAATCATCTTCTTACACCACAAACTCCTCCACTTACAGAAATTACAGAAAAGCACTGTAATAATGTCATGGCTTTCCTCAAATCAAAAATTGACTCAATCCCTTCTGTCCTTTCTGGTTCTTCCTCTCTACCTATCCAGTCTGTTTACTCACAGTTTGAGATATCCCAGTCTCTAAAGTGTTTCCCAGAAATCTCACAACAGGAGGTTGAGGTTATCATCAGGACGATGAAGCCATCCACCTGTGCCCTCGACCCCTTTCCTACAGCCCTAGTGAAAACTAACATCTCTTCCATCAGTCCCCTGATCACCGCTGTAATAAATCAATCCCTCCAGGCCGTCTTTGTTCCATCTGCCCTAAAAGCCGCCATAATCAGACCACTTGTCAAAAAACCTACTCTCGATCCAGAACTTTTTGCTAATTACAGGCCCATTTCCAAACTCCCATTCCTCTCCAAAGTTGTGGAAAAAGTAGTTGCTGCCCACCTCCAGGACCACCTCAAATACAACAACCTCTTTGAAACCTTTCAGTCTGGTTTAAGCTCTGCCCACACCACAGAAACAGCAATGCTTAGAGTCACAAATGACTTACGGATGGCAGCAGATGCTGGTTCACCTTCCTTCCTGATTCTCCTTGATTTGTCTGCTGCTTTTGACACAGTTGACCATGGAATACTCCTACACCGCATACATCACACCACTGGACTCACTGCCACCGCCCTAAATTGGTTTCAATCCTACCTCACTGACAGAACAGAATACGTTTCCCTTGGAAGTTCAAGGTCCCGGACACACACGGTCACCTGTGGGGTCCCCCAGGGATCAGTCCTTGGCCATTTTCTTCATACTATACATGCTCCCGATTGGCCGTGTCATCAGTCGATATGGACTCTCATTCCATTGTTACGCTGATGACACGCAAATCTACATAAAAACTGAATCATGTTCCTCCGCAGCCTCTCCATCCTCATCGTCATCATCATCTACCCTGTCAACTCTCCGCGCTTGTCTGGAGGAGATAAAGGTGTGGATGAAAAACAACTTTCTCCAGTTGAACAGATCCAAAACCGAAGCAATTTTAATTGGCACCCCACATCAGACCCAGTCTTCCTCCATAACCAGTATTACCTTTTCTGGTCACGACATTCCCCTGTCTTCATCAGTCACCAACCTCGGTGTAGGATTTGACCCTCAACTCACTTTTGAATCCCACATCAAACACATCTGCAAGATCTCCTTTGACCATCTCTGAAATATTTCCAAACTCCGTTCTTCACTCACCTTGAGTGATGCTGAAAAGCTGGTCCACGCGTTCGTCTCGTCCTGACTGGATTACTGTAACGCACTTCTCATCGGGAACCTTATAAAAGTCTTCAAAGACTACAGTATGTTCAAAACAGTGCTGCAACGATCCTGATGAGAGTGCGTAAACATGAACACATCACCCCCGTTTTTCATTCCCTTCATTGGCTTCCCATCTCCACCAGGATTGATTACAAGATCTCTCTCCTCACTCACCAGTGCATCCATGGTAATGCACCCCCCTACCTAAAATAACTACTCACCCCACTGACCTCAACACGATCCCTCCGTTCTACCCACTCATACCGCCTCCTCCTTCCCCGGACAAAGTTCAGCACCATGGGTGATCGGGCCTTCTGTTCTGCTGCCCCTCGTCTATGAAATGCCCTCCCTGACAATTTGAGGGCTCCACAGACGACTGACACATTTAAAAAAGGACTTAAAACTTTTTAGCAGAACCTATAACTTTAATTAACATTGCTGCTTTTTGGTCAGGCTTTTATATAGTTATTCTTTTATTCTTTTATTAATGCTTTTATCTGCTTTTACTTCGTAGCGCTTTGAGATTTCATCCAAATGTAAAGTGCATTATAAATGAAATGTATTATTATTATTATTATTATTTATCATTTAGAGCTGTCCTAGAAATTTATATTGGTATTAATATTAAAAATTGAATTGATCACTGCAATTGCTTCACATCATATCTGAATCTAATTTCACTTCTGCCTTCAATATATATATCCACGGAAATAAGAAAAAAGCTATTAGTTATCTTCATTTAGGTATAATTTGCGTTGAATGTTTGTTCTCTTTTTTCATGTAAACAATAACCATAATGTATTTTTTATCAGTAATATTTGCTGCTACTATATTTAAATTGTAAAGATGACCACTCAAGATCATATTCTTTTGTGCGATAATGTGATAAGGTCAGGCATATACTCACAAAGATTGGCAGAAGCTACCATATAGTCCTGGACAGCATAGGCCGCCTCCAAACAGACAATAGCAATGTCCATTGTTGGGACTATTACGCTTTCTTCTGCAGTTCCTCCCAAAATAACCCATTGGACAACCTGTAAACATGAAAAATATAATTTGTGGACTGGATGTCTGTTCAATTTAAGACTTTATGTGATAGGAGCAAGATCAACATTTAAGTAAATGTATAGTCACAATCAGAAGGGACCCAAATTGGTGACATATTAAGAATAAGCTGAATGTACAGCAAGGATGGTTTATTACTCCTGTCTTGTAAAATAGTTGGAATGTATTCAAATTAAATAAGTTTAACAATACATTACCTCTTCATTTGAACTACACACCAATTACCGACAATTTGGAGAGGTCACAAGAGAGAATGTGTGTCACTTAGAGCCTGGTAGTTCCTTACACCTGTGTGTGTACTGTAGGCTTCTTTACAAATGTTTGTATACAAACCCTCCTCACAGAACAGGCCCTGTACCCCACTTGTCAGTCAAAAGGTTGCACAAACCTCCATTCTGACAATGACACAGGCTGTTGCAGGCCTCTTCATATGTCCCCTGTTGACATGTTGGAGTGGGAACAGAACAAATAAAAGGGTAAACATAGGTAAAGACCATCGGCACTGTAATAGTTGCAGCACGACTTGATGAAACTGCACAGGATTAATTTGAAACAAATTAGGCAATAACTATACCAACATAAGGTGTTTGAGTCTTGTGTTAATTGAGTTTACACTTCGAGAGCTGTTATCACAGTATTTGAACTTTATCGGTACAAATGTAAATACTAATATCAATTGCACAAAACATTATGTGTGTATGTATTTGAATTTACAGCAAATGAGTAGGTGGGGTTATTAGGCCTTGATTCTACTTCATGATGACTTTGATATTTGAGTTTTTCTTATCTAATGTTTAAATAACACAAAATTCTTTCGTTACTCATCCAGTATTATAAAATTTTAAGAAAAATGTTAACAGGTTATGTTTGGCAAATGATTATAGGCCAGCTGTATCTTTCCAGTGCTTAGATAGCAATTGAGCTTTGCTGACAAAAAAATATAAAACAAATTATCTGTAAAAGGTACCAGCAACCAATATAAATTGGATTATATAAATCCAAAGGAAAACCATCATACCTTAACAATACCAATCAGCAATAATATTAAAACCAACTGCATAATATATATTCAAATGTATATGGCCTGTACACAAGAACATCTCCATTTGTTTATAGCTTGTATATTTGTTTTTGCCTTGTCCATTTAATTTAAAATGATTTTTATATGACGTTCGTACTGTGAGAGCTCAAATTCGGAGTCAAATTCTTTGTATGCATATACATGGCCAAGAAATTCTGATTCTGATAATATTCTGTAGGTTGCCTTTTCATCACCGAAATAGCTCTGCGATTAACTTTGTGTTTCGACACCTAGCTATCAGTATTTGTATTAGCTTTCTCAGCAAATTTTGCTACAATAGTTCTTCTTTGAGATCTGACAACACAGTCTTACCTTCATCCCCAATGCTCATGAATGAGCATTGTATGAACATAATCCTGCCCGTCCACTTTATCCTTCCTTAGGCCACTTTCGTAGGTACTAATAACTGCGAACTAAAGACACCCAAAAAGGCCTTGCAGTTTTTCGAGATGCTCTGACTCAGTCCATTACAAGTTGTCCCATGTCAAAGTTTCTTAGATCCTTAAGCTTGCCAATTTTTCATGGTTCCAAAAAATGTACTTCATATAAGTGCATATAATTGTGTGGGTAATTGGTGAATGCTACCATAAGAATTATAATCCATCAAAAAAAGAGTGATGAAAATGAAGAGACAGATTTTGATAGTCTTTAAAATATATGTTGAGATCTAAGTGAGAGGTGCATTGCCTAAAGGCACTAAAGCATAGCAAAAAAAAAAAAAGTGAATGTTTATGTAATTCATAGTTACAGTCTCAAATTTTGCTTCATCTTCTACTGAAATTCTAGATTGGAACCTATATTACTTAATAGTTCACCCGTTGCTATTCAAGAACCTATATTGGGCTCAAATTGCGAGAAAAATGTCATTGTCTTGACTGCATTGTCTTGTCATTGACTGCATCTAGTTGCCAGTAAAGTGATTAGGTTTATATATATATATATATAATATATATATAATATATATATATATATTAAGAAATAAAATGTAGTATTTTATTCTTACTATAGATACAATATTAGAATTGAGATAACCAATATTATTATTATGTCTGCAGTGTGGTAGTGTCCCATGCGTTGATGTGATAGCATTCCTTTTCCCTCAAAGAAGTTAAAATAAATAGGGCTTTTTCCAAACTTTTGGATTACACACTGAATAGAAATGCCCCTAACTGCTGCTCATTGCACTTTAATTACATTTTTCTATTGGTCTCATTAAAAATTTCGATGATATGAAGCCCCATTATTCAATTTTATTTATTTATTTAGAAGTACAAAAAAAAGTTTTTGTATATATTTTTTAAAAGAACATCACAATAGAAGATAATAAGAGCTTGTGGAGAGAATATTCCTGTATTTATATTAGCATATTTGCATCGACTGTAATCAAACCATTTAGATTTATCGTATATTTTAGGGTAAAATTCAGGTAAAAAAAGCGTTTTACGTTTTTATCAATTCATAGATATAATTTGTAATATAAATCTTTTTTTAGCATTTAGTTATTATTGTGTATTGGCACAAAAAAGTTTTTCTGTCTCAATTTTGTTGATTCAGCTTGTGGCTTGAACAGAAAATCAATTAATATTCTTTCAAGTATAATTAAAATATTACAGTGATGTGACACATAAGACATAATTACTTGTAATTCCCACATCATTGCTTAAGGCTTTGATATTTTTCATCTTCTTCATGAGAATGCTGCTCATATCTAAAATCTCCACCCCCTTGGTATGAAGCTGAATTATTCCAACTCAGGAGTTTGTTTGTATAATTGATAGAGTGTCTCTATAGGACTTGTCCACGTGGCAGTCTTCTTATAATTAGCAGCCTTAGTCGCACTGTGAGCAAAGACAGCTATTAATCATCGCGCTGGGAACAATGAAGCTCTGCTTTCTAAGCCAGAGCCGGACATCTTTGGACTACAGCTGTGCTCTTGCTGTGGTCCCTGGCCTCACTCTAGAAGCAGACAGATTGATTCCCTTGGTACTCATGTGTTCTGAAACCCATAAACAATCCAGGCCCTGACACAAAGGAGCTGATAGGATTTGATACATGACCCTGGATCAACGCACAATGGGAGGTATCACATTCGTCCCATTAACTAAACTAAACTACACGGCTCTGTAGTTCAAACAGTTTTAGAAGAGGATATGTCCTGTGTAACTGTAAATGTGTATTAAAACAGAAAACAGAATCAGAAGGGTAAAATATGATGTTTTTAGCGTCTGCCTGAGTTTACAGAGACTGAACAACATTCCAAAAATTGCTGTTGTCATTTAGCAGCCTGACAGCCGAAGACATTACAGAACTATACCTGCAAGGGTATATCCCTGAAAAGTCCCCCAATTCCCTTCATTATACAAAGAATCCCCCTGAAAGAACTCCTCAAATTAAATGTGATGTCCAAAGTATTTTCCATTAAAAATATCATCCCCTGGTGACTAAAATAATCAACTTTTAGAGTAGAATATGATAAATACAAAATATATCTCCTCGAGTCAATTATCATGAAATGGTAAGTATAAACTTACTGGGTAATATGAGATTAAATACGACTTAAATAAGATAGCTCTCCTCCAATCCATTCATATGCACCAGATTAAGACTTAATTGAACCAATTGTTGAGAAATTATTGATGATAAATACTAAAAATATGTCCTCGAGACAGTTAACATGCAAAGATTGAGAATTTTTGGCCAGAAAACTTTAGGAGATCAAGCTCTCCTTTGTATCGGAAATATAAAACCAGCATTTGCCCAAATCACTCCAGTTCTTCCTCTCACAAGGGTCTACGAGAGTGTAAAATTTTAAAATGATTTATGATATTGTTTTTGAGTTATCGCATAAGCACAAAGCGTCTTTTCGGCGGACGCAACAACGATGAAATTCCATATTATCCCTGACTATTATGGGAGGTCTCCTCCCAGTTGGACATGCCTAGAAAGGCGCCATGGAGGCATTCAAATCCTATGCCCAAACCTGATTAATTGGGTCCTTTCGTCATTAATATCTGTGTTTTGTCAATTCAGCATAAAAAAGGTTTTCCCTTATAAATGAAAAGTTTGGGCTTTCCCTTTTTATGTGTTTTTTTTCCCAGTTGATTATTTAGTCAGATCATGTTGCCAAGATCATCTATCTTGTTTATCCCATGTGCTACCGTGCCTCCTCTTAAACTTCTACCTTCTTCCACTTCCATTTTTTTCCTCCTTTCGTCATTGGCAAAGGTCCTAAAATGTCCTTTGATTCAATATTAACCTGGACCATGACCGCCTTTCTGGGCCTGATAAGGTTTTCACATGCAACTTTGGTTAAAGATCATATTTCTGGTAAACAAGGTAGATACAAATAGCACATTAACGTCATTTTCACACTTGATAGTCCAGGGACTCGTTTTGATTGGTGGGTAAAATTGCAACACTGCTGCTTTTTCAATGCTTTGGTTTGCTTTCATTCTGAACTCTGTCATATGAACCAAAACTCTAACACTACGTCAGGCAGTCGTAACAACTGCTCTTATGTGATGGCAGTGAACCAATAAAGACAAAAGAAAAAGAAGAAGAAAAAGAAAACCACTCGTCTATCGGACAGAACAAGGAACCGAGGTCAGCACCAGATTTCGGATCAGCTTTCACACCACCCCAAACGTACGTGAGTATCCAATGAAACAAACCCTGGTTTGTTAAAAGCCGTTCAAAGCTTAAAGGTTGCCTTAAAGGTTTAATGGCGACCTAAGGCACACTGTAAAAAAAAATGTATCTTTCCTTGGGAATGAAAAAACATTTAAATTTGTGAATTGAAGCTAGAATACATAGTTTGAAAATGATAATGTACTGGCAGACATTGACAATATTGTGTAGTCTGAGGTTACAATAGTACAGCAGTATTCTAGGATACCATGACTCTTTATTTTGAGTCTGCGGGATCTAATAGTGTTAGTCCCTGAGCTTGACCAAGCCTGAGATGAGAAACATGGGATTTCGGGATTCAGAGCCACTGAACTCAGTGGGTTCAATCAATTCTGAGTTACCTCTGTGTCAAAATGATGCATTAGCGCGATCAAAAGCCTTCATCAATGGAGTTCACCTACTTTGATTCACCATGGCAACCTGTGATACGCTATGGTCGTCATATTTTCACGCCATTTGAGTTGGAAGTTTTAATGCTCTCACAAGCCGATATTTAGAGCAAAAGAGCAAAAGAGCTTTATCAGAGAAGGAGAGAAAATTGGCATGGGAGAATATTCCTGCTTGAGTGAATGTATCTACTAGTTTTACTGTATTTTCTCTGAACAACATTTGTGAGAAGATCGTATGATTTTGAACAGATTTTTATTTTCATTTATGGGCATTTAGCGCACATGAAATCAGATGAAAATTAATTACAAATAGAGAGATAATCCTGGTTGATGCAGAACTCGCTGGAGGAATTTTTAATTACTTAATCTGATAGTGCTTCCGTCCAGCACTTGGGGATGAGCCTGAGAAGGTTGTGTGACATCAGACGCCACTGTGAAAACCGATCCAAATAAACTTGATGGATGGCAGGGGGTTCACGATTATGCTCTTGCTGCTGTAACCCTGCAATTTCCCCATTGTGGGAATAATAAAGGTTTATCTTATCTTATCTTATTACATTTTACTTATATTTTAAATGTATTTATAATATCAGTCAGTGGATATTTTTCAGTAGTTTTGAAATCAAATATTTTTTCGAAGATGCTTCTGTAAAAAATAAACGGAAAATAACACAAAGGTTGTGCCCGGATGTGTGTGACGTCCACGATGTAAGATATTTGATATGTACTGGTGGGAGAATATCATTCAAATAAATCATGGAATGAAAGCACAGACAATCTTGGGCTCTCAGTACTCTGCCAACGTCAATCTAATAATGTGAAAAATGAGAGAAGGAAACAAAACTCAGCATTCTATCATTTTAAGGAAAACCGTGGAGAGAAATTTATGCAGACTGAATGATTTGTGGTGCAATAACAGCATCATTAAGAATGTATATATTTCCCTGTAGAGTGTCCTATTTATTATACTTACCCCCTTTGCAGATGATTCCATTCCATCCAGGTGAACACTCGCATTGATCTTGGATTGTGCTGAACATTCCATTCAAAAGTCTTTATGCTAACACTGCAGCCTTCCCCAAATGAACCATCTAGACCAGGAGTACTCAAATACAAATCTTAAAGGTTCGAAATGAAATGTTTCAACGAATCAAAGGTCCATTTATTATAGTTGGTCAAGCCACAAGCCATAATACTGTTAAATTCAAAGCAAAATGTCCTTTTCATTAAAAAAAAATAAATAATACGTACTAAAATAAAATAAAATGCCATTTCCATTTTGACATAAACTCAAATAAATACTCAAATAAAACCCTCTAAAAAATGCTTTGGTAAACAAATATATCAAGATCTCAGGAATCAAAGTGCAATGAAAAACTCTTTTGTGTCAAACACTGCTGCGTTATGAGAGAAAAGGCCCCGTGTGCTTAACATCCAGGCCACTCTGAGTGAGCACTCTGTTGCTTTTTGTTCTTGTATCAGTGACCAAGTAACAGTCGTCGTTGGCATGGAGATGACAGCCCATTTACAAGTGCTGACCAAACCAAAAAAACACACACTACGTATGGTGGGTTTACATGGGACACTTTTTTTCCTCTCCGAATTGCATTGTCGGTCACCTGTTTACATGACTTGTGACCTTTTCCGACCCCGTGTTTACATGCTTCAACTCACCTAATCGTAAACACTTTCATACATGCGCAGACAATCCAAACTCCCGTTCATAAGGTGCCGATAATGCTTTGGGGAGTTGGGCGCCGACTGCCAACAAGAGCCCAGAAGAAGAATATGACAAAGAGGGCATGTTTGGAAGTGACTTTTCGCCCATCTCATCCAAATATGTTAAAATATTTTAAAGTTGCAATTAATAAATCGCTCTCCGATGTAGACTGGCACTGTTTTGAAGTCACTGTATTTAAAATGAGGCGCTGAAAACACTTAGCGGAACATTAGGTCAAAACGCTGGCCATGCGCAGATACAGCTCAAAAACAGAAAGCTTTCTGATGCAGTGTTTACATGCAGCGACTGGCTATCGGAAAGGCTTTCCGAAAGGATTTTACCTCCTTTGCAAGGAGGACTTTTCCCACCCCTTTCTCTCCATTCGGAAAGGGGCATTTATATGCAGCAAAAGGGTTCTGTCCATTCTTAGACTTTCCCGACGCCCCCAATGGATCTCTAGTTCTATAACAACATCACTTCCACCATTATCATCATCAGTGTAGTAACTCGAGTTCAAACCTGATGTGTACTGCAGGAGCTTGGGAGCCATGTGGAATAGCAGGCCTTGTAATTCGTGGTCCTTAAGCTGCTCATCCTCATCTTCCTCTTCCTCTTCTTCATCATGCTCTGTGCCATATAGAGCCAAACACAACCAGTACGAAGAGAGAGTCAGGTGATCTTAGATGATTATGTAATTTGTCCATAAATGTCAGATGATGCTCCAACAACTATACAATTCAAATAATAACTCACATATGCAAGAGTGCTGGTCTTGATCAAAGCGGAAAAATTATGTCTTATGTACCTAGTGTGTTGACAAAGTTGTGTTCACAGCCTGAGGTCTCTGCAAGGCCTGCAAAATCTAGCAAAAGAAAGCATAACCAACAAAGAACTTAAATGTTTTTTTTTATTTCATAATTATTCTATTTTATATATTAACATTTTAGCAAACCATTTTAGGCAATGGTTGCGTGTTTCAAATTCAGTAGGTCCTTTAGTATTTTTCCAGTCAGAAAAAAAAATTAAACAATATAACTGTTTTACTTTTCAAATTACATATTTGATTTCTGTTACTTTTGAGACGATCAATCATTCAAACAGTTTGCATGCTTATCAAAGTGTATAACAAGAGATGCGTCATAAAAAAAATAATTGAAATATGGGCAGTTGAGAGAAGACGATATGAAGAAAAGAAGATAGGGGACACCAAAAGAAGATCTGACAAAGGGGATGGGTTTTAGTAATATAAATATTTTACTAAAAATATATTATAGTAAAATAAAATAAAATATTACGAAAAAAAAAAGAAGAAAAAAAAAAAAAATATATATATATATATATATATATATATATATATATATATATATATATATATATATATATATATTTTTTTTTTTTTTTTTTTTTTTTCTTCTTTTTTTTTTCGTAATATTTTATTTTATTATATATATATATATATATATATATATATATATATATATATATATATATATATATATATATGTTTTCATATCCTCTGGAAAGCAAATCCAGAAACTCAGAGCATAATATCGGAAACCAGTATCAACAAATGTTTTAGTTCTGCAGATCACAGAGGCACTGAGGGACCACACTGGTTTATAAACCACAAATATTTCTGAGATTTATTCTGGTGTGATGGCTTGCTGTTCCTTCTTAATTACAATGATTTAATAATATAAAAAGATTTTTATTAAATAATTTCATTATCATTTTTCAGTCTAATTTGATGAATCAATCTTTTTGCAGCCATAAAGCCAAAAGATGTCAGAGAGTATGTATCCACAGTAAAAACCATTGGTGTTTTAAATACAGAGATGAACCTTCGTTATGGGATTCATTTTGGTCAGATAAAAAAACGTCAAAAATGCCCTAGTTTTCACTGATTATGATCAGCACCAAGTTCAAAGCCTGGGTGAAAGACACAGCTGAAGGAGCCCACAGTATGTTGACACATCCGTGAGAACACTTGGCATGGCCTGTACTGCACTCATTTATGTCTACATGAAACAGGTGATAAACCATACAGATAGACAAGGGTTAGCAATATCCTTTTAAATATAGATTTGGGAAAAGATATTGGAAACCCTGCTGATTCCTTCTATGTTTGTGTCTATCTAATAATAAAACGGCAGATCTTCCTTCAAAACTTCACGCAAAAGAATAATAAAATGAATAAACGTAAAATGAAAGTTTTAAAAGATAATAGTTGTAATAAACAAGTTTGTCCAATATGTAAGTCATCTGAATGAAAAAGTATTTGTCTCCCTGATCCTACTAGCTAGCTGTGCTGCCTTTAGCAGCAACAACCGCAACCAATATATAAATGCATTATATGTGATTGATCATCAGGTTACATGTGACAATAATTTTTAACACAGAATGCTCCACTTCAAGAAAGAGTTAAGAAAGTGAGAAAGAAGTAAAAAAAAAAATTTCTGATTGTCAAGGAATACTTGTTTTGTGTCTGACAAGAGTTCCTCCTCCTCTAAACAGTTCTTTAAAGCGTTGAATAATATATTTCTTAATCTTTTGAGAACTGTTTGCAGCTACTGTGAATATTTCAGAAGGCAGAAATTAAATATTTCAAAAGGAGCTGATAAAATTTTTGCCTGGAGCCTGTTGGTCCCTGGAGATTATTTTGAAGCCATCCTCCTGATGGCTCATGACAAATTATGATTGTAGAATGGTACAATTGTAGTGGCAGTAGTGGTTTATTCTGTATGGGCTTCAACCAACACCAAATAAGTCAACCAAAATGATACTACACTGCATCCTGCCCGATTGAGAGGCCATCTATCAACGCGCTCGTCCCGTGTCATGTTCCAATCTCCTCCTGCTGAAATGACTTGAATACAGCACTTTAAGCTCTGAAATTAATTTGGATATTAAAATTGATTCATTTTAATTTCGGTTCTGTTCCATAACGTCACTTCCTGTTAAGTTTCGTACTTCCTGTTTGTTGCGAACAGCGACAAGAAGAGAATGGTCTCTCTCATATATGTGGGGATCTTTGCCAGTTTCAGCACCTGTACCAGCTACACTTATTCGTACAAATGATTTAATTGTCTGTGGAATTTAATAAAAAATTATCATTCGGTGAGGTCGCTGGCCTAAACCACAAACTAAACGGTAAGAAACCAAAAATAACAAGCTAGCTTGATATGGCTAATATGTTGTTTAGCTTTTTAACTAAAAGTAATCACAGCTTCAAGGTTTTAATGGGTCACCGAATATGTAATTTATTCACTGAGCTGAAATGTATTAGTTTACATATAACATAAGCATAAGTTAGCTTTAAAATGTAATAGGTTAACATTAACTAGCTAATTGACCTAAACGTTTCATTGTTAATATTAGCATTTATATGAGAGGTATGTCGTTCGAGCTGCGGGGTATTATGTTTTATCTAGTCACGTTGGTCAATGGAGCCTCTTTTTGTCCTCATGCTAAATAAAAAGACTACGTTGTCATCATATGATAGTGTCACGAGCAATTTTCCAGCCCGAACTTTTGACTACAGTGCATCAGCTGCACTAATGTCTTTTGAGATTATTATACAAGATTCCTGTTTTGTGATCCATGTAGACCAATCAGCCATAACATTATAACTACTTTTGAACAACTTTTGGAGATGTTCTAGCCCAGTTACAAAGCCATTACAATATAGCCCTTGACAATGTCAATCAGCTGATGTTCCCCTCGTTGGCACTTTTATAATAATAATGATAATATTGTATCCTTTAGTGATCACATACAGTCATACTCAGTACAACATAGTGAAAATATTTATCTGCATTTCACCCATCCCTGAGGAAGTAGTGGGCGCCCACTTTGAAGTGCCCGGGAAGCCTAGGGTTTCAGGGTCTTGTTCAAGAACCCTACGACATCTATCTAATCTGTGCTGTTGTTACTCTGTTATTTGCTAGCCTTTGAACCCAATATACATTCTATTGCCCTGGATTCCCATAACCAGTGGTTCACTGGTTGTCCATTCTTAGACCCCTTTTGGTAAAGGTAAAGGGGTTAATTACTAATACAGTTGTTGTACAGTGTTACTAATACTGCAGACCAGGAACACTGGCAAATACCAGCAGTTTTGGAGATGTTCTAGCCCAGTTATCAAGCCATTAAAATATAACCCTTGACAATGTCAATCAGATTCTAAAGCTTGTCCATTTCCATTTTCCAACACATCACAAGGTCAAAGGTTTACTTGCTTCTGTACATATGCCATTCACCGGGGTAATAGTAGTGTGATAATCAATGTTATTCACTTCACTTCTGAGTGGTTGTAATGTTATGGCTGATAAGTGTATCTTAGTTGTAATTTAATCAGATGTTTCATGAGGTATGTAGTAGAATTTGTTGATATACGGATATTCCATATTGCCTCGTTTTCTGACATTCGTGATCATTCTTTGACTTAACAGTTCGCTCTGTGTTGCTGGACATATCATTCCACACATCCAAATGAACACAGCCGCATTCCCTTCCCCCACAACAGAGATGGGAGAGATGAACCGAATCCAGTATGAGCTAGAGTACTCTGAAGGTATAAGTCAGAGGATGCGAATCCCAGAGATGCTCCAAGTAGCTCCTCAAGCTCATGAAGACCCCATTGTTGGATCTCAGGATGTCCCCCACAGTGTTATAATGCAAGTCCCAGAGAGAATAGTGATTGCAGGTCTGTATACAGTACTGTTATTTATTCAGTTAGTCATTGTAGAGGATTTGTTTACTATGTAGGCATTGCAATATGCAGGGATTTACACGTTTCTCTTGTAAAAAGGGTTGTGTTTGAGAAATTTCCCATTGTATTAGTGAAGAGAACATTCGTGTTGGGTACATGGACGATTGCAAGTATCTTAACCCCTATGTATACAATTCCTGAAACCTGATATGAAATGGGGCAAATGACAAAACAGAGGAAGAAGTTAGAGTTACCCAGGGTCATTTGTCAATTTACCCAGCGACAAATGTATGATGACACTTTAAGGCTATGCACTGCTTTCACTCCCCACTGGAACACGCCTCCTCTGTCAGACTCGGTTGCAAAATCCTACACCCTGCAACATGGCTGCCTTTGATAGCATAGAAGAAAAGAAAAAGTGTTTGAAAAATAAGCTAACATGTTCTCAATGTAAAGACATTTGAGCTCATCAGTTAACCTTAGACAGTACATGTGTCAGCTGGCATGCACATTATCACTTGATGGAACAAAACATTTTGCCAAGAAGAGTTAAGTGTCGAGAACAAATTCAAATGGAGGTGGACAGAAATTCAGGTGACAATTTGCTTAGAGTTTAGAAAGGTTTTTGGAAATGTCACAGATTTTTATCATCAGCCATCACAGAGGGTGGCATTCCCAGCAGATATATTATCTATACATATATTATTAAGATAATTTATTATTAAGTTTTGAAATAATTAAATTGAAAGTTTTGTCCTGATATTTCTACTTTCTAATACATGGGTAAATTAGAATTTCAGTACAGCAAATCGAAACAGTTGTTTCACTTTTTAATTATTTAAAATAATTTCTGCTTAGTTTTGTCTCTGTCTTTTCTGCAACTAACTGGCTGGGTGCAAATTAAATTTCCTGACATCTTCCTACTATACTGGTGTATGGTCTAATATGTTAATTGATTTTTTTCTCACTTTTGAAAAGAAACGACCAATGCTACCAGTGAGTAGTTTTCAGCTGTAATTGTTTTTCCTTATTGCTGTGCCAGTTCTGTGGTGTTACAAGTATTTAATTATATCCAAATTCTTAATTGATCATCTCACCGTAATCACACTTTTAGCAGTTTAAATGGCTTTTTTATGACCAGTGAACTTAGAACCCAAGTATATTTTCCTCATTCAGTGCCTTGGGACATTTTCTAACCAGACTTTAGTGACCCTTTCAGTTATCAGCAATAGTATCATCTCAGCTATATTAAGAGTGAAATTAAAAAATCAAAAACATCTACAGACACACAAGGATGTTATTTCACTAAAAAAGTGAACACTAAAAGAAGAAGTGTTTCTACTCAACATTCTTGTCACAGTACATTTTTTTGAATTTTGTGAAGTAGAAACGGATTGAATATCAGATTAAACTCGAATGTTGACATGGTATTTTTTTGGCAGCAGACAGTAGTGACCCGCAGTTCCCCAGACCCAGAGATTTAGACCTAATACAGTCATCGCCACTAGAAACCCTATCACTGAAGACTCCACCCAGAGTCCTTACTCTCAATGAGAGGCCCCTGGACTTCCTGGAAGAGGAACAAAGAGCGGCCCCGGGCAGTGAAGAGGTGGTAAGTGATAATCCAATAACTTGTTTATTACTATTGGCACAACATATAAATGTAATATCCACTCATTATATTTAAATATTACATGAATAAATCTGTTGTTATTATTCATTGTAGTTGCGACCCCAGGGACGGTTACGGCGGGAACGTTCGGCCAGTGAGAACATAGCTGCTCGTCATAACAGTCATGTGATGCATAATGATTCTGCGTGAGTATTTTCCTGGGTATGCCATCATAACATCCAGCTGGCACCAAGCTTATCTTCAATATGCATGTTCTGGGTTGTTGAATTTTTTTATTTTAGTTCAATTACTTTACCCATTCCTTTGTTTTTTTAATATAGCTGGTTTTCTATTGACCTTAAAATGTGAGAACTGTTCCAGTTTTCTCCTTTGATTCCGATTATTAGTCATATAAGACACTAATCGATTAACAACATAATTCTATGTTTGATGCACATCGTTTTGATTTGAACATCTAACAATTTTAAATGCCTACTGATATATACTTTGCCTCTCAGTAACCCTGTTGAGGACAATACACAAAAGAAAAACTAATTATAATTTAAATGCAGACCATAACTTTTCATGTGAAGGTATCATATGTCGGGCATATCTGGATTAGCAGTAGTCATTTGAATTACTTTTCTCTATTGGTGCTGGCATGTTTTTGGCAATCCACAATTTTAGGTTCCTATTGCACACAAATGTTTGGCTTGTTTAGGACAGTTTCCTTAAAACAGCTCCGTATGACATTGTTGGGTTGCACAATTAATATGAATTTAATCTTGATCACAATTTCGGCCTCCCTGAAATAAAAGAACGTAGTCAAAAATACTGTTTTTTAAAATATAAGCTCTGCCTGTATCACACACTGCTGATGCTAAGAGTTTCACTAATATACAACTGATAGCCAAAACTACAATTAAAGGTGGGGTTCCAGATTGCAACAGATGCACCTATTGTACCTCAAAATAAAAATTTAATTAATTAAAATAAATTAAGGGAACACTTTATCATCACCAGTACAACACAGAGTCAGTTAAACTTCAGGGATATCATTCTGTCAGTTAGGAACCATTGTCGACTGTGAGTCAGTTTTGTCAGCTTTGGTGCAAATTAAAGAACAACAGGACAGGAGAGGCAGTAGCAAGACAACCCCCAAATCCGTGTCCAATTTACCTGTTTGAATGCCTTCTCTGCATCAAATGATATTATTTGATCACATAAATACCTATATGATGTAATACTTTTTCTAATTTTCTGAAACATTTATGTGCTTGCATAGGGGAATCATTATCAAATGTTATACCTAAATAAACTTTAGTGCGAGGAAAAACCTTTTTTTTTACGAAAACTTTTTTTGTGGACATAAATTCACATTTTATTTGAAGGTCAACCAGGGGGATTGATTTACAACCCATGGATGGGAGCTTTTCAGGAAATACCCTAGCTGTTGGGGAACAACAGCGTAGGGCTAGTTTGACATGAAATGAGGGTTTTATATGATTTAGGGATGTTTTTTTAATGTAATACAGCAGGGTGTACAGTCTAGTTTATAAAAGTTGCTATAAATGTTTGAAACGTTGTGGATAAATCCTTTGGAGCATATACAATCTTCCACTTCCCCAGGGACTTAATTAGCCTGTATAATGTGAGTAAATATGACAGATATTTTCTGTGTTCAAACTGGTTAGGTCTTAACCTTTGTTCAAGAAACTGTCTTTTTATGATATTTGTGAATTTGACCGGTTTAAGTTAGTTTTTAATCTATGTGATTTTAGGATGAAATTTTGGTATGTTCCCCCAACTCGCAGCATTTAATCATTTGATCAAAGGTATTGTGATGAAGTTTGTAATATGTAGGTTCTCATTTGGTAGGGTTCCCTAATCACCACATAGCACTAAGACCTTCAGTTTATTGCTATGATTTGGAGGATTGGATAGTATTACATTGGTGAAGTTTTGGATGAATAGTTGTGTTAAAATTGCTTCGAAAGATTATACTTGTATCAGTACAGTCATACAAATATAAACCTTAACAAATATTATAAATATGATAACAAAACCCTTTCTTTTTTGTCTTTTTTTTAAGCTCTTATCCTGATCAGGGTCATAAACTTTACTACTAACGATAGTATAAATGCTAGTGCCCTTCATCATGACCTTTGATAACTTTTATGGTCGTCATTCATCACCCAATTCTTACAAGGTCATTTTGAAAATAAAATATTTAATTGTCATCGCTAGAAATTTCAATGATAGTGTATTTAGTATCATTGTAGGTGGCTTCACCATACTAAGCATTTGTTATCATTGCACCTATACGACCACATTGGTATGGAAATGGATTTGAGACATGATATGAACAAAGATTACATGATAAGAATAATAACATAAAACATAACATAAAGATACATCACATACCTAGACATTGGTCTGTGGCCAATTGATGTTGACCAAGAACAAATCGTATTCAGAGAGGGATTTACAGTTACATCTGCGCAAAACTACAAAACTGACTGCCGAAACGTATCTGCCAAGCTGATAAAGACACCAAAATAAACAATTGAGCCATATTTTATTTACAAAACATATGTATCCAACAAATTTCGAGAGTAATGAAAGCTTCAGAAAAATTGTAACGCACTGGAGAAGTGGTGTAAGATCCCCTCATGCAATACTTTTATTTTCTGTCAACCATGTTCAATGTTTAACAAATTCAAAAAAGCCTTGGACAGTTCATTTTCCTTGTTTTCTCCTTGCTTCTCCCTATCTTTCCTGTTTTGTCTTTTCCTTCACTTTCCCTCTATATTGGATGCTCTTAATGGTGGGTGGGCACTGAGCAGTATGACCCAGTCTGCCCCATCTACTGTCACCCCTCGTCCCCCTCTCATGGTTACTGAGGAAGAACACAGCCTGTACAGCGCAGGTGGTGTTTTATCTCTCATCCAGTCCACTACGCGTCGTGCTTACCAGCAAGTCCTGGAGGTCTTGGATGAGAACCCTCGCAGGTGACCCCCAATCATCTGATACCTTTGTTGTTTAAAATTAAAACAAAAAAATTAGAGTGGCGCATCGCTTCTCTTTATTTCTTAGCTTCATTATCAATCTACTTCAGCAACAAGTTTTTTAGAAGCTATGATGTTTCCGAAACTTTGTTTTACCTGTAGTTATATTGCAATGATAGGGTGGTTTTGTGTGTTTGGTTCAAGCATTACAAGAACATTTTCTTACAAACTTTAATAAAGTTCAGTAATATTAATACAGCCTGCCAATTTGCTTTATCTAACTTGGCATTCTTTGGTATTTTCAGTTTAAGTCCATCTCCGCTAGACAGACATATTTATGTAAAGAAGAATCTATTGAAGTGCTTCTGGCATTGGATCCTCTTATTTAAGTTGTTGCAGCCTTATCAACCATTTTGAATAATGAATGTACCACAGATGAAAGTTAATGATCCCTTTGGAAAAAAAATTGTAGATTGCGTCTAGAAAAAAAATTACACAAACCAAAAATTGCATGCAAAGCATATTGCATTTACTTCAGTAATGTAAAAAATCCTTGTTTTTCTAGATGAATAAGCTAATTTGGAAAAAAACAGCATAAATATCTTGTCTGACTGTCACCACGTAGAGATGAATGTATTTCAGATCGATCATCGATGTGACAATGAAGCTAGCCATATTGGATTAAATGATCCTAGAAAAAAACTGAAATATCCAGGAGATTAAAATAGACTTGGGAACGAAAGTAGATAAACCAACAACAATACGATCCATAATACTTTGAGTAAAATTAATAATCTCATTAATTTGAAAAAATGTGACAAAACAAAATCTCGATTAAATGCAATACTCTTCTGTAGAAAAGCGTATGAAATAATTTGATATATTTTGTATATATTTGAGCATAAACCCTTATCAGGGACTTATAACTGACATTTTGACAGGTTGAATTTCCTGAAGAAGGTATAAGGTGAGCCCAAAGCAAAAGGCTTCAAAGATTAACCATTGTGCATTCATACAGTCTGCCCCAGATGTTTGAATGATAAATCATTCCATCACACTCTTATGTGTTGAAGGGAAATTATTTGAAAACGGTCTTTGATTTTTATTTTGTGATAAGTCCGCAAGGAAACAAGGTGGAGAGAAGCATTTCAAGCCGCAGAGGTTTCCAACTGAAATGGAACAGATGATATTTATTTTATATCAAAACCATTCGCCCACAACTTGGTTCAGAATTTTTAGAGCTCTGATCTGTTTTTCAAGACAATAGAGACATCTTTTAAGAACACTTGTGTTTAATGTGACACTGTAAGTAGCGGAGAAAAGGTAACCTGTATATTTCAAGGACAACATAAATGGTTTATTTATTTAAGGAGATGCAAGTATATTGCTCTATCTCTTTTCCCTTGTCCCAACCCTCCCCAACTCTATAGCAAACCATCACTACGAGGGGGGTCGGCTGCAAGCTCCAACCCCTTGCATGAATCCAGGTAACTTCACCTGGCTGTCTTTTTTCTGATCCGTTAACCATTTTCCTGATACTTTCTTCACTTTTCATTCTTCATCTATTTAGAAGTAATATTCTGGTGGTTAACCTGAGTGACATCTAAAATGTACTTAATTATACAGTCTGTGGTTGAATACCTAATCCTGAAGAAAGCTGATCTCTTTTCAAGGTTTGCGTTATCAACATATGAAGCAACGCTGGACAGTGGGCCTGAAGATATGACTTTGGTTGATGCAACAACGCTTCGACGTCAGGTTAGTTCCTAATGCATACATTGCATATCTTCGATAAGAGACACATGGAACATGTTGAAGATATGGAACCCATGTAAAGCAAAAAACAAATGTCTTTATTTATAGCTCATCAAGTTGAATAGGAGGCTACAGCATTTGGAGGAGGAGAACAAGGAACGAGCCAAGCGGGAGATGATCCTGTACTCCGTTACGGTTGCTTTCTGGCTCATTAACACCTGGGTGTGGTTGCGACGTTAGCCGGTCTTTGTTTCTGCCATCGCCAAGAAAGAACAATGCACTGTGTCTTCAAACTTTAGCTTTTCACTGCACTCAAGAATCCTTGTGTGATGATCTTTCCACATATACAAGGCCTTTTGCCTAGGGGCTGATTTATTGATATTGTTTAGCAATTTTTTTAACTTTTATTTTGTCCTGTCTTCAGTTTTGTTTTTATTAGAAATTGCTCATTGCAAAGGATGACTTGTTGTAAATATTTCATGTCAATCAGAGCATTGGAAATAACTCCAGAGGCAAGAGAATAACATAGTTCAACCAAAATGTGTACATTGAGCTGAGGGGTTAAGATGTAACATATTGCATATTTATTCACAAATAAAAATGTGATCTGAATATTGATATGTAGCAGTCTATTAAATCTATACATATGCTATGTTGTTATTTTCTTTTGATGTTTTCAGTGATTAATGCACATCATTTTTTAATGTCAATTAAGGAAGTAACATTACGTTTGCTATTTATAAATCACAATTTATTGAATCCTTATTTTTATTTTTCTTAAGAGAATGTTAGTATATTAACACTGAAAGCACAGTAAAGATAGTGTAGTCAGTTAAAAATAAGGTAAAATGAAGGTAAGCACTACAGACACGCATTATAAGGAAAACTAGCTAGTATTAGGATTTTTCTATTTTGACTAATTTAGGAACCTTGTTAGCAAAATGCGTTAAAAATATTAGACACAGCAATTCTGGAAATTTTATAACCGGTTGCATTTTATGTAAGCTTAATATCTTTTTTTAACTTAATTAAAAATTGTAACAAAAATGCTTGTAAACCAGGGGTGTCATACTCAAACGCAGAGGCGGCCAAAATCCAGTGCACGTAGAGAGCGAATCGGGACTCAAACGGGCCATTTTTAATCTGAGGTATTATGAACGCAGAAGCACTGACAGAAGTTGAAGCACATGGCTGGGGGACATGAACGCACTTCGCCAATTAATAAAAACGTGCGTTCTTTATACTTATACGTGCGAATGACTTACTAATGTGGTTAATATTCATCGTTTAAAAAAATTATTTATCAGCTATATATCCTCCCGTTCTGCGTTCCATCTCCTCTAAGGGTGAGCCTAATTTTTATCGAAGTGCGTAGGGGCACTCTAATATCTGACCTCAGGGAGAAGCGCTGGCGCTATTCATTGACGTAGAGGGTATCGCAGTGCATCGTGGGATTTGTAGTGTATGTGGTGTTCGTGCTGAATACCAGCGGGCGTTATTATAAAAATTAAATATTGTCTCGAGGGCCAGATATAATTGTTTTGTGACCCACGGGCCTTGAGTTTCACGCGTCTACTTTAAACTGCGAAAGTGTCATTCAAGCACCTCAATGAGAGGGCGTGGTAGAGAAGAGGTTTGGGCTGTGTTAGACTTCCCAATTGCTTCAAAAATAAGAGGTTCAAGGGCGTTCCCATCCTCTGGGTACACCAATGAAGAATTGTCAGAGATCCCATTAGATTTGTTGCAGTCACTCATTAAGAAAAGCGAATTTTTATCTGGACCAAAGCTAGAGTTGCACTCACACTCATCCCATATTAGCTCATCCTCATCACTACCTTCTGATGTGACAGCGGCCAATGGTTTTAACGCCAGCTCTGCAAAAGACATTGTCATAACGTCTATGCCCATTTCTTCCAGATCAGGCAAATCAGTGCACGGAGAGGGACACGTTGGATTGTGAGAAGTTAGTAGCTGTTCTGCATCCTCAGCCTCGGCTTTCATCAACGGTCTGGGTCCAATCGCAGGTATAACCATATTTCGTTCAGAAGGAGCTTCTCTAAACAGAGCAGGCTGTAGCTTTTCAAACTTTTGGCTCTCATTAGCCTCCTCTTCATTCAGTTGCTTGTTTTCCCGTTGTTCTGCCTCAAACATCTTTCCAGTAATACTTCCTTGCTCTTGCGATATGTTTTCGAAATCCAATCCTTTTTTCTGAGATTTACCCGAGTCATCTTTCAACAGCTGATCTACATTTTCCTCACATTGGGAGTTTGGACTGGTGGAATCCCGGGTCACCCCTGAAATGCAATTGATCATACTGTTTAAATATGTACATATACATATTAAATAAAAGGTACTAAATGTTGGAAATGGCTCACCTTTTTCTGGTAGCTCCCGAAGGCGTTTTCTCATCTGGGCTTCTTTTCTTATAGTCGCCAAGGCATCCAAGCTGTCTTGAATTTTCCTCCTTTCTCGTGATTCCCATTGCTCCCACTCTTTACGCTCCCCTTCCAGCCCTCCCACTGCCCATGCATTTGCACAAGCCCTGTCTTTGGGAAACACTGGGCGATCGTCAAGGTATGTGAGCTGCTTGAGGCGCACTATCATGATCTTCCTGTAGTTCGGGATTTTCTTCACAACATCATTTCCATTTAAATTTAGCACACGCAATTCTGGGATGGCCTCGAGTACAGTGATAATTTCTTTGTCATGTAAAAGATTGTGAGACATGTCCAGCACAGTGATTGCCTGGCACTGACTGAGATGTTTTATATCCCATACAGTCTCCAGCTTGTTATTGGCAATCTGCAGGGTGCTCAGGGCGGTAAGGCAGGAGATGTGCTCTATGGTCCGTATATAATTGTTGGAGACATTCAGGGTGCAAAGCTTTTTCAGAGGCTCAAGGTTTTCCAGTTTGTGTATGAGGTTTTGCTGAAGGAACAAGCAGCGCAGATCAGTCTGGGAACCCAGGTTCTCAATGCGCTGAAGCCCATTGCTCTCCAGCCAGAGACATTTAAGTCCCGTGTACTCCTCTAAATTCTCGATGGCAGGGAAACCTTTGAAATGCAAATACAATGTGTCATTCAAGGAAGGTGTGATGTAGAGTTTCTGCTGCTTACAGTGGTCTTTAAGGAACTTCTTCGTCATTCGCGGCCCCGATTGTATTTTATTTTTATCTTCAGGCACAATTTGCAGTGTTTTGTTATTGTCCTTATTGACTTGAACTTCACCATTTGGCATGGCTTCCTCGTCGATCGGGGTAATTTCAGCATCTTCACATTCCATTTGAGTTGTAAGAAAAGCGTTGTCTCCCATCGAAGTCAGCCAAGTCCTGCCAATACGATCTGTCATGACAACAACCGGGAAAATATAGAGCTTTTCCATAACGTCACACAAGGGGTGATACCGAGGCTGACTCGACGGTCGCCATCTTGGTGGAAAACAGGCGAGAAGCATAGCGATGCACATAAGGAGTACAGGACATACGAGCGATATTAAATACAACTTTAAAAAAGAAATCAAATAATATTGTTATTTGTTAGCGATGGTGAAGTCATGTACCGTGTTTAGTTGTACGAAAAGAGCTCGGTAAGGACTAGAAGTTTGAATATGTTTTAGGGTCATTTATTACGAATCAAGAAGATTAAAGACTGAGAGGTCTGAAAACGGTGAGCACATTTGAGGGTAGTCGTTTTGGACACCCAGATAACACATGCTCCTTCAATGTTTTTGCTTACTCGCACCCCCCTCGCACTGGTCACAAGCCGGTCCCATGCCCGGATTAAATTGAGACTGTTGTGTCAGAAAGGGCATCCGGCATAAAACATATGCATCTGATTCAGTTGAACACACTTTCATTCTGCACTCTTTACAACATTTTGATTTGAAGAAAGAATGAGGTTAAATATTCAGGCATTAACTTGAGCAAGAGTCAAGAGAAGAGACAAATGTCTCTAATGTATTATTATTATTATTATTAGAGAATTTATAAGAATAACCCCCCCGTCCTATACCCACACAGACCCACGCACATGTACAAACACTTATCTCGCCGTGTGTGTCTGTGTGCGCGTGCTACTGTGACCTCTGCAATGGCGGACCGGAAGTGGTAATTGTGGGAAATATGTTGTTGGCTAAAATGATCCTTATTTCCATAGTAACGCTCAGTTACGATTTTAGGAACGATTTGTTTGACGGAACCGATTTATGCTCCGTGACGGACGGGTTTGGCTGTTACACTTGCGTCAGTGAACGACATGGCGTCCTTTTGCAGCCTAAGTCGCGGTGCGCTGACACTAGGAATTCATTGTCATCGTGTTTGCAGAAATATATCACTATCGCAGATTAGAGAGAAAAAGCGATGGATGAAATCATACACATTTCTCACGGCAAAGAAGTTAAAGCTGGAAGGACCTCCAACCTCGAAACCACGGTATGGTTAACATTCCCTCACACAAGAGCTAATTTAAGAGCACGCTAAGGCCATTTATGTATTTTATATGGACGTCAATTGTTTGCTTACGTTATCCATTCTGGCTCTTTGAGGTAAAAATAAATAAATCTTGCACTCAACACATTGATATTGCCATCCTGTTGAGCTTATTTAAGAGAGAATCCAGGCGCTTAATTTGCCTAGATCCTTGTACCGTCTTTCCAGAAGCTTGTAATGTTCGCAAGTTTTGAACTCTGAAGTAATAAAAAAATTAAACAAACCTTTTCTTGCGGGTTCAATAAAGGAATGACCTCTATTGCAAATTTGTAAAATATAGTCCATCTCTTTCCCATAACATTTGAAGTCAGATTGATTTTTTTGATGGTTATTGTGGTAGGCGGGACATATTAAGCAGCAATTGAACGATATCCTGGAAGTGGGAGAAATGGGCAAGTGTCAGAAGCAGATCAACTTGACAAGGCCCGAATTGTGACAACCGTTGGCGCATCACCAATTCCGCATATCTTGGGTGTTAATGGTCTGCTACCACAGTGGGATTAGGGGAAACAACTGGTGAACTGGTGACAGGATCATAGTTGCGTCACTTATACATTTGGAGTATGAAGGCCAGCCTGTGTTGTCTAATCAAACACCTACTGTCGCACAACTTGCTGAAAAGTTAATCCTGGTGCCGGTTAAATGGATGCGCCTTACAGCAAGCATGACACACAGCTCCCACAGCTCCAAAAATCTCACAAGTAAACCATAAAAACACAAAACTTGCAATTTATAACACCAGTTAGGACAAAATAAGGTGTTGAGGAAAACGTTTGTAACAACGAACAGAGCAACTTCCCTGCTGAATGTATGTAATAAGGTCAATACAGTCATTAATTGTTACAAAACTTGTCGACAAAAGGAGCTTCGGCGAAACAATCCTTAAAGCGTTTGGCCAACGAACATAATCATGAACTTCCTTTTTAATCCTCTAAGCAAATTAAAAGCTATAGGCAAGTTAAAAGGAGAGTGGCTGCTACAAACATATAATGGACTGAACAACGCTTACAAAGTTATATTTTCACTTCAAAATGTCTTACAAGGGGTTTAAGAAATGCATGGTGCGGAGGACTGAGGGTAAATTAAGTTCAACGGGTCAGAATATATACAAATAACACTATTTCGACCTGTCATGTCGGTTCCACTTCAATTTTTCAAAATTGAAGCACTTAGAATACATTAGTCCATTATGATTTTTAAACTTTAATGAAATAATGTCGCGATCAGTCAAAATCGGTATTGGCCGGTCATACTTGATAAAAAATTGGTGATCAACCAAAGAAATTGCAATCGTTGTATTTCTATTTTTCAAATGTATGTTATGTTGAACTAAAGACTCGATTAAGTGTTGGTTTTGAATTAACCTTTCAGCGCTCAACGGCCAAACTGGGATTATCATGCTGAGGTTCAGGCTTTGAGTAACCGCCTCCACGAGAACATCTCCCTGGATCTTCTGAAAACAGCCTTTATTAATCCCTGTTACCTTAAAGCAGAACAAGAAAGGAGAGAGGGCTTAGGGCTAGACTCTCAGACCACTGCACTTGCTCTGAATGATAATATTCAGCTGAGTAAAAAGGGAGAAAGTTTCACCAAAAGCTTCTTGACCGACTGGTGTTGGGCTAGCTTCCCAAACCTTCCAAGTGAGGGGGTGGAGAGCATTGTAGGGCACCTCACAAGTTCAGCCCTTTTGGCTCATTTAGCAAGAAATCTTGGCGTTGAGGATTTAACCCTGAGTGCAGAATACCCTGTTCCTGATGATATTCTTCAGTCTACAATAAGAGCAGTGATTGGAGCGCTATGGGAGAGCAATGGAGCAGAGCAAACTGGCTTAGTCCTCAGGGTAAGAGGCTTAATGCTCAGCATGTTGATCAATATTTTATTTGACAAAACTATAATTTGCTCACCTACGACATTTTTCTGCTATTCCATCCCTTCGACCTTCCCCATTTTCTGTAGGATTTCTTGGTTACTCAGTTGATCGGAAGAGACCTGTTTGATATATGGGCAGTTGTGAACCCCATGGGACTGCTGATGGAGGAACTCACTAAGAGAAACATTTGTTTGCCAGAGCCTCGCCTCATCAGGTCTGCTGGAGCCAGTACTGTCCTGCCACTATACTTTGTTGGCTTATACAGGTATGTGGGTTGTTTTGGGTCCTGTGCTAGAAGGAAGACATTTTTTTTTGTAAAACAATAAAAGATATTGTAGTCAAATTCATGTGTCACACTTTTGATGTTTAAATGAAGGGGAAATCATTCATAATGGACTTGATGGTTAAACTTGTTCTTTTTACTTCTGCATTGATTTAGCGAAAAGAAACTTCTGGCTCAGGGTCCAGGAGAGACCATTGAAGCAGCGGAGGAAGAGGCCGCTCGCGTTGGCCTCCGGAAACTATATGGCTACATGGAAAACCGCAGACCCTTTGACTTTTCTCCACTACAGCAGCATCAGCATCAGCCAGTAATTCGATCACTCCGTAGCAGTTCATGAATTAACTCCCATGATTGGGGCTTTGGACTGCAATAAAATTGTGAAACAAAACAAGGTATTTATGTACCTATTGAAACAGCAGTCCAACGTTGGTCATTTTCAGGATTGTTTCTGTTAAATATTAAAATGTTCGTTTGCCTATAAAATGATGAGCTAAATAAGCCTTACTGTCCAGATAAAAAGTTTGATAATTTTAATCCTAGGATTTTGGGAAAAGAAAGTTTATTGAATAAAGTTATTCAAGTATATGGTCCACTGATTCCACATCTTATCTTGACTAATAACTTACAGGTTCAGTAGTTCACGGCACCAAGCAAAACAATTAAGGGAACACTTCAATCGCAGATTGTATATCTGTGATTGAAGTGTAAATAAATGTGATATCTGTGATTGTATATCAATAAAGATTTGAAAATCTTTATTGATATACAATATGTCACTCACTGAGAACAAAATCACAAAAAAAAAATTAAAGTGACAAATCAAAAGACGATTCAAATTGAGTGTATTTCATCACAACTCATGTGTCCCAGTTGAGGGCTTGGCCGCGCTCCTGACAACACTTTGGCCTTTTCTGATGAGATGGGGCATGTTCTGGGATCTCCTCCCAGAACTGGATCAGGGTGTCTGTGCTCCTGGACAGTGTGTGAGGCTACTTGGTGGCATCTGATGCACACACATATAATGTTGAACCTAGGTACCAGTCAATTGAAACAATACCTTTGTCCTCCAGGAGGTGCCTACACATTTTGGTCACGTGATTCTGACCCTCTAGAATCTAGAGGAATCATAGTGACATATTGTATATCAATGTGCCCCATTGTCCACAATGATCTAGAGTCTAGATCATTGTGGACAATGGGGCACCAATGGAAAACAGGATAATTCTGGTGGTTTCTAGCGAATGCAACTCAAACTGCTTGGTACTGGGCTGTGAGTACAGGTCCCACTCGAAAAGATTAGGTCCTCATGGAGTCAAGTCCACTAGGTGAATTTGTAGGACTCTGGCTATGCTCTTAGAGGTTCTCCTCACAGGAGTAGATACCGGTTCTGCTGCTGGGTTATTGCCTTTTATGACCCTCTCCAACTTTCCTGGTATCTCCTCCAAGCCCTTCAGTTTGTGCTGGGACACATAGCAAACCTTATTGTGATGGTATTTATGGTTGTGCCATCCTGGAAGAGCTTGACTACCTGTGCGACCATTCAGGTTGCACATACCAAATCTTGCTAGCAGTAGTGACAAGGTGATGGAAGAAAAATCTTATCTCTGTTGGTGTGGAGTATCATTAATTTAATGCAAAAGATAGTAACTCGCTGAGTCTCAGTTGAGTTTACATAAATATAAGATCTTTATCTTTAAGAGTTTGGTACGCTCACATGCAAGTCCCACACCAAAGCTTGTAAATCAGATCTCAACACAGTTTTATTCTTTGTCGGGGTCAGTTTATCTTGCCTTCAGACAGAAACACACCCTCATCTTTTGTTAGGCATAACGCCAGAAAAGGTGTCAAATTAACTGTGGGACAAAGGTTGTTTTCTTTTCCCTATCACAAGAGCACTAGCAAAATGCAAAACTAGAGAAAAATCCGTAAGAGTCAGAGTGATGATTGGTGGTCACCGCTTGCAAAACCTTTTCATTTTTTGGTATTGTGTTATTGTTGCATTTAATGTCCATCTGTTGTCCTGACAGTTAAATATGCTTCCGAACTGGACAGAATGATATCTCAGAAGTTTAACTGACTGTGTTGTACTGTAATGTTTAAATATTCTCTTACTTTTTTGAGAAGTATATTTACGCATGTAAATGGTACTATTGTCATAGGTTTATTTGTGAATTCTGTTATTTAATTTACATGCAATACAACAATAAGAACATTTATGTCAACAGTTAATTCATAATTGTTTTACAGTAGTCCATAATATTGTGTATGCTGTTACAAACAAAAAATGTGTTTATGAACTTGCTATTGGGATTGTGGCCAACATTCCATGATTACAGTAGGTTCTCGCTAGGATATTATAAGTAATTCCCGTGAAAATTTTCTAAATAATCACTGACTGACTCATTCTGAATAATTTGCATTGAACTGGATATGGTACAGGTCACATTATGGATAATCACGACATCACTCAATGCATTTTTTGTGCCACCTTTTTTCCCCGCGTAGGGGCGCTGATGTGTCGACGGTTTCTGTATCTTACTATGAGATCAACCAAAGAGATAGCTTTTAAAAGACAAGATACCACGGGTCCCCAAACATGCCGCGCGGATATCTAACCCTAGACTAATAATCTCACAGTATTCTATTATTGGAAAACGCCAGAGAAATGGAAATAAACTAATAAAAGCAGCTTGAATATATACATTTTGTCATTACTGCTTATCAAATAAATTCTATGCAGTTCATACACAATATCACGGCTACGGCGTGGTGAAAATTATGTTTTTTTATGATTTACAATGAAAATTTGTTGCAAAAACTTGAACGTAACAAAGAATGGTTTTTGCGTTGATCCATAAAAAAACAGCTACATAACGTTCTACAAACGAAAGCGGAAGTGTTCGGCATGCCAGCTCTTGTTCTGTCGGTAAAACTGGCCAAATGCTAAAACTCTTTGTTCTGAGTCGCAAGGCCCCACCGTCAACGGAGCCGTTTACCCTTCCCTCCTCTCTGATTTGGGTCGAAAAACGTCTAAAAGCACTTTCCATTCTTTTAATTGCAACCGGCCCTCTATTCTCTCCTCTTTTTTCAAACCTTCCTTTAACATCTACCATGTCCGCGAGTGCGAAACGAAAACAGGAGGAGAAACACCTGAAGATGCTGAGAGAAATGACGAGTTTGCCACTCAACAGAAAGTGTTTTGACTGCGACCAGCGTGGCCCAACATATGTCAACATGACCGTGGGCTCCTTCGTGTGTACTTCATGCTCTGGCATCTTGTAAGTTTGAAGATATTCAGACATTGGCTTGAATGAGGCGCGAACGATTTACCGCTTTTGTAGATTTAAGCTGCACTCAGCAGCCTTAGTCAGTTCGCCAAAAGACGTTAGCTAATGTTAGGTGGGTAACCAGTTGAGAGCGAAGTTGTTCCGACTTTGTCTTATTGGGCGGGATAATGTTAGCTATGCCGAAGTGCCAATGTCAATAACATAATAAGGCATAATAAGCTAACGTAGTAACCAGCCTGGCCGCTAGCTAGGATGCTACGTTGACTTTAGCTTCGGACACCAACTGCAGAAGTCATCGGAAACATGTAAACATGGTCTGTTTGCCAGCTCCCCCGACTAGTTGCTGCTGGCAATGCTTCCCCAACATAAAAACACCCATGCACACCTTTTTGGTTTATATTTGGTGTGGTAATTGTTTGTTTCCACGCTAAAAAATGTTTAATTGACAGGATTATCAACGGTAAGGTACCGCTTTTATGAATCTGAAATTATAGTAGACATATTTTCATGCAAAAGCCATATTTCATTCATGCCATCAGTTCTATCATGTCAATAATTCATCTTTGCTGATAGGTCGGATGTAGATGCTCGGCGGTGATCAATACATTTGACCCATCCCTGAGGGAGCAGTAGGCAGCCTGTGTGAAGCTGAGGTTTCGGTGGGACTCTCATCTCAATACCCGCGGCATGCAGCGTCAGGGGCTGGGCTTGAACCCGGTTACATTGTTCCCCCCTGGTCTAGAGGGACGACTGCTCCACCCAATGAGGTCGACCCTCATAGCATTGCGATAGCTATGTGGATAACATATCAATATCATATCATATAGAGCTAGCTAATGACCAAATAATACCAAGCCGAGGAACATGGATTTGGAAGAATTAATATCTGCACGATGAGTAAAGGAACCCTTGTGTGACTGTGTTAAGGGAGTGGTCACACTGCTGCTACCTCGAGTTTGTACCAGCGTAAGTTGCAGAGAGGTCACTGTCTGACTCTTTCCTTTTTAAATTATAATTTGTTGGTAAGGTGACGGAAAATGCTTGGACACTGTGCTGAGACTTGATTTTGTTTTGGCCACTGTCTTGACTTTAGGTTTTAATTAATAAAAACGTGAGTAATTTTTTTTTCTCCTTCACTGAATGCAGAATTTAACCCGTGAATACAGATTATTTGAGATTTCTTTTTGCTGATTCGACATTCCATTTACTAGGTAGAATACAACTGACAAAATCCCATACATGGTTTTTGGACAATGTTAGGTCATTGTTTAGGGGTCTTTTCCGAATCTATTCATTATTAGGCTGTCCTTGTAAACCCATATAATGGTGTTTTAGTCATATTAGGAAATAACCGTATTTAGCCTATGTGTTCCTGAAATTTGTTCCTGAGTAAGCAGGACTGTAACAGGAATCGGAGCTTGACAGATGATTGGGAGGTGCCACAGATACCAAATAACCTGAATAATGTAAGTTGAACTTTCTTAATTTATTAATACCAATGGATCGGATGGTGAGCTGAATTAAATCAAAAATCAATTGGTTTCTAATTAAAAATATCAACAAAAAGGAACTCTAAATCATCCTTGGTAAATGACTGTTCCTGTAGTCAGAAGCAGCTGCTCCACAGAAAACAGTAAGGGGCATGAACAGCCTACAGGTAAATTTCACATTAAATGTAAGCAACTTCATGTGTTTTCTTGTTTTTAATGCAACAGCACTGACTCATGTTGAGCGGTTGGAAGAAGTGAACGCACGTCGCCAGTTAATAAAAACGTACGTACAATTTACTAATACACGCCTGCGACTTACCAGTACGTTTTTTATATATCGTATAAATTTTTTTTCCACCTATAGTACCGCCCGGGCTCCGTAACATCTAATTTACGTATTACCCTAAAGTTGAATAATGTCCCTGGATAAATGCTGATAATCCGGCAACAGAGGAGCAGGGAGAAACTCTAGCGCTCTTCATTGACACGCCAGCTATCAGCAGTGCATTCTGGGATTTGTAGTATCTGTGTCGGTTGTGCTGTATACCAGCGGGCCAGGTATTATAAAAATTAGACATAATCTCGCAGGCTGGAAATAATTATTTTGCTTGCCGGATGAGGCCTAGAGTTTGACCCATGTTCTCTATGCTGTCCAGTTGGCATTATGTCAGCATAACAAACCTACAGCAATGCTTTGAATACATTGCTAAATGTTATGTAATGTATACAAAAGTGTAATTTATGAACAAGTATTCATTAAGTAGTCACTGCCATTACCAAAATCTACTTCCAGATATAAACACACTGTAATTTAACAATGCCTAAATTGTAAGATTGTTTTGTCCAACATAGATAGATAGATAGGGGAAATAAGATATATAGGAGTACGTGTTATCATGGAGACATCTAGGGCTCTTTACAAGACTGGAATACAGAACACAAAATCAATAAATCGTATAGTGCATTCTGTTTATTAGAAAATGTTACTCATTTTGCATTCCCCCTTGATGACAACGTTTATCAATATTTAGTAAAATGTCAAAAACTAAATATCTAGTGTAGGAATTCCTTCAATAGGAAAGTTGGTAGAGATGCTGCTGTCAAATTTGGAACGCAAAGGACAGAGCGCTTTCTCTCTGTATCGGAAATTGTTAAATCTTCACGAGACTAGGGTCTGACCTGGGTGCTAAAAAACACATAGATGTGAGAACACTTTCAGTCTTATGCTTTCCTAAAGCTTTTTAGTGAGTTGTTTGTGTAGATTCTCATTCATACAGGTCATGGCAATCTATAGGTTGGTTTACATGGGACACTTTTCTCCTATCCAAATTAAAACCTTTCAGAATTGCAATGTCGGTCGCCTGTTTACATGACTTGTGATCTTTTCCAACCTGGTGTTTACATGCATCGAATCATCTAATCGGAAACACTTTCTGACATGCGTAGATGATCCATCCACCCGTTTATAAGGTGGAATGATGAGCTGGGTGCAAACCGCCAGCATGCGCACAAAGAAGAATATAATAAAGATGGCTGAGCATAAGCAATGTGGGTGGGTATGAGTCGTCTGGAGTCGTTAGGGATCAGTGGTCTGCTGCGGTATCATTTGAGTCGTTAGCATAATATGAATCCAGGTGTGAACGATGGCAAAACTGTCTGGGCACAGAAAATAAAACTTTATTGTATGTGGGGTAAAGGTGATCGCGTAGACCCCCACCCTGTTTGCAGAATACTGCTCCTGTTTGACATAGATGGCATCCTTAAAGCCCTCTCACAAACCATTTATCCTCTTCTTTTGAGTTTGCATTTCACTGCTTTTTTGGAAAACATTAAGAACTTAACATCTGTCCAACTGCCGCTGAAATTAAAGTTTTTTTATTCCCCTGTCAAAGGGGAATAAGTTGGTTCAACTTCTATTAATCTATTTGATGACAAAAGTTAAGTCAACCAATAATAATGATAATAATAAACTCAATTTGTATAGCACTTTTCAAAAAAGAGTTAGAAAGTGCTGAACACGATAAACACATGGAATTAAAAGATTGAAAGGTTGTATTGTCTACCCACAGTTACTCAAAAACTAATGGCAGTAATTCAATAACATTTGTTTTGTTGGTCCATAAAAGTGTGCATCATTTCATAAATCTGTCTATTTTTAGGCACATTTGAACTTCAGCGACATTCATGTTATTCTGCAACGATTCTGATATGCGGGTATGCACTCTATTCAAAAATGGTCAGTTAATAGTTAAGTATGTAATGACAGAAGTAATGGTCGATTCACGTATTTTTTCATAGCAGTTTTCAGGTTTATGTGAGTTTTCAATCAAGTTTGGATCTAGATGTTGACTAAAAGGCCAATACAACTAATCTTTTTCCAATTTTTTCTTCCAATCACTTCGTAGTGATTCATCATGAAACATTAGAAAATACATGTATCTAATGATAATTAAGTAAAATTTGTTGGTGGATCACCAATCCACAAGGTGCTTCACTTCCTCCGTTTAGACCAGATCGTTGTCATGCTGGATGAGTTCAGCAATTGTAGTGTCATCCGCATACTTAATAATGTGGTTGGTATTTGAGCCAGTACAGCAGTCGTGGGTCATCTGGGTGAAGAAGAAGACTCAGATCAAAGCACTGGGGTCTGCCGTTGCTCAGGGGGATCGTAGCTCAGGCATTGTTTCCCATCCTCACCGACCTTGGTCTGTCAGTTGGATGGGGAGCGTCGGTGCACAGCCATTTCAGATTTCTCCGTAGATGTTCAATCGGGCTTCGATTCTGGGCTTTGGCTGGGCCACTCAAGGACATTCACAGAGTTGTCCCGTAGCCACTCCTTTGTTATCTTAGCTATGTGCTTAGGGTCACCGTTCGGTTGGAACATAAACCTTCGCCCAAGCCTGAAGTCAAGGGCGCTCCGGAGCAGATTTTCATCAAGTATGTCTCTGTACATTGCTGCATTCATCTTTCCCTCGATCCTGACTAGTTTGCCAGTTCCTGCCTCTGAAAATCAACCTTCCAGCATGATGCTGCCAGCAACATGCTTCACTTTAGGGATGGTATTGGCCAGGTGATGAGCGGTGCCTGGTTTCCTCCAGACATGATGCTTGGCTTTCAGGCAAAAGAGTAAAATCTTTGTTTCATCAGACCAGAAATTTCTCATGGTCTGAGAGTCCTTGAGGTGCCTTTTGCAAACTCCAGGTAGGCTGTCATGTGCCTTTTACTGAGGAATGACTTCCGTCTGGCCACTCCACCATACATGCATGTTTGGTGGACTGCTGCAGAGGTGGTTGTCCTTCTGGACCGTTCTCTCTCCTCTGAGAAACGCTGGAGCTCTGTCAGAGTGACCATCAGGTTCTTGGTCTGAGCTTAATTTTGAATTTCATGGCAAATACCATGAAATTCTGTTGTTGGAAACGGTGGTGTTAAACAGAATCTCAGTGAAGATGAAGGCACAGCAGTCTCTCACCTCCCGCTTAGTTGATAGATCCAGCCACAGATAGTCAATCTTATTTTCCAGAGAGTACGTTGGGTAGCAGAATGGACGGAAGTGTTGTCCTGTAGGGGTTAGCCTTACCTTAGCAACTAGCCCCTCCGCGGCTTTTGTGCATCTGTTTCCACTCACAATGCCTCTGCTGACAGGTTGAGCTTCTTGAAGACACGGCTGCTTCCTAGGCTTCTGGGTGTCGCGCGCGTAAAGTGTCAACATCGGCGAAAATACCGGAAGTTTGTATGTTCAGCACGATCTGCAAGTCGAGATTCCTGATCTTGTTTGCAGAATATTCTATAATTCGGAATTGATTCAGAAAAAGCAAAATCAGAAATAAAATGCTGCATATAAACACCCCTTTCCGAATGAGATTTCATTCCCTTGAAGGGGGGTAGTCTAAGTTATAAGTTATGTTTCGAAAGCCAAGAACAGCCTGTAAATAGTGTTTCAGAACAATCCCTGGTGAGCGTATGCCCGGCGGCACAATTCACGTGCGCCATGCCGGCATTTAATGATCTAGACCAGTGTTACTCAAACTTTTTACACCTTTTAACACCTCACAATATATCAGGTTCACCAAGTACCACCATTTTGACCCATGTAAAAATATATTGTTAGAAGTAGGTATCCCTATTCTGCTAAACGTAGTTCAAACAGGATGAAAATGTATTCCCAATAAGAATATTATTTATTGTCGACTAGTTAGCCCCAACCACACTGTGCAAAGAGTACCACTACAACTGGCACTTAAACTCTGTCACAGAATTATAATGCAAGGGGCAGCCCCTCACACACATACAGTATGCGCACAAAGCAGGTGAGAACATTAACAATAACAACTGTAAGTCCCTGTAAATGCACATGTCAAACGTGATGTAATCCGAGTCATATCTCCATACTGTTTTACGCCATTTGCTGCTTGTTGATGCGGTTGATTCAGGGATGCTGCTGTGTTCACTGTCTTCCACTGCAGTTTCTACAACCCTGCTAACAATATTCTCCTCCTGATCCACACATCTTTTCCTAAAAGTTCCCGTTTGAAGCCACAAGACAGGTCAAAAACTATTTCACTTTTAAAGGAGTATGTTGCAGTGTTTCCCCTACCATTATATTAGGGGGGCGGGGCTTTATTTAATTTATTTTCTATATAGCACCAGATCACAACAGAAGTCATTTAAGGATACCTTTCCTATAGAACAGGTCCATACACTGTCCTATTATTAAACAAACTAAATAGCCTTATTTTATTTATCTTATTGACACAACTTCATGTAATTTCTGTCTCTACATGGCGTTTACAATTTTCCACTGTTTCGCGCAGGGCGGAGTTCCGCATTGGTGCGCACACACACACACAGAAACATGCATGCGCACAGTGAGCACACTCGGACACCAGCCTGCCCAGACAAAAGCTGTAAACCTAGGGGAAACACTGTGTTGAATGTATAGGAAAAAAATCCTAACTAGTAGTGCTTTTTCATTTAATAGCAAACGGGACTTAATCTGCTTGAAAAATTCAAAATGTCTCACGATGGACACAAAAAGAACTTTGATAACTGGTTAACAAGATTTCCTATAACGATTCTAACTTTGCGTCTAACTTAGAGTTAATATGGAAGGCTAATACAATTTTACATGAAATTGTATAACAATATGCTGTTATGGCCTATGATGATGGCAGATCTCAACTTTGGTTGCAAATTAAAAATACTGTCTCACAGTAATTGTTGATGGTCACCTTCAATGACAAAATATGTAGCAACCTTGGATCCAGCTTTAATTTAGTGCCAGCTTAAGGCAACAATACTGCGGCAAGCTAGTTTGGAGATTAACATAAAAAATGATTGATGACTTGTTACAACAATTACAGTTACCAGGCATTATTTGGACCATTGTTGCATGAGCAGTGACCATACATTAAAATAAGAATAAAATGAGCATAGGGCTGAAAGGATTCTTCGAATAGTTTTAGTAAATTGATTGGATTCTGCATTGCCGGTAAATGGAAGATATAGACCTGTCGTATTTTCGACAAATAAGCAGTAAAGCCGCTTTGTATATATTAAGGGAGATCTATTTACTGTGTCAACTTATCAACTTTATTTGCACTACTGACTCCTTTTGTATCAGTGTGTCATTCATGTTTCTCTGTAATACTAACTGATCTTGAGTCTGTTCAGATGAGGTTGCCATCTTCAAATTTTATTGATCCCTTCTTCTGTTTACCCACTAACAGACGAGGCCTTAATCCACCTCATAGAGTCAAATCCATCTCTATGACAACCTTCACACAACAGGAAATCGATTTCCTTCAGAAAAATGGCAATGAGGTAGGCATGAAGCATTTTTGCATTTTCACAGTTAAGTTTGATGTAAACTTTTACATGGCCTTGTAAGATTTGCTTTACAGACTGTCTGCCATCACTGTTTTATTGGTCAATTTCCCTTCACAATAAAACAGTGATGAATGTTTTATTCAACACTGTACCATTCTATGCACACTGTACCGCTGGAAACATTCGACACATCTTGCCTTTCATTTGAATTGGAAGTTCAAGAAAACACTATTACTCTATATATTAGTGTTGACAGTAGTAATATTCTGGTGCCATTTGGTCCTATTAAGCATGTGTTGTGATATCACAATATTTGGAAAACTGATATTTACAAATCTTTTAGACCCTGTGTAGTAATATGAAATATGTGTTGTCTATGGTGATATCTTTGTGCTCGTATGTCACTCAATTTATGAGTTGTTTGGAAGGATTGTTCTACAGGTTGGCCAATAATCCTTGAAAAAATTTAGATTTGTTTAAAAAGTATGGTTTTTGGTTGTACGGGCACGTGCTGACACTCTGGATAACAACAGAATGGCAATGTGTATCACTGATTAAAGTAAAACAGAAGGATCAAATTTCTCTACTTGCTCCAAGTGATTGGAGTCTATAGAGGAAGTAAAGATGCTGCTGTATCCTCTTACAAGTAAATACTAAAGGAGGGATCCATGATAGGGTGGCTTTATCATAGCACCCAGGTACTTGTATTAAGATACTTGTTTTATTTCTATATTGTGGATTGTCACTGGAGGCAGCCAATGAGCAGGAGGGATAAAATAAATGTCCTCTGTCTTACAAGGGTTGATAAATAGAGTTTTCTTCACTACCATTCAGTTAGACAGTCAACATCGTGCAGGTTTTGTCTGGGGTCATTACCTACATTCAGCTGACAGTGAGGTGGAGTCATCAGAATATTTAAGAAGAAACTGGTTGGAGACAATGATGGTGCAATGAGCAGCACACAGGTAAACAGAAAAGGTGAGCTAATGCAACCATGTGGTGCTCAAACATTAGTACTGACTGGAGGAGAAAGAGAGTTATTTAACTTTACAAACTGAATTGTGTTTGTGAGAACAGAACTGTACGGATGATGATGTTTGTATTGAGTTGTAGCTGGTTCCTTTTGGATAGGAGTAAATCTGGTTGAACAGTATTGAAAGCAGATGAGAAATCCGACAAAAGAGTGTGGTCTTAGGTTTTGGGTTGTCGAGGTGTTTGGAGATGATATGCAAGAGCGTGACAACTGCATCTTCCGTACTGTGACCTCTTCTCTGCAATTGAAATGAGTCCTGAGTGTTGCTTATTGCTTTGTTGTATTGAGTTTTTGAACCATAATCTTTTTATCACACAGATGTCAAAAAAATGATGGCTATTGACCGAAAATCAGTATGTTCTTTCGGAAAAGTTTTCTTTAGAAAAGGTTTTATATGGGATGTTCTCCAAATTATTGGAATCGTGTGAGAATCAATAGACTATTTCTAAGATGAGTTCTGTAGGGTAAGATTTTATAATTACAACACTGTTGAAGACAGGATCAAGGGTTATCCTTTGTGTTGGTTGGAAAAATATGCCTAACTTCATCCACAGAAATTACCTGTCTTCACTGGTGGGTGTGATGGTTTTAAGCAGTTCAATGCAATTTCAGGGGTTCAGACAGACTCAAAACTGGAGAAGAATTTGTTTAAGTAATTTGAACAGATATGCTTATTGTCTGTTAAAATGGGTTTGTTTAAAGAAGACATTCCTGTTATCTTCTTGATAGTGTCCCGGGGTCTTTTAGGGTTGTGTGCTTTAAATGTTTTCTCCAGATAATGTCTGTGTGCCTGTTTGCCTTCCCAGATTTTGTTCTTCAAGTCCTTCTCCCACCTGCTTGAGTCTGATAAAGTCCTTATTTTTAAATGGTATTTTCTTGTTGTTGATACTTTTTTTGATTTCATAATCACATTCAGAAACCATAAATTAACATCCACACGTCAGGACGGGTAATTATGAACCAGAGAAGTCAATAGTAAAAAAGATGCTCCATAAAAACAGAATGATAAAAAATAGTTGCCAAGGCTACACAAATAAATAATATAAAAAAATATATAAAAAAAGATGGACCTCACTAAATAGGATGCAATAATTACCGTTAGTCGTTTAGAAGACTAATGGGAACTGGAATAAAACATATTTAAACCTGCGTATCCGACACTTGGGAAGAGAAAATCTGCGTCCGGTCCGAAGAAGCTTAAAATCCTGGGTCAGTGGTTGACTAGAATCTGCTAAAATCATCCGTGCCTAACAGCATTTAATCAAGGATTTTATCTGTTTTTGGTTTTATCTGTGTCTGTTTTTTAATATACAGATATAACACATGTAATAATCTGTCCAGGTAACAATTGTTCAAGTCCCCTAAAAATAAAGGTTGTGTATCAGGGTGTTTCTGTTGCAGATTATGCACCAACTCTGTCTGTGATGGTGGCGGTAACCGCTTTGCCACTCCCGAGTTAGCGTCTGCGCCAGGGTAAAAATACACTTATCTCCAGGAGGTAGTCCATCAGGTCTGGTTGTTTGCATCTTTCAGTAAAATATAGCTAGGATGCTTTTCAAAATTTCTGTACAGTCCAGCTGTCGTTCACCTTGTTGTTTATAGAGCAAAGGTTGCTGAGGATGATAGATGGGAGCTGTGGTACGGTGTACGTTTGCTGAAGCTAGTTTTGGATCCACCTCTCCGTCCGGTTTCAATCGCCTGAATGGCTTTCTCAGTTTCGGGCATTAGTTTCCAGAACCATTGTTGATATTCTGTGCCTCTTATTTTCTGGGGTTAAGCAAAGTCATAGCCGTAACAAAGCCATCCTGCTGTAAGAGAGATTATATCCAGGCCCTATGTTACAATTGGAGCTCCAGTGTATTGTTTCGGAGTGGGCATGGAGCTGTGGACCCTCAAAGGAGACAATCTCCACCAAAACCCGTGTAATCCAGAAATAAATAATTTTATGGTTCACCTGAAACATTTCTAGTTTACAATTGAAATGAACACTTCACAGTATCAACAAAAAAACAGATAAGAAATTAAAACTTAAACATAAACAGTTTGCAGCCAAGCAGTGCGCTAGAAGACTGGAGAGGGAGGACTGATCTATGGTTTTGAACCAAGAACCATTGCTTGCAAAAAAAGGCTAATTACCTTTCCCCAAAATTTTGGTATAGCTCTACCGGAGGTAGAACAAAATACAACAATATTTTTCCTCATATCTAAGGTCTCCCATATATGAAATGGTTTGTTGTATAAAACATATTTAACCGCAATACTTGTTAAATGCATTAATACAAATCTTTTACATTTCCACTCATTTTAGGTATGTTTTTCTAGGTCTATATTTCCTACATGCATCCGAAGTTTCCAGAGTGAAGTCTCAAAGGTCCTGAAGCTTCTAATATCAATTTACATGAGTTTATATGTCTCCATTTCTGAACAGTCAGGCAAAATGTTGGTTCTTTTCCATTTTTATGCTTAAAAAACTATATTGATCAACTGAACAATTTTTGCAATAAAATATTTTTATACAATATTGCATTCCATATATTGGAGACCTTGGGGATGAGGAAAACATTGCTGTGTTTTTTTTTACCTGACGTAGTTATACCTCGAAAACTAAAGCACTTTTTGACAGTCACTAGCTTAAGGGAGGGTATGCAATGGAATTAGAGGTGGCTGATCAATCTGCGGCGGGGGGCGGAGTATGATGTGATTGACAAATGGGTGAGCTGCCTCACTGACGCCGATTTGATGCAGGTTACACGCATTTGCCATACAAGCACACCAGGCATGAGCTACCATGGCTACAAATATCTCACCAGGAAAACCAGAAAACACAAAGCTCAGAATTGGTAACACCAGAAAAGATAAAATAAGCTGCGGTGGAACAACCCCGAAAAACATTCCGTACAACTAACTCAATCAGACACATCAAATGTAATCACCTTGAGGAACATAAAACGTTTCAAGAAGCTAACGTGGCAAAGTGGCTAAAGCTTGTGTGAGCACGGCGCAAACTTCAAGAAAGAAAAATCAGAATCAGCCAAAATCTGATTCGGCCAGTCAGACTTTATAAGAATCGGCAATCGGCCAAGAAAATTTCAATCATTGCAACTCTTAATAGAATAGAACCATTGGTAGACCAAAGGCTGTTAAACACTACTGAAAAATGTCTTAGCAGACAGTCACGGAGAAGGCTCAAGGTTGAAGATAAAGCATATATCATTCAATGCTGCCAAATAAATACCACCGGTCACGAGTTTCTTTCTTTTTTACAGAGAGCACTTGATACAGTAAAAAATATGATGAAAAAACGATGTACTTCATTTTCATTAAATACAGTTTATAATCCCACTAATCAGAAAGTATCAGCAATATCAGGAGCTGTTTCAGTGGTGCCCAGGGCTAACTTGTGTTTGACTCTTCTCTTAACACGGCTCTGAAAGTTCAATATGCCAAACTTTAAACCTAAAAAAATATACACATTTTAAATTAACATGCACTCAAGTTAACCAACAATATCCTCAGTTTGTTTACCTGTTGTTGATCCTCTCATTCCATTAAGCTTTTTTTTTTCACTTAATAGTTTACCTTTAAGGTCGCAAAGGTCTATGCTCATTGATAGCTGTGGGCACCACAAAACGTTTGCATCAAAAATAACTTGTTTTCAACTCTGTGTTTTAGGTAGGTAAACAGACATGGCTTGGCCTTTATGATAACCGAACTTCCTCAATACCCGACTTCAGAGAACCCCAGAAACTGAAGGAGTTCCTTCAAGATAAATATGAGAAGAAGAGATGGTAAACTAATTTTACAAGCTGAGAGTCCAAATTCATGAATAATCCTTTGTTAATGTGTTTAAATGTAGGATTTTTTTTTTTAATTTTTCTTGTCTTTGCCTTGGAAAGTGTCATAGCATATAATTCAGCCTTGAGCAAGCCACCAGATAACCCTCTTTAAATGCTCAGAATGTAGGTCACTTCAGACAAGAGGCTTTATGTTGAAGATCTTAATGTGTTCTTTTATTGAAAGTTGCAAATTAGGGATAATTTAGCAAAAGTTCATATTTATTTAGATTGCTGGTTTGTGTACATCACTTGTTTCCATGAAATATAACATCAGCATATGATAGTTAACGCATTGGTGCTTCTGTCTATTTTCAGTCTTTTGATGAATGACGATAAGGGATGCATTTCTAGACATGCCACCAGTTTGCTGCTGACAGACATGGCTCTTGCTTTCAGCTGCTTTCTGTTGGGATTTATTTTTTACTTTATAAGTTATTCATTTCCCTTTTTTCTTTGTTGCCACAAGGCTGTAATATCACCATTTTAAATGCCTAGATAATTTCTATTCACCGATTAACCAATAGTTTCTTGAAGTAAAAATCATAATTTAGCTGCTTTAAGGTGTTTGAAATAATAGTTGTGTATCGTATGCTATACTATATTGATCAAGCAGATCGTCAAAATCCAAGTAATGTCAACTGTTTCCTAGGTATGCACCTCATGAGCAGGCTATGGTAGTTGCGTCCGTCCATGCTTCCATATCCGGCTCCTCAAACAGCAGCACCAGCAGCACTCCAGAGGTTAGACCCCTCAAATCCCTGCTGGGTGAGTCAGCCCCCTCCTTACACTTAAACAAGAACACCCCGCCTAATCAGGTGAGATGTTTTTTATTGGAGACACACAATTAATCTTTAATTGCTGCCAAAATGTTTTGCACACTCATAAATGGCTAGTAAGGCTTAAAAAGTAACTTGCTATATATTGATTTGTTCAAAATGATTAAACGTAAAGGATTGTTATTGAGATAAGGCTCGTGTATCCTTTTTTATATGCCTTTTGTCTTTCTCTAAAGATTGCCAAAGACACATTCTTCTACCTGCATATTTTTGCATAATCTACTTCTTTTCTCCACCAGAGTCCAGTGGTGAGCCATGGACAGCAGCAGTTCCATGACAGGAGGTTTGACCTCCTCAGGGACTTCGGTGAAGACATCTTTGACGCTCCACTCAACATGAATGCAGGCACCAGCCCCAGTTTTGCTAACTTTGCTAATTTCAACAGCTACACAAGTAAGATTTAAACAAAGATGATTGAGCAATATATTTTAGGTAAAAAGTCATTGAACATTATTGTTGGATGTCGCATACGTGTTTTATTCAACTCAACTTTATATATGAGCACATTTAAAAAACAACAGTTGTCCAAAGTGCTGTACAGTCAATAAATTGCATTGGCACCAGATAAAAACACAAGGTTTACCTCAAACTAAAGCAAGAAGACCACAAGAAATAACTGTCCAACACTCATCCTGGATTAAAAGAAGGAAAAAAAGAGTCTTAAGGCAAGATGTAACGACAGACAGTGTGGGGCCTGATCTGACATGAGGGAGCAGCTTATTCCACAGTTTAGGGGCTGAAAAAGGGAAAGCTCGGTCTCCCCTCATTTTCAGTTTGAGTGACCAGTGACCTTGAGGGATTATATGTTTTTTATAGGAGATCAGAAATATACGTGGGTGCTTAGCCGTTAAAATATTTAAAAACAAACAATAAAACCTTAGTATGAATCCTAAAAAGTACTGGTAACCACTGAAGGAAGACTAAAATGGGGAGGATGTGCTCATGCTTGCGTTAGACTGTTAAAGGTAGAGTGGTGACATTTTTAACCAACTTTAAACATAACGTCTGGCTTGCACCAATATAAAGTGCAAGTTTAAAAACAATGTCCGTTTTGATGTCAAGGTTTAAGAAAGGTGTTTTTTAAAAATGGCTGCAGGGAGCTCATGTGCAAACATCATGACCTCAGCTTTGCTATCATTAAAATGAAAAAGTTATGGGCCATCCGAGTTTTGATGTCCGTCAGACACTCCAGCAATACATTTAAATAGCTGGCAGCATTTCTTTTCAGTGGCAGATAGATTTGTGAGTTATCTACGTAGAAATGGTGGGAGATACCATATTTTCTTATAGTAAACCATAAGGGGAGCAGATACAAAGTAAAAAGGATAGGCCCAAGAATGGAACCTTGGGGACGCCATATGAAAGGGGGAATGGACGAGATGAAAAGCCTATCCCTGACAGTTAAGACCACTAAGGTGTCTGTAATACCCACACAGTGCTCCAGGCGAGGGTTAAGAATGCTGTGATCCACAGTGTCAAAAACTACTGTGAGATCTAAAAGCATTAAAATTGCAAAATCACCAAAGTCTGTGGTTAGTAATAGATCATTAGACACTCTTAAAAGTGCAGCTTTAGTGATGTCTAGTGCTTTATGCCACACTGGCAGACTTCAAGAATGCCATGTACATTTAAAAAAAGATTAATTGCACAAATACTCCCTTTTCAAGAACTTCTGACTTGATTTGCCACAAAGGAGACATGTCAAACTCAAGTCCACAACAATTATATCTGGCCCATGATACTATATTTAATTTTCATATTAACCTGCCCGCTGGTATACACCACACACACCAAACATACTACAAATCCCTGAATGCACTACGGTTGTCGGCAAGTCAATCAATAGCGTCAGCGCTTCTGCCTGCTCCTCTGTAGTCAGATATTTTGTATACTTTGATTAAGTAACTCTAATAAACAATAGGCTAAATCTTAGATGAGATACTACAGAGAACGGGTGGAAATATAGTTGATTAATCTCATTTAAAAAACGATGAATAATACATTTATTAGTAAGTTGCTTGCACGTATTAATAAATAAAATGCACAATTTTAATAACTGGCGAGGTGCATTCACGTCCTCCAGCCTTTCAACATGTGTCGCTGCTGTTGTGTTAAAAACAAGAAAACACATTAAGTTGCTCACATTTAATGTGAAATACACCGTTAGGCTGTAGACTGTTTTATTTTGAAAGAAGACAGAAATGGCTGAATTACTCCTGCCATTTAACAAGAGACATTTAAAATAAATTTTTGTTGATGTTTAAAAACCAATTGATTTGGATATAATATTTAACTTGAAAATATAGTTTTCTGGCTGTTATTGATGCCTGTGAATAAAAACTTTTCATTGGAAATAATTCTGTGAAACTATGCTGATAGAGAGGGAGAGACAAAAAGTAGTTAACGCTGATCTATTTTTAATTTAATCTGTAATTTGAGTATTTTCTATTCTGTTGTTCAGATTTCTATAAAATTAGTAAATAAAATTGTCATAAAACCTCAGATTAAAAGTAGACAGTTTGAATCCTGTTCGGCCCTCGATGGAGACTCCGGCCCAATCTGCCATTGAGTTTGACAACCTAAAGTTTGAAATAATGGAGTTGTTCAACATTGCTTTTTAAAAGCAGGATGGTGCAACACTTTAGGTAAGACTGCTGTTTATAATTTTATGGATGTTGGTCCAATAGTTTCCCAGACTCCTTTAAAACGGCGTGGTTGGACAACGTCTGTGGGACAGCCTGCTGGTTTCAGTTGTGCAATAATTTTCGTTAAACAATAAAGAACCAGACTCAAACTGATCCAAAAAGGCAGATTAAGTGATGGCAACTGATAGGTGAAACGAGAGATGGGAGACGTATACCCTAACTGCCTGCTGCAATCTTGTCAACATAAAAGTGCAGAAAATTTTCACACGCCTCATTGGAGGAGTGGGGAAAGTTTCACAAGGAGTTCAGACTGTTGCATTCCTAATATCAGCTACTTATGAACCAAAGGCAACGTCAGAAGCAATTCAGAAGTATTTATTACTATTTGAACGATAATTGTAGAGAAGAAAGAAATCAAGAAGTCTTTCCTGGGCTAAGGAGAAAAAAGACGAGAAAGATCAGGACTGTTGAGTCCAAAGTCCTCTTTTATGCTGAAAGTAAATATTGCATTTCATTAGGAAATGAAGGTCCTACAGCATGGAGGAAGACTTGAGATGTTCAGGAACCAAGGTGTTGCAAGTCTTCTCTAGGCTGTGGTGATTTGGGGGAACATTTCATCAGCTGGTGTTGGTCCACTGTTTTTATCATGTCCAAAGTCAACACAGCCTTTTACCAGGAGATTTAAGAGCAGTTCATGCTTCCATGTGATGGCAAGCAGGATTTAGCACCTGACCAGATCCCCATTGACTCTCTATGGGGTATTGTCAAGAGGAAGATGAGAAACACTCGACCCAAAAATACAGGCAGTTTGAAGGCCACTTTCTAAACAACCTGGGCTTCCATAACACCTCAGCAGTGCCCGAGGTTGATCGCCTCCATGGCACAGGGGTAGTTATTCATTGTAAAATGGCCGCAAACAAGTATCGGGTGTATGAAAGAACATTCTTGGGCATTTCTGTATTGTAAATAAGGAAATACTATTTATATTTTTTATGTATTATAAATAAATAAATTATGATGTAAAAAAAAAAAAAATGTATGGATATTTTGGATTTCCTGAGCTATAATGTTTTATTAGACTGCTGATTCATTTTCCTCTTATTAGATTGACCATGGTAGAAGGTCAATATAATGTAGTATCGTTAAATGTCAGTTGTCATGTGCCTCCATGTCTTCAAAACATCATGTAATAGTTCATGGCAGGTTCAATGGGCAGACATATCTCCACGGTTACCTATGTCTATAATATAGGCCAATTAATGTTTGCGTCACATGGAGAATTATGTCCTCTTATTTCCCATGTAAAAACACACCCTTAATGCAGCGACTAAGATAGTGTCCACAAATGTCCACAGACCCTACATGCGCGCAGAAGTACACTCAAAGTTTTAACCTTCTATGGATTTCATAAGTGCCATCCATTATATTTTTGTTGCAGTCCCTGCCTTTCCTATAATTAATGTAAAAATATGTTCTATTGTTATCTCTTCCATTGTTCTTATTCATGTTTTTTTATCCCTCGCCACTCCTGAAGTGACGAGAGATATGTGAATTGGTTCCGTCCCCTCCGCCTGTCAGTATGTCATATTTCCAACCCATAACTAAAATGGTAATATATTTTTTCCATAAAATGCTTTACAAACAGTAACCCAGTACTGAAATGGTACCTTTTTTCTATTTAGGGATTTTTGTTTTCTTTTTTTTAACCTTTTTCATAGTGACAAACAGGACTGGATTGTCCTTATTTTCACAAGTCACAACATTTGTTTCAGTGGTTTCAAGTTGAATTTGGCAAATTCTGTCAGTGATTTCAGAAATTGTAGCACATTAGTTTTAGATTAGATTTAACTTTGTTAAAATGCAACTGTTGCTTGGGGATCCAGAGTATTGCATTGTTATTGTTTTTGACATGTTTGTCTGATTTCCATCCTGACATAATTTCCAGCTTCACAGAATGCAAATGCAGACTTTGCAAATTTTGATGCATTTCGGAGCACTTCTGGGTCAACGGGTGGTTTCCCCTCAACCCAAAACCGATGCCTTCCCTCAAATACCGGTAGAACAATACCTTTTCACTGTATAGAATCCAAATTAGTCACACATGAAGACATTCACACAAATAATTCTCTGTACACACATATTGATATTGTACATATATATTAAACACTTGGTGCAGTTCAATATATGGCATGTGTACATGGTATTCATTATGCAGACGCACTAGAAGCATTTCTCCATTTATCACTTAAGCCACCACTGTTTTAACCTAAATATAAAAGTTAATTTCACCATTTTACAATTTTATCATAATTGTGAAGGTCATGCAGGGTACGCATCGGTGTGTTAAAATGACAGACACTTTATTTTTAAATCTGCTATACACCAGAGTAGTAAACACAGAAGTGTACACTTCATAAATTTGAAAAATAAAGCCTGACACTATGCATTCATTACGAATCCGTATAGTAATAGAATAAATGCAACACAACAGGTGTATTACATCTTTAGTATTTTTACCAAACCGTGTTTGTTTCTGTAGGAAAGTCAATTGTCAAGGTTTTAAGTACAACAGGAATACAGATGGGCAATGGATTTCGCATGTTGTAAATTTCACCCAATCTATGCTTGGGGAAGAGAGCTGGCATTTTTAGTTTGATATATTATGGTCTTAAAAAATATAATGGAGGCATAATGTTCTCATTTGATATGTTTTGGAACTACCTGGTTTTTGCCTGAGCATTCTCCACACACCCTTACAAAGACCCTGACTCTCATACATGAACACATTTGTGCATTGTCTTGGGAAAACCTTTCTTGCTTAAGTGCCCTCTGCTGGCTTTGTACTTCTTAATGCAGAGCTGTGCAGGACCTCTTAAGTATTGCTTATAGCTTGATGGATAAAGGTTTCTTTTGTTGTGGCTTTCTAAGATAATCCCTTTCTCACAGAAACTGAAAGACTGTTATTCATGACCTAAGCTTTCGTTCCTATCTAATGCATTTTTCATGCTTTGCTTTAGCAACAATTAATTTATTCGGGCTTCAAGCTTTTTCAATTTTTACTCTTGTTGACTCCATTTGTTTCTTAACCACATCTTACATTACCCAATGTCTCCCTCCCTTTATTTATTTTTTTTTTTTGCTGCCAGCATTTAGCCTGCTCCATTTCAGCTGCAGTATGGGTGAGTTTGCCACCGCACTGCTTTTCCAGGCTGCACACAGTAAGTCTCTTTTGGTTTGCACACTCAGCAGCCTTCATCCCTTCCCATAAACTCTAATCCTCCTCCCTCTTAGTGTGTCTCAGCATGTAGCTGTATATGACTGCTTAAAATATAGCGATAATGAAATAGCGATGCAAAAAAAAGGATCACAAATCACAAGGATCACAAATTCTTTGCTGCATCCAATATTGAAAATCAATATCAAAGTTTTGTCCTTTTTTGATTAATCCCGACATAATGTTTTTGTGATGTATAACAGGTAAAAATCTGGTTGAACATGGCCAACCTCTTTTTACAGAGCAGTAATTCATACAGTCCAGATGGCAGAAAAAAAATGGCATCGATCATGTTATTTTTTTCTTTTTCACTGTTTATACGTTTTCGGTTAGCTTACTTTTTAATTCCCTTGATCAACAGTATGATTAACTCAAAGAATTGAGGCAATTAAGAAAGGTGCTTCTCTGCATACATGTGCCTCTAACACAAATAATTGCTAATCTTATGTTTCTTAGGTTCATAGTCTAAAGGAGGATCAGCACATTGCAGTGTTGCAGAGGACGTGTTTTACAAGTGTTTCTATCTCTCCCACACTCTGGATTATAACAAAGGAATTCCAACCTCATCCTAACCAGCTTTTTTCTCCATGCGGATTTATAACTCACTCCTCAGTCTTTTAAAAATGTTACTTAAACCCTGCCGATAGATACGCAGCCCTGGCTGACCTGGATAACATGTTAATCATGGGCAAAGTAAACTTCTCCTGACTAGCCTGTGTCCTAGATCATAGTTGTGGATATAAAGAGTGGCCAAAGAAAGCACTTGACACAGCTAAAAACATGTATTTTTTTTCCGAATACAGGGAAAGACATAGTCTCCCTTAAAACAGGGTTGTTGACATTTTCTATCAAAACCCTTATTCAAACACTAAACATGATTGGCCTTCTTGTTGGAAAGAATCTATTTTTGTATTGCGTTCATTACCAAGTTTTAATGTCTCCCGGTCAGAGTTATGGCATTCATTTTTTTGGGAGTTAGGGAGTGTTGGGATTAGGTTACTTAGGTCATTTAATAAACTGAGAATTTCCTAACATTTATTCCCTATCATTTTCCATAGGTTGAGTATGGCAGCCATCTCCGGACCTTTTGACTGTGTCTGAAACTAAATGTACCTCTGTGATTGACCGTCTCAAGATGGATTGAACCCAGCCAGGTTATCTTATTCTTCTATTGTAGGAGGTACTATTCCAGGAGGAGGGACCTCAACCACAGCTGCAGCGTCAGGAGGGGGTAGTTTGCTTCAGAAGCAGCCAGCAGTAGGGGACCGCTATGCTGCTCTTGCTGAGCTTTATACAGTCTTCAGCTCTTCAACCCCTGCCACAGATGTTTACAAAACCAAAAGCACCTCACAAGGGTGAGACACTAAACACACAAGCTTGCTATAATGGGTTCAAAAAATTCAACTTCTTTAGTCTGTTTATTAATCTAAAAGACCTAAACCTACAAACATACACCCTTCACACTCCCATCAATTACTCTTGTTTTTCGCTGAATTTGTTTGATTTAGGACTATGTTCGGCACAGAGACTGGTGTGTCAACAGCACAAGCACAACAAGCTTTACCGGGTATGCCTCAGGTTTTCGGAGGTGAGTGAATCTACAGGCTGTTTTCTGATCAGCAAATAAATAGATTGATACTTAATTTATCTTAAGAGAAACTACAGATTTAAACATGCCAAACCACCAATATAAAATATTTAGAGCATGTATATCTGTGTACATGTATTATAAATATCAAATGTAAATATAACATGTACATAAGTATTCACAGCCTTTCCTCATTATTTTGTTGAAGAACTTTTCGCACCAATTACAGCCTCAAGTCTTTTTGAGTATGATGCTACAAGCTTGGCAGACCTATTTTTCAAGAGCTGTGAATACTTTCCGAATGCACTGTAAGATATACAGTGCATTCAGAATGTATTTGGAGCAGTGAGCAGGCCCTTTGAAGCACCCATGGAGTATATTGAGTTCAGGGTCTTCCTCAAGGACCCTAAGACACGTAGACCTGCTGCGGCTTTTCAGGCCACCTGCCACACTTATTTTGGAACTAAAGCCCCCTTGAATTGTGAGCAGGAAGTTAGTGACGAGCAGGAAGTTAGTAACGATCAGTTTAGATTTTTGTCCAATAATGTTGAAAAAGTTATCCACAGGATATCCTTGGAGATTTAAAAAAGTGGAATGGGGAGATATCACTGACATTGGAGGTCATGATGTTGAACTTCCCACCTTGAATCATATTTGGTGACTTGATACCTCTCTCCAACAGGCCAGTCAACTAATCCATTTGTAGATGCTGGGTTTGCCCCAGCAACAGCTTCCACCAACCCATTCCAGAGTAATGGCAGAGCAGCACATATGGCAGCAGCAGGTGTGTTAATATCTATGTGTGTTTGTAAATGTACAGAACATACAGTATATACAAAACCCAGTCAACTAGCTAAGGCACTACAATAGTGCAGATTAATATATTATATGAAAATTCTGGCATTGTATCTTTTATTATTTGGTAAACTTGCTTTCACACTCAAAGCGGTAACCTGGGCTGTGTCAGACCACACTGCTAAACACAGAAATTCAATCAAAAAGGGTTGTAATATAGTTTATAATTTTTTAAACTCCATTTTTATCTTTAAACAAATGGTACAAAACAAAAATACAAATGGATTTGGTCAACTTTCCATTTATTCAGGCATTATGTTGATGGAAGTACATGTCAGTTCAATTTCTGATGGCAGATTTTGTTGGGATGCCACAAACTTAATACATTTTTCCCAGTTTTCTGTAATATTGTCAATTTATAAATTCAGGAAATATAGAATCTTTCCATGTTTTGAACATATGTTACAATATTCATTTGATCCGCCTCTGTTTTATGTTCAGGCTGTAGCCATTTTCGTGTTACAGCTTTCTTGCTGGCATCCAATAAGATCTTGAATAGATAATTTATTTTCATTGGCTGGATAATGAGCAGCAATATTACCCAACTAGATTGATGAAAATGAGAATTGATTTTGTCACCAAATTGATTTTGTCTAGACCTGCATCTTTACTATGCCAAATTGAAACTTATGATATCTGATACTCCGTATCAAACCTACTTGACCGGGTCCTTTTGCAATAGGATGATAACAGAGACTGGTCTAAAGAACAGTTTTGGTATGCCGTCTTTGACAATTTTCACTTCCACCTTTCTCACCTTTCCATCAGCACGAGGAAAGGTTCTTGTGATTAGTCATGTAGGCCACTCATGTCTTTTGACTAGGTTGTCTTTCAGCAGGATTACATATCCATCTTGCAGATTTGGTCACTCCGTTCTCCACTACTGTCGACCCTGGAGGCCGCTGAGGTACTCTCTCCTCTATTTTTCCCAGAGGGTGTTGGCCAAACTTTGAACTTGCAAGGGCCTTTTGCTGCTTGTGTGAAAGAGTGAACTATGTGTGCGAGTCGGGCAGCAGCTCTGCAGAGTGACTTCCAACTCAAAAACCACTCGAAGCTTGCATTGTCGAGCTGAGGTGAAAAATGTGTTGCGCAAGTTACAACTTCTGGATGTAACTCCACATCCAATGTGGGATCAACTAGATCGAAAACTCTCTGCTGCAACTGACACTGTCGTTGTCGTTGTCGTCGTAGTTCCATTGGCTTTTGTTGGTTGAACGTCGGATTCGTTGCACTCTGCTGTGGACGTACACGTAGAACCGCCTAGGGTCGTTGAATATATAGCCGAGTATCACCTTGCTATCTGTAAAAAACCTGATGTCATCAAACTGGATATTCAGCTCTGTGGACATAGCCGCTGCCACTTCCACTGCTAGAATGGCTGCACAAAGTTCGAGCCTTGGGATTGTGATGTCGGGCTTTGAAGCCAGCTTTGCTTTGCAAAACAGGAATCCAATTTCACTATCTTTCACTTTCAATATTCTGTGCCTTTCAGGTAGATGACGGCAGCAATTTCTTTAGTTGATGCGTCACAAACTAAACAGATCTCTTTTCTTTGAGCTGCGGAAACTGGGACCGAAATATTGACTCTTGGGATTTCTAACCCATTAAAATCTTGAAAAGAAGTGCACCATCTCTGCCACTTCTCAAGCTTTTCCTGGGTGAGTGGTGCATCCCATTGACAAGTATCAACAGTTAATTCTCTCAAGATAGAGCGACCCCGAACACTGACTGGAGCATCAAATCCTAGTGGATCAAATAAGCTGTTGGCAGTGGATAACACACCACGATGTGTAAAGGGTTTTTCAGAGGCAGTAACTCAGAAGTTCAGCATATCTATAGCAAGGTCCCATCCAAGATCCACACTGTGCTGTAGAGGAGTTATGTAATGTCCTACATCCAGATCTTGCAGGTTCGTGGCCAGGTCTTCAGTCGGGAAAGCTCTCATAACCTCATTGCTGTTGGATCCAACCTTATGCAGTCTGAGATTGGACTGATCCAACATGTCTTGTGCGCCTTTTGACACTTTTATAACTTCCTCTGCGCTTGGAAAAGATTATAGGCCATCATCAACATAGAAATGTCGATGTATGAACTTTAGGTCCATATTCCTCTTCACACTCTATGGCCGTCTTCTTCATTCCATGCATGTACACAGCTGACGAGGGACAGTTTCGAAACACATGAATTCTCGTACGATACTCCAAGACTCTGTCATTAAGTTGGTGGTTGTGGAACGACAAGAATCTGAGGTAGTCGCAATGATCGTTGGACATATGTCATTACAGCTACTGGCACAGGAGGAACCCCAGCAAAGTGTTGTTAAGGTCTGGACCCTGTAAAAGCACATCATTGAGTGCTATGCCCTTGTACTTTGCGCTCGTGTCGAAGACAATCCTTATTTTCCCCGGTTTCTGGGGGTGGTAAACACGAAGCTTGGTAAGTACCAATACTCCTTGTCACTCTCAGGGGGAGGAACTAACTCAGCATATCCATTTCTGAAGATGTCCTCCTAAAATCTACGAAATGGTGCTTCCATCTCCTCTTTTTATTAAGGGTACAGCCGAGTGACGCCAGTCAGCTGAGGGCTAGCTCTTTCTTATTTGGCAAGAATTGCCTTGGAGTACGAAATGAAAGAGGAGCCACCCAGCTGTTAGAAAGCTGCACTCGATAAGGGTTGGCAGTGGCAGGTGATGTTCCCCATCAACTGACTCAACCATGAATCCAATTGCCCTTCTTCCAGCAGTAACTGTAATCCCTGACCACATTTTTAAGGTGTAGGGAGAAGTGGAATTCTGGCTGATTAACATGTCAAATAATGCTGATCGCGCTTGTGACACTTGGATTTTGTCATCAAGAATCACACATGTCTTCCTATTTTGTTCAGGGTGTCCCTTCGGATAGACGTAGACCAGACAGATTTTCAAGCAAGACTTGCCTTGTAGACCATTACCACGGACCGCTGTGAATGAGGAAGTCGTTACATCTGGAGTGTGTTCAGCTCTCTCAATACCATGTTCTGCAGTAGGTGCATTGGAACGCATAGAGAAGGAAGCTGGTCCTGCATGGAGCGCTGAGATGCGTCGGTCACTGTCACACAGCTTTCAGTCTGCAAGTGATTTTTCACGAAAACCTCAACACTTCTTGAGTGAATGAGGTTTGGTTCGGAAAGGACACTGTCTATCTGTATCCATGACAGTCCCTTTAGGGGAATCTGATGGATAGGGGTTTCCCACCTCAGTTTTACGTACCGAAATTGAAGGTTTGATTTTGCTTTGTTTGGATGAAGACACGTCGCCTTTGAATAAAGCTGAGTTGGAGGTAGATAAAGCAAAACAAAGATCATTTTTCATATCTGCTTAGTGGTACACAAAGTATACGAAGACTGAGAAAGGAAGGTATGGGACAAGATGCTCCCTCTTGTAGCGAAACCCCACAGCTATCCACTGTTCTTGGGGGTTGTGAGGCAATTTCTCCATTATGGGGTTTATTCCCCGTGCTGTGTTGAGAAAAGTCCTGGTAAGAAACCCTCACTCTTTGCCGCTTCAATCTCCACGAGAAGATCTCCAAGTTCTTGAAGCTTCTGGTGCTCTCTATTTGACAGCTTTGGGAAGCGGTCCGATCTATTGAAGAGAGAAGCTTCCTATGCATCCGGAGAGCCTTAGCACTTGTCCAGCCTCTGCCAAAGCATGTCCATCGCAAAGTCATGGTGCAGAAACTCCCCATCAAGCCACTTAATGAGCAGGTCCAGTTCTTGGCACGGTTTGAGATTTAGCCCCTCTTCAGTATTGTAAAAGCTAGATTTCCAGGACAGATAACTAGCAGGCTGGTTATCAAACACTTAAAGAGACAACTTAGTCAGATACATCTGGGGCCTCTGATCGTGGGTGCCCGGATACATTCACATTTGTATGAATGGATGCAGCATCTGTGTTTTTATTCTGAAAGAGCTGATTCTGAGCAGCTGAGGGATCTGACTGCTGCGGCCCTGTAATGATGACCTTCATTGTCTAAAGGGTGTTTGTTCTGTGGCATGGGTGCAACCTCTGTTCCTTCATTAACTAGGGCTGAAGCATTACTTTGATTTCAAGAAAAATACCGTACAGTACTGAACAGTACTGAACGTACTGTTCAGCTATCTGTATAGCTGAACAGTATATCTGTATATGATATGAACAGATATCTGTATATCTTCATTATATATATATATAAATTAGAATAAATAAAAATTATATATATATATATATATATATATATATATATATATATATATATATATATATATATATATATATATATATATAAATTCTTCTTGCCTATATATATATATTTATATATATATATATATATATATATATATATATATATATATATATATATATATATATATATATTTATATATTTATATATCCCTCATGAGTTTGATCACTCTTTGGCCATGGTGAGAGAGAGTGGTCTTACTATTCTAACGTGTTACTATCAAGCCTGTATTTTTATTTCTACCCCTCTCCACCCTATTTGCATTATACCAAGAGAAACCTGAGTCTCTGCTCATCCCTTCATGCAAATAAGTTACTGGGACACCCGGACGGGTATAAAAGAGGGATGAAGCGCTGCGGCTTTACTCTCACTTTTTACTCTTTTGGTTTTTACTCTTCTGCTTTGCTCCCTCTTCTGCTTTCTCTTCTTTCTTCACTTCTTGCCTTCTTCTTCTACCTATATTGTCACTTCTTTATTCTTCAACTTTGCCTTTTTTTTTAAGTCGTTTGCTTTTCGACTTTCGTTGATTTTTCACAGTTCAGTTATACTTCGTATTCTGAACTGAGGGTTCATTGAGCCTCACAACCCTGAGCTCAGTAACGGCATGCAAACATTTTTTTTTACTTCTGTTTGAACATGCTCCTATGAGTCAATTTGTAATCCCTTTACTTTCAAGACTGTTAGCTGTAACGGTCAATTTCCTTCAGGAGTTTCGCGAAGCCTGCGACTCCCTGGAGCAAAGTTTCTGCTCCCATTTTTGCATCCTGCAACAAGGAAGTTCGGTGCCTGGTCCATCTCTTGTCCAGCCAGACGTGTGTGCCAGGCAACCACCAGTCTCCATACGGCAGCGACGACAGGGTCCTGTAAAGAAGAGACCTCACGTGACCTTGAGAAGTTGCCTTTCGTCCAAGCGAGGTGAAACTGCTTCGATCGACTGCAGCTCCCATTCCACGGACGTGATTGTTGACCAGCACCAGTAAGATCGTTCTATCATGCTCATTCATGATCTGGGGTTGATGCAAAAAAATCTAAGTTGCATTCAATTTTATCGTGCCTTTATCAATGATTAAGTTTCAGAGAATTCAAAACCGTCAATAATCCCTCTCTTATCACCATTACCTATTTCTCAAACTCCCAGCTTTTGAAGAATCAGCCCACACACACACACACACGCGCACATCTGTATATACATTAACCTGTTTATCCCCATCATTATCAGTTATCCATATTTATCCTGTTTTGTTTAGTGTGTAGTTGAATAAAAATATTCATATTTAAGCATAACAGGTGTCCTGTCTTTCCTTCTTGAAGAGAAATGAGAGTACTTTGTAAAAGAGTTCATGACTTTCAGATGTGAGAATTTTAAGTTTAATGAAATTAAGAATTGATCAATCTTGATCAAGGACTGTACGACATGTTGACTGCAATGGCCTGGGTTCAATGAAATGATCAGCTTCCATTGAATATTGGGTTTATTGACAAAATCTATTTGCAATAACCAAATCAGACAAGAGTAGTTTTGATAGCTAAATACAATATATATCATGTCCACCAAGATGGCTGCCCAGGTTCTGCCCTGGCTGGTGCTTTTTCTGTTTTTATTTTGTTCAGTCCTTGACTCTCCTTCAGTGATCACATTCACCAGGGAAGAACTTTTAAGCATTCGGGGAACTACCCCTCAAATCTTTCCACTATTTTGGACCAAACCGCAAAGTTTGGTTGAACTTTTGGTCGGAGGAGCAGCAGCTCTCTACGGGTAATACAGGAGACACAAAGTTGGTTTAAATGCACAGCCTAATTCCAATTAGATTCTGAAAAGACTTCTAAAAATAGCATGTAAACACCCTTTTCCGAATGGAAATAAACTTTCTGCATTTCAAAACTTCAAATTACCCGACTGTAAAACAGAAGACACAGCAATGATTGGCTTAATCAAGGATGACAATGAGTCCATATACAGACAGGAGTTGGAACATCTGGCAATCTGTTGCGTTCAGAACAATCTGGAGCTGAACACAGTCAAAACCATGGAGATAACAGTGGATTTCAGAAAAATGATTCTAACTCTGGTCCGCATTGCCATCTATAACACTACAGTGTCGGCTTGGAAAATTTCAGGTGTCTTGGATCCAACATCTCCCAGGACCTAAAATTTACCCAAATGTCAACATCATCATTAAGATGAGCTGGCGCAGAGGAAGTACTTCCTGCGCCAGTTCAGGAAGTTCAACCTGCACTACTAGCTGCAGATCCATTTCTACATGGCAAAAATCTAGTCCGTTCTCTGCACCTTCATCACTGTCTGGTTTGGATCTGTCACCAAACTAGACAGGAAGAGACTCCAGAGGATTGCCAGAACACCATAGAACATCTTTGGGGCAACCTGCCATCCTTCCAAGACCTTTGGATGTCCAGGACCAGAATGCGGGCTAGAAGTATTTCTGCTGAGCTATCAAATTCTGAACGTGGTCTGTTCCAACTTTTTCCCTCCGGCAGACTCTACAGGGTTCTGCAAGCAAGGACATCTTGCCATGTCAACAGCTGCTTCCCACAGACCATCACACGGAAGAACAATTAAAACAATCCACTTACAGTCAATAAAGTAGGACGCCATAAATCTAATAAATTCCTACTCTACTGTGGTCTTACTGCGTACAACCAATGCACACTTAGGCATGTTTAGACAAGGCACTTTCACTTTTATGATCATCATGTTCATTTACTTTATGCAATTTATAAATACTGGCTAATATTGGACAATGTTTATTCTCCTGCACAATTGCATTATTATGCGTTTATTTGCACCATCTGCAGTTATATCCCCAATTCTTGTAATACACGTATATAGATCAAAATGTTATTGTGTAAGCATTTTGAGAACATGGAGATATTCCTTGTATGTTAATAAATACTTGGCCAATAAAGCTGAATCAGCATTAAGACTGGTAGTATAAACGTCGCCTATTTCTTTGTCTGTTAAATGAAATGCCTTTTTGTTTTCGTCCTCACTTCTTTGTTGTTTTAGTTGTCAAAACTCTTATCACTTAATGATATTGCTTTCTATGTAACTGCTAATACTAAAAGCATTGTCTGTATATCTGCTTTTCCTTAGTTGTTGTGTGAAAGATCCTATGACATGTAACATTTTGTCAGCATAGTGATAACTCTAATATAAAATCAAGCAAGAGGTTGTCATATGCCTTATGGTTTCTTGATAGGGCTTTTTAACCAGATAATTTCCTCTTTTGTTACAGTCTCCTTTGGCACAGGCTCCATTAGCATGCCAGCTGGATTTGGGAATGCTGCAGGGTACAACTTCCTCACCAGCTTTAGTGGAACTTTCCAGCAGCCATTTCCAGGCCAGTCCCACTGCCCTCAGCCTCCTGCATATTCTCAGCAACATAATGGTATGTCTTTGTGTCTAACTCATGAAGACCATGATGTATCTACAATAATAACTGCTAACATTCAAGCTTGCATCCGTCACATTAATCCTGTTAAAAGTACTTAAAAATATCCTCTTGAACAGGAGTGAATAACTCCTCGACTTGTCTTTCAGGTGGAGGATACCCACCTTTCGTCCAGGTCAAGCCTGTGCTGACTCCTTTCGGACAGATGGCTGCACCTAATGTCTCTAGCAACCCTTTCCTGGTTAGTAAAAACTATATAAGTCAGACAGTAACCTCCCACCAAATTTTAGTTTCATTGAATGACAATTGTTTACATTGACAATTGTCAGCTTTTGATTTGAAAAATCACAAAATGATTGAGTAAAGCTTAACATGGTTCCTTATAGAAATCTGTTTTCTTTTCTTTTTTTGTTCATTTTATGATAATTTTTGCTGCATTTAACCCTGCATACTTTTTGTGTATTTTGTTACATCAACCTCAGATCCTATAATATGCTCATAAACGGGTGTTAAATTCTTATACGGCGCATATCGGTGACAAAAGTATCCCACTAATAATCACTACAATTTCTGACTACTGACATCACAGCATAAAACAAAGTTGTACATTATTAGGCTTCAATTCTGCCATCATGTCTTCAAAATTAGAGTTAAATTATTTTGCTAATTTTAATCTTTTATATTCTTTTTTGTTCAAGAAGGAAAAAATGCATGCTTCTGAGAATACCTTTTTATTGAAAAAATTCAATTAAAAATGTATTTTTAATACATTTTTTATTGAATATCTGTCACCGATATTTTTAATCTAATACTGTAAAAAAATATATAATTAAAGTGCAATGCTATCCTACATATCCAAGACTGTTAATTTAAAAAATCTAAAAAAAATCTACCTAGCTTTTAGTATGTGGAAAAACAAAAAAGTTTGTAATTTTGTAAAGAATAGACCATTACGTATATAAGCTGGCATTTTAAGTGCATAAATCATGAAAATATTTAATAGTTATCATCAGTACTCATATTAGTTGAACACTCAAAGAAGATGGGTGTTTCTCTTGATGAAATAAGGCACATGGATTGTGAATTTTTTCTGACTCTCGGTTGTGTTTGTTTATTTTTTCAGCAGGGTGCAGGTACATCTGCACATTATTCAGCTGGAGGGTCCTCAACGAATCCCTTCTTATAACTAATCATTCAATCAGCTCCAATAAAGTGTCAACAACTAGCGCGCTTGCACCTATTGCACTGTTCTGTTTCCCAAGTAGCTTTATAAAGAGAAGGTTTGTTAAGATTTGTATTTTCTATCGCAATTTTGTCACAGATGGAAAGAGGGGATAGACCAATCATGATGACAGTGTCTATGTCTGCAAAATGATCTTGGTCGCAAAGGGAGAGGTTGATCCCTTTAACCTTTGAACTGGCCTATACTGAACCATAATGTATATTCAGACTAATTGAAAACTAAGTTATGCATACAGTAAGTCCCATTAATTTTACTGCAACTCTGTACATATTTTCCTTTAAGAAATTAAGCTCAGTGTTCATATCAATGTTTGCATAAACATGACATATGATAAGTCAGAACTGTTGCTTGTATTAGCTAATGGTTACTGCCCCTCATTTATTTGTGAAGAACTCAACTGTTTATTTATGCAGAATCCTTTTTAGGTAAACTGTTCTCATCAAAGAAAAAATACTATTTTGTTGGTAAGAAATGAAAAAGATGAATCACTTCTGCCTCAAAGGTTGGCAAGAGACTACTTTTTCTGCTATCTCCTGTCCTTCTGACAGAGCCCCAATGCCTTTGAATAACACAATTAAAGGGGAAACAGAAATGGCTGATGAGCTGCAAACAACTTTCAATGATAATAGTAAATAATTAAGTTAATATGTAAATGTATACAGCATATTCATTAAAATAATGACAAAAACGACCGAACCATGCATCGATATGAATATGTTGTTTATTTGGTTTGTATTACAATGTTATTCATGGTATTGAAGTCAGGAATTTGACAATTTTATTATTATTTAAATTTTTTTTTTGAGGGTGGGATTATAAAACAAGTAAACAAAAGTTTAGCTGGAGCTGTTGTTTCCCCGTGATTTCCAAATGGTAAACAGTCCCCGAAGTGAAAATACAACAGCAATGATTGAGAAGTAGCTGGCGTAAATGGTGAACTGGAAAAAAAACAAAGACAAAGTGGACATATAAAAACTTCTAACACTTACAGAAACCATGCTTTTTTTTTCCTGATCTGACTTCTCACCTGGGGAATGATGCTCAGACCAAGAGCTCTACTGTCAACCACCACAGATGTAATGATTGTTTGTAAAGCCAAGGCACCAAAGGTGTTTGCCGAAAAGACCATTGCATGTCTTTCCATCGAGAGGTCAGCTGCAATTTGGTACCTAAGACAAATGTTTTGTTTATTATAATGTCAGCTTTCCCATTCTATCTGCCATACAATTAGGTATGGATTGTGGCTAAAATAGCCCTGTTATTTTTCATCCTGCTTACATGGCTATTGTTATCAGCAGCATGTATAGGCATTTGAAAATAACATAACCAGTGTAGCATGCCCATATGTTGCCAACAAAGGTCATGAGGAACAGTGTTGCTGAACCTAGTCCGGAGAAACCTCCCAGGGCCAGCTCTCCCCATTGCTCCCATCTCACCTCTGTGAAGCCTATACCATAGGCTGTAGCTGCACCTGCAAGTTATATTTAAGATTATTGCAGAGATGAATAAGCATGACAGTTTGAGATCAGTCACCAACAGCTGTAAGTAATTTTGCCTTTATCAAATGATATATGGCATGCTATCAATATATAATATTGACTATACTCTGCACAGGAAACCATTAAATTTTGCTACTTACCCAACAGGTTAGACACTGCCTCCACACCTCCATTGTAGATGCTGAAGTTCTGAGAAGGTTCTATGTGCTCCCACAGCACCTGCAGGTTGAAAAGCTATGATCATTTGAGACATGATATGGAGCTCTCCTTTGAGGAAGCTAGACCTCGGTTTATTTTATTTATGTGCATTGTGCCAGATATTTCTAATAATGTAATGCATGCATGCATTCAAACGTCATAGATATGAAAGATGAAAAAAATCCAGGTTATGGTTGAAGTGCTAGGAGTGGGATATGTACAATGCACATATTGTACATATCCTAAGGAGTTCTTATGGCTATGGCTGAGATATGCTGAGTGTCAGTGGTTTTCGATTTTAAATAGGGACCGACCGCCAGAAAATACACTGCACAAAGTAGGTACAGTGTTATAATAATAATAAGGTATCCTTTAGTCATCACATACGGCCTTACACTGCAACATTATTAAATTATTTCTCTGCATTTGACCCATCCATGAGGGAATGGAACTGGACACCTTCTGAACTTCTGATTGAGAGACGGCCGCTCTACCAACTGAGCTACAGCTGCCCGAAAGTATGAAAAAGTATCCCAGTTTCCTCTAATTTTTGGGCATCTATTACTTAACAGTACATTAAGGCAACTAGAGTAAACATTATATACATTTTTAAAAAGGTAATTTTGTTCGATAAGGTCACATTAAACAAAAAACTTGAGCTTCAATTCATAACCTGATGACCTCCAGAATATTCTTGATGAGAGCAAAATTCATGTTTATCTCCATTTTGGCAAGAAATCCTGGCTGTGAAGGAGCAAAGCTTCCCTGGTTATTAAACTGCAACTTCCATGCCTGACCCTAAGTATAACATTCAAGTCAAGTTGATTGCACCAACACAGATCAACTGTTTTTGAACCAAACACTTTCTAATCTCAGGTTGATCAACCCAGAACTCAGGTTTAAGGTTAGGTTATATTTCCGATAAGAACTTAGAGTTTGCTCTCTGGAATCCCCTCCAGGACTTTTAGTAATAAGGCTTGGGTGTGTCTAGTCCAGTCTTGATTACTAATAGCCCAGGGGTGCTATTTTGGCAGAAGGAAAATCGTTTGGTGTGGTTTGGGCGGTGGAATAGTTATGGTCTGGGAAGGCATATTTTCCTCGATGGTCTAATAGACTTCCAGGTGATACCAAACAGTACCCTGACTGTTTTTAGGTACTGGGAGGAAATCCTTAGACTCATTGTCAGACCTTAGACTGGTGCAGTGAACATTGGGTTCCTCCTGGATCACGGTTATGCATGGCTTCTTGTGATCACACTGTGTAAGGAGTTCCTGTATGATGAAGGTAGTGATGCCATTGAGTGGTCCTCACGTTCCCCAAACCTGAATCCAACTCAGACCCTCTGGGACATTGGATGCATCAGATGCCTCCACCGTGCACCAAGGACTGTCCAGGAGCTCATGGATGCCTTGATCCAATGGGAGGTGATTCCCCCAGCTCTGTCTCATCAAATGCATGCCCAGATGTTGTCAGGAGTGCAGACAGGCACTCCTTGGAGGCCAATCTGAAATTCCCTCAAGTTGGATCAGCCTGTGATTTCAGTTTGTCACGTTGATTTTGGGTGTGATTTAGAATCCTGTCCTTAATGGGTTAACAATACTGATTAACAGCAAATGCTCTTACGCCATTTTGGGTCCAATTAATTACACATTGTATGTCAATAAAGATTTTCAAATTGAATTTTTCATCATGGAAATACATTCTGTGATTTAAGTGTTCATAAAAAAGATTTGTGCAGTGTCATAAGAAATCCCAGCCTCCTACATAGGTGTTATACATGGGACACAAGATGAATGACATGTTGGAAGAAGCTGGAAGAACTCATCACACACCTTTCATAATTCATAATTGACCAAAATTATACACAAACACAGTGTATCTAAAACATTGCTGTAGTGCAACCAACAGTAACCAACTGATGTGTTGATTGATTTAAGTGACTACACTGCATATCATTAAGTTTATTGTATTGTTTATGTATTTTTTAGCTACTTTATCTGTCTTGCATTTATAGATGGTCCCTGCTTATATAGAGATCAATATTATTCATCCAGTGCAGACTTGATGGGTTATTTTTCATGCAATAGAGATAGACTTGTCGACTATGGTTCTCATCTGGACCAGTAGCCCTCTCTATTTTCTATGTACAACTATATGCTGAATAAGCAGGGACCGTCTACAGTGGACAAGACAGAGAGAGCAAGCTTTTTTCTGTGATGCATTGCAGCCTCATACAAAACAATTCTTCATATCAGTGAACTATTGTTGCTTATATTCTGAAAATATGCTTTTCTCTAATTTTGATGAATTTCTAGTTGTGAAAAATGTCCCTTCAATTACAAATTCACTCTTGAGCTGTAGTGTCAAAGATTTTAGGAAAACACTGTATTGCATTATATAGACAGGTATTTTGTGGTGGTTATACAAGAGAACATGGCCTACACAAATATGCTTTGTATAAATACGGGATTTGTTAACTAATTCACAACACCCACTGAGGTGCTTCTAGTGGTTATGCTACTAAAACTAACCAGTTCCAGTCTCACAACAGTTTATTAAGAAGAAGTTGCTGAAAAATGTCTTTAATAATTATAGAAATTAAATAAAGCTATCTTATTATTGGTATTTACATTCTTACTCCACTAGCAATGCATTTCTCCATTGATGTGAGGAACGATTTTGGTTAAGCTGTACTGCATGTCAGTAAAGATATCATATAATGTTAGTAAAATATCTTGTGACAGTGATTGATTTTCTTTTCCTTTTTCTGGTGTGAAGCCATGTGCCCCTGTATACACAGCCCCACTTGTTATTAGAAAATATTTTTTTAACCTTTATTTTGTGTCTACTGTCAATAAAGAATGAGAATCTAAGACCAGCCAAAACAGAGCGCTTTTATAAAATACCATCCTGTAGGTAATCTAAAGAATTCAAACATTTATGTTATTCATTTAATTAATACTATTTCTGCTTTATGGTCACTGTTAAACATATAATTATGTTTTAATATGAAAGGAAGTGTAACAAACATGAAAGGGTCTGATTAAAGTGTGGCAGAATGCTTGCTTTTGTTTTGCATGCCAAGGCAAGATATCCATTTAGAAGGTCAAGTCTTAGAAGCAAAGAGTTTTATTTGCAGACTACCAGGGATACAGAGTAGTAATTCAGGATTATTTTGAAACCCAAAATTAGAAGATATGACCATAGAACTTTACCAATTGCAAACACCATTTGGACGACAGCTACCATTAATAGTGAGCTTGGCAGGATAGACATCCGAATGGAGGCAGTGTTAAGTTAAGTGAGCCTCCTAGTCACCAGCTTAAAAAGTTCTTAGGATTTTTCTACTTGGGCAAGCCCCTTTGGAACACTATGGATTGGACCCTTTGAATAGTCACTGGTCCAGTACTGCATAGGCGCTACCTGGATCTTACACTTCTCATTTTCCTATTTTTATGTAAAATTTTGTTTGAAGATTGAAACTATTGAAGTAATTCGGTAACCCGTACTTATTTCAATACTTTAATTGCAGCATTCATTTCAGCAATTTTTTTGTTTGTTTTTGTTACTTTAGCAACTGACCTGAACATAGTTGACTGTCTGGTTATAGCCGCAAGTGGCCATGGCCCACCACAATGACCAGTAGAGCAGCTTACTGGAGGAATAACACTGGCAGAAGTCCCTCCACAGCTGGAGAAGTACTCTGCTGCAGTCCTTTACAACCTCAGACTCTTCAAGGTCCTCAATTTTAGACCCTTTTACATCCAATCCATTTTCTGCTTCATTCTTTGTTGCTCCTCTTCCCTCTATATTTTGTTGTCTTACAGCTCCACTTATGTCTTGTGATACAGCTCCACTTATGTTCCCTGTTGTATCCCCACTCCCATGCGCTAGCCTCTTATTTCCTTCTGTTGCTGTTTTTTGTCCATTCTTGTGATGAAAAAACATGCTCTTTTGCGGCATTGGCAGGAGGCAAGAAGTGAGGAAAGCAATGGTGATTAGAACAAGATTAAATACCAAGATGTTGTTATAAGACATGAGGTTAAAGCTGACAAGCAGCTGTCCCAGCGAAGAGCCAACTGTGTACCCCAGGAGCTGGACAGTTCGGCAGTAAGAGGTGGCCATCCGATAGCTCTTCAGATCTACCACACTGTAATAAAAAACATACGTCATGACAATACAAAATTCATTCACCAGATATCCGGCTGTACTTGGGCATACTCTGTCCTTTTGAGTTACAGGACCTGTAGATGTAGGAGAAATAGGCCACCTCGCTTGCTGTTACCACCCCGTAAAAGAACTGCATGGCCTGCATGGCTGGAACACTTTCCATCCAGCGTAGCATTGCTGTGGTGATGAAGAGGGACATGCACTGGAAAACCACCACAGGTTTATAACGCAGCCAGTCAGTCAGCAGGAACACTGGCACCAATGCAGCCATGTAGGAGTACGTCCACACGGGGAAAACTTGGTTGTTTACCTGATGAGATAACACTACAATAGCAACCAAGGAATCATAAGAGACTTCCTCTAAAATGGGGAATGTTGTGATACAAAAGTTATTATAGTTTTGGTTTACAGTAAGTTAAGACTGTATTTAGACTGTATGTATTTAGTTATGTGAGAATTTCTTTTTAAAAGTCACAGAAATGTCTAGGCAAACTGAAACACTGCAGATTGCTCTTTTGGGTGTCCATACCTCCTCTGTTGTGAGATTCTTGTCTGGTCCTGTCAGGTATGGGATTAGGAAAGGCTCCAGGGGTTTAACTGTGCTGAAAAAGCCGTATATGCAGAGTAGAGTTGTGGGGTACTTCCAGTCTTTCATCCATCTGTAAACTGCCTCCATCTTCTTTTGTTTCTCCACTTCTTTCTTTTTAGATCTGTGTTTTCTGTTCCCTGGTATGCTACCTTACATTTGTGGGAACGACTTGAAGCTGTCTCCAAGTCCTGATTTTTTTTTGTCAATCAATAACCCGGCCTAGGAGCAGCACAAACTCATTGACGTCAAGCTAAAGCTAAGATATGCATGTCACAGATAAAACAGAAACCAGGCAAATGTAACGACTTAATCTTTAATATACTTTCATAATCAAGGATAGTTGGGCAAGTTATAATAAACACCCATGGAGTCAGTAGATAATGATTGTAACTCTCACCTTTACACTCATTCATAGAGAATAGTAATGCTATAAACCAATTGAACTGTATTCTAAACTTTGTTGACTTTGGTCAGAATCATTTGGCAGAGATAACTTCAACATTGGGCTCTTGCCCTCTCCTCTCTGAGTGCTCGGGATTGTAGTAATTTTCACAGATGGTGTATGCTCCTCGAATTAGGAACACCGTTGAGATGAGAGCATAGTAGCTGCCGTAAATGAGGAACTGCAAAGAAAGTCTTTTGTCATCCTCAAATAATTTAAATAATATTATGTAACAATCTTCATCATATACAGTATGATATACTTGGCAACCACCTGCTATCCCCACATTTTACTGTTCACAGTCAGAAACCTAACATTATACATTCAAAGTCAGTCAAACAATTTATTGTTATATGAACAGTTAAAACAAGTTTCCCTGTTAAATTAAATTTTTATTTTCCACTCTGAAAGCCGTTCGGCAATACACACATGTAAACTGAAGAGCTTAAAAAGTGATTATTTTATCGATTTGTGTTAGGGCGAAAACTAAAAAACTATAGAATGGATCGTACTTCAGTGCTAGTAAGAACTGGACTATTTTTGTGAAAGTTTGGTTGTATATTTCTGACACTAGGGGGAGCTTTATCTCCAAAAATGTCAGGCCATAATTTCTAAATCATTGGTCCAATTTAGTCCAGATTTGGTGCATATGAATCAACTCAAGGAGATCAATCTTATATATCACAATGCTTTTCGTAAAGAAAGGGTTAGAAATTTGGAAGTTTGTATACACATACCTGTGTCACAATGTCCAGTCCTAGTACAGTCTCATCCACAACAACAAATGTTAAAATGGACTGGAGTGAAAGGGCTATAAAAGTGTTGATCCCAAATGTTAATGCATAGCACTCCATTGAGAGCTTTTCAGCAATCTGAAATCTAAAATGACAAATTGCTTATTATTAAATTTAAAAAAAACTATTTACTTTTATAGATTAAACAATTGTTAAATTGAAGATGTTAGATGAATCAATTAAAGAAACAATGTGTAAAACACATAAAACCCACTGAAGATCTTCATTTCTGTAGGACTTCAGGGACTTACTTTGCTTTGCTGTGTCCACAGAATTTATTTCAAAAAAGTCACAAAACACTGCAATACAAGTTTAAGTTGGAGAAATTCTACCGTGAACTTACGTAGTGATGGTGATTAGAAGCATGTAGCACGACTTGAATATAACATAACCAGTATAGCATGCCCAGATATTATTGGTGAGCGCCATCAGAAAGACAGCACCTGTTGCCACAGCTGAGAACAACCCTAAAGCCAGCTCTCCCCACACAGCCCAGTTCACTTTGATGTTGCCCACAGAAAAGGCTGCTGCAGCACCTGACGATAAAAGCAATATATCTGTTATTCCAGTGGACAGTACTTTCAATGTACATGTGGTTTAGTTTCACATATGGGCCTCGAAAGGAGGGCCTCTCATGATTAGTTTCGTACTTCTTTTGACATTCTTTAGCCGTATTTGAACTTTTGAGATTTAGCTTACATTCACTTAGGATAGAGGTTTAGGGGCAAGTATGAAAAAGCCCCCTACATGTATGAGGAATCAGATTAATTACAATGCCCAATTTTATTGTGAGGAATAATTATACTATCCTATGTAATTATATGGATCACTAATGCATTTTTCTTTTTGTCAGTAGGTCTATGATGGAGGAATTGTCCATTGCCTCGCTTCATGCAACAAGTTATTTTTTATTTTTTTAGATGATTTCATTGCATTGATTTTACACAATACTACCTCTCTAATACTTTAAGTACTGTACATGTTGAAACTGATTAGGCCTGAAAAAGCTAGAAAAAGTTATTGTGTTAATGTGGTGTATGTTATTAAAATGTTACTATCTCTCTGGTTGTTTTTGTCCTAAACTCATTAGTCTTACCCACAAGACAGCATGCAGCCTCTACACCTCCGTTATAAATGGATGACATGGCAGATGGCTCTATATGGTCCCACATCAGCTGGATGTAATTGAAAACCTGCACATAACCGGCTGTGGCCAGAGCCCACCACAGGGACCAGTAGATTAAATGCCTGGATAGTGGATATTATTAAAACAGATTATGAACATCATTGTAACTAGAAAGGCATTTGAGGTCAAATGAAACCATAATTTACAAATTCATGTGTACACAGCATATCTGTAATATAAGTGTGAATTGTTTTTTTAAATGATATTGAAAATAAAATACTTGGAAGAATACGACTCCTTGAAGCTTTGCCAAAGTAGATGGCCTGCAGTGGCCACATTTTCTCTGCTGCACCAGTCAGTACTTATAGTGATGTTGCTCTCTATCGTCTCTCTTCCTAAACTAACTTCATTCTTGTACACCACTGGTTCCGCAGGCCCTTCTTGTCCCGATGGCCTATTCTGCTGGGACTCCAAGCCCATGAGTGAAGCTCTTTTCCCTTTGAAAAAAAGACTCTTCTGAGGCATGGGCAACCAGAAGGAGACAGCAAAAGCCATGCTTACAATTCCCAGGGTGATTGCGTTGATGTAAAAGTAGTCCATTCCTGTGGAATAGATTTCATCAGTGCTTTCTAAACTTTTGAATCATAGTTCATTGCAATTTCTTGATAATTTCCTTTTATTTATTTGGTTGTGCAAGCAGGGAAGGGAGATTTCTGACTCTGATGTTTTTGTTATCTGTCTGGAGGAGGATTCTCCATCTCAATATACAGGAGATTTATCAATAGATTAATCTAACATATTATTTATTTATTAGAATTTATTATAGACTAGGAAGCCCTACCTGCGAGGGATATGAGTATTTGACCCAGGCTAGCACCAAATGTATATCCAGTCAGCATGGCACTACGCAGGTAACCAGTGGCTCTTTGGTAATTCTCAACTGGAATCACACTGTAAATGTAGGATAAATAGGCTACGTCCGTGGACATCACAATGCCATTGTTGACCTGTTCATTAGACAGAACAATTTTTAAAATCATTACACAAAATGATGAAGTTGTAGAACCAATATAATACATTTTATTTGTATATAACAATATATTTGTTTTATTTGAGTACAGTATAGCACAACTGTCTACCTGAAGAGCAGCAATATCACACTGTACTAAAGACTTTATTCTTTTAGTACTCTGTATTTGTCTTCTGTAGGCCTATATCTAGGTTTATGAAAAACTTACAAATAAGTACACACAAAACAAGCAATTGCATCTAAATTGTAAGTACGGCTGCTTAAATTATTCCAAATAAACTTGAGATGTTACAAGAGGAAAATTGGTATATTCAAAGGATTTTAAAAATCAGTTTCTGTGTATACCTGAAGGTAGGTCATTGCAGGCAGACTCGGGGCGAAGCAGAGCAGGATGTAGTTGATGATCAGAAAGAGCCCCTGTACCATAATTATGGGCTTATGCCTTAAAAAGTCGGTCAGGATAAAGACTGGGAAAAGGAAGGCCAGGTAAGAATAAGTCCAGATGGGAAAGAGGTAGTTGGTCACCTGTTGAAAACAAGTACCAGAGAACAAAAATCATGATGCTGGGAAACTGTGTCTTTTGTCTGTGGCATACATATTTCATTGTCAGTCACAATTGAAGAGCTGCTGGGCACATATGAGTATTCAGAGATTCAACGATAAAGTATTTATATAGAGTGAGACTTAATTTAGTTATAGTGATATTAAAAGTAAAGTTAACTTTGTGTCCATGTTATCGGGCACTCTTACCACTTCTTCAGAGATGTTCTTGTGTGGTCCAATGAGGTATGGTGTGAGGAAGGGCTCTGCTACTCGGCAGTTAGCAAAAAACCCATAGAGTGACAGAACAGCGGTTGGATAAGCCCAGTTGGAGAACTTAAGTTTGGTCCAGCAGGTCATGCTTTAGTTTCAGTAAAATTTCCCAGCAATTGTTGTTGGTTTCCAGGAGTGGTCGACAAAAAGCCTTGGTCTTCAGTTGAGCTTCTGACTATCCGGACTATTCCTTGAGTCCATTGAGCAGTTTGATTCTATTGAAGAATTCTTCCAATGCTAAAACCCACACGCATAACTTTATTCTATACATGTGCCTTAGACACAGTTTATGAATAATTTGGACTATGCCTTGAGTTCATTGAGCAGGTTCAACCCATTCATGAATCTTTCGAATGCTAAAACACACATGCAAAGACTTTATTATCTACACGTGTCTTTGTCACCGTTTATTATCAATTGACTTTGACCTTTAAGGAAACAGAAATATATCTTAGTGTGTTTTCAAGTTAGCTATCACTTAAGACATCTGTTATAGAAAATATGCAACAATTTAACATAGAGAACATTTTTAAAAAGTGATATATAATGTTAAGTAAAATATATTACAATCATTAATTTTGTACAATCCCATACACAGTTTGTAAGAGAAGTGCCCAAAGTCTCCCAACAAGCATTAAGCAGATGTACAGACCTTGACATGACATTTCAAGGTACAGACATGACAAGGTCTGTACCTTGTCATGTCAAGGACATGACATTCCCCCATAAATAAATAGCAATAAATGACATTACTTCTAATAGTTTCCAGCCCTTGACCAACATACATACTACGCATGCGTACTGACTACACATGGGCATGCGCGAGTCAGTCGCCGTAGAGACGGTCTGTTGGCATGTGATGTGAAATAACCTGAATACATGGCAGTATGAAAGTCAAGCGGTTCCTTCTCAGATATTATCCACCAGGTAATACAAATAATTGAATGAATTAGTAATGTCGGAACAATAACGTTTATGTTTCTCAGTGGAATAGCTATCAATGTTGACATTAGCTGAGTGAAAACTAGCTTTAGTTACTTACGTTAGTGAGTGGAACAGCAGTTCCACTCAATTTAACCGTCATGAGTGGCCTTTTCGCGTCTAATTAATTTTCATGTACTCTATCAGGTATCATCCTGGAATATGACAAAGAAGGAACAATGAGGACAAAATCAATTGACTTGTTGGACTTGACTCCAAGGTACGTGATACAATCCGGGAAGGGCGTCCGACGTAAAATTCGATGCCAAATCAATATGCGGAACGAGACCATACGCTGTAGCGAGCCCTGAAAAGGAGAAAGAGCCGAAAGAAGTTGCTTTGTACGTGATAAAATTCTAATATAATGTATAATATGTAATATTTCCATTTGGCTGAACTTTATTCCCTACGCTCTCCATTTGCTAACATTTAACTTTTTGCCTCATTGAAATATGCACAAAAAGCTGTGTTACTCGAGTTGAAACAATTTTGAAAGATAAACAGTTGTCTGACAGCTTAATTTACTACTTTATTTTTATGTTACACTATACATAAGGTGAAAAACATGCGTTTCCAAAAATGACAAATATGAATGTTTGCCACACATTACCATTAGGAACAAATTTCAGAAAATGAATTAAGTAATTATGAATTACTGGAGATTAAACTTCCAACAGTATATAGATTTGTTCGAATTATTTCATCAATAAAAAGCAATATACATATATGTACTTGCAGAAGCAATAACAAACAAAACACCAAGTGTCCATAACGTTTAGGATCAACATGCTTTCACCACTGTATCTGTGACTTCAGCACTCTTTTAAGGTCAATAATTTGGTTCATCATCAATTTATTTGTCAAGTTCTGAATGTGACTAACCCTTTTTCATGCAGGATGAAATTATGTGTAAGTTAGTCCAGTTGACCTTAAACTGCATTTCCTTAATTTGTTGCTTTACATGTGATTTTATATGTCTGAGGCATTACAAATGACAGTTGTGTTCGATGCCACAATAAAATTGTTTGTGCTTTAAAAACTGACCTCCAAAAAAAGTATTATTATTTTACATGTATTGGTTTCATGATATCACATAGCGTCTTGTAAAATCTGCATTTTCTAACCTCGCAGAACAGACCCATTTGAATTGCTGACAGACATAAGGCGATCAGAACCTCTAATTACTGACTCCCTGGATGATCAGGTTATTCAGCTGATTGTTCGACTTCAGAAGAAACAGGGTCAGCAGAAACACCACAGCTTCTGCTCCTCCAAGGTAAGACATAGGACTCACATTGACATTAATGGCCAACAGTAAATAATTCAAAACAGACAAATGAGATCTACACATAATGAATTAATGCCTAATGAATCAATTAATTTCCTTTACATGGTGTATTGGTATTCAGGTTCCCTGGACTTGCAGTAACATATATGTTATGGCTCATTGAAATATGCACAAAAAGCTGTGTTACTCGAGTTGAAACAATTTTGAAAGATAAAAATGTTTCTTTTCTGTGCAGAGTTTGCATGTTCTCCCCGTGTCTACGTGGGTTCTCTCCTAGACCTGCGCCATCCTCCCACAGTCCAAAAACATGCAATATTTGTGAATTGGTGACGCAAAATTGACCGTGGGAGTGAATGTGAGCGTGAATGGTTTTCTGCCTCTGTGACAGCCCTGTGCTGAACTGATGCCTCGTCGCAAGGTCACCCTGCCTTTCACTTAATGTCAGCAGGGATAGGCTCCAGACGCCACAATCCTTAACAGGATAGATAATGAATGATGAAAATGTTTCAGGAAGATGTTAGTTTCCTGATTTTTGTTCTTTGTGAATAAAAAGCAGTTACGGAAAATGAATGGGTGAATGAATGTTATGAACTTCGGTGTTATTTTATAGTTGGAGTAATGAAATTAGCCATTGCTCCAAATAAGACCCTAGAGAGCAGCAGTGGGTAAGTTTTAGATTTATAAGCATGGTAACAGTATACTTACAAGATAAGAAGAATATTTCTTATGATATATACAAGGGTGACTGGAGAGATTTTTTCCCCCTGTCACTAGAATTGGTTAGAGACTGTTCTGCATAAGGAGAGAAAATCTTTTTATCAAAATCATACAGGGAGGTTTTCACATTACAACAAAGTCAGTATTAAAGGGTATTACATGGATAACTTTAATTGTGAATGAAGTGACATTTTACATTCATTCCCTTGATGGTGCATATCTTTCTTTTTCTTTTTTTTGCAGGAGGTCAAGGCACACATATTGCCTCTGACAAATGTTGCCTTTGACAAATCAGGGTCCAGGTAGTTTGATTTTGCTATGCAGCAAAGTCTGGCACACGTAAAAGCATGCGTTTGGTGTCTTGTGCTGTTCTTAACTGTTTTCTCCATTACTCTGCAGATTTATAACTGGAAGCTATGACAGGACCTGCAGAGTTTGGGACACTGCCTCTGGCACAGAGCTGCATATGCTAGAGGGTCACAGAAATGTAGTGTATGCAGTTGCCTTCAACAACCCCTTTGGGTAATGAGGCATTACAATGAAAATGTCATAGCAACTAATAATGTTGTTTACCTAAATATTTAATGTTTTGAAAGGACTGTTCTTCTCACAAATGAAAGTTGCTTTGTTTGATTTTATATTTCTTAAATTTAGAGACAAGATTGCCACCGGCTCCTTTGATAAGACCTGCAAACTGTGGTGTGCTGAGACAGGCAAATGTTTCCATACCTTTCGTGGACACATGGCAGAAATAGTGTGTTTGACAATCTGGTTTAACTGAAAATTCCGCTATTAATTTCTTTTTCATATGCTTTTTCATTTGCTAATTTTGGGTTTTTGTTAGACTCCATTCTTTTTTTTTTGTGCAGGTGTGCCTGGCATTCAATCCCCAGAGTTCATTGGTGGCTACAGGCAGCATGGATGCCACTGCCAAGCTTTGGAATGTTGAAACTGGTGAGGAAATGGCCACTCTGACGGTGAGATATATTCCCTTGTTGTAATGCAATGATTTCTTTGCTCTTTTTTCTGCTACAGTTTTCCATTTATTATTAATTAATTAATTAATAATATTATAATAATATTCAGACGATTTCCAAGAATAATTATTCCTAAATTGAGTTACTATAGTTCCGCTGAAGGCCAGTGCATTTTCACACCTAGTCTGTAGCTGTAACACTTTTTAATAACTGTGTAGTGACTGTTTTTTTCGCTGGCTTTGTCAGAGTGTGAAGTTGCTCCCAGCTGCTCTTTTTGATTTCAGTACCACACATCATGAAGAATCATTCAAACTTATGTGATTAATTGTTATGATTCAATGTCATGATTCAATGATAAACAAATGTTTATAAGCTTCATTATTATAATTAAAAAGTTTAGGAATCAGCCTTTTATAATCAAATTATCTTTCCTTATTCATCACATGTTACACAATACAACTTCATGAAATTTATCTCTGCATTTAACCCATCCCTGAGGGAGCAGTGGGCAGCTCCTGTGAAGTGCCTGGGGAGCAGTGGTTTCAGGGTATTGCTCAAGGAACCATGGCTTGTTGCATCAGGGGCTGGTTTGAGCCTGTGTCTCCTGGTTAATTTTAATAATTATATTGCATTGTTGATGTGTATTTCCTTACATGCAAGGATTTAGAATCAGAGGTTTTATAGAAGAGGTAAGAATTAGACTGCAGAATATATCTTTTTTTAGATGGGTAAGGAGAAACAAATTTTTGTTTTTTATGTACGGATATAGATAGAAAATGACAAATAAAGGAAATCTGAAATCTGAGTCTGATCTAATATGCTATTTTTGATTTAATCCAGGGTCACAACGCTGAAGTCCTTTCTCTTTGTTTTAGCACATTGGGAAATCAGCTTGTCACTGGCTCCTTTGACCACACAGTTGCTATATGGGATGTAGCTTCAGGAAGGTCAGACTTTTATCATTGTTTTTGCCATGTATCCATTTAATTCTGAATGTGTGCGGGTAATTATCCTATACATAGCAATTTACATACACCTTAAAGATTGTGTGACATCACTACTGCATTTTTATTCTCAGATGTGTCCACACTCTGATTGGCCACAGGGGGGAAATCAGCAATGTTCAGTTTAACTGGGATTGCTCCCTTATAGTCTCAGGTTCAATGGACAAAACGTGCAAGGTGATGTATCATATATTACAATCGTGTTTGTGTTTCGTCTTTAACTTTTCAAAAACAGTTATCTGTCTAAAGATTCCTTAAGAGAACTGGGTATTTGTCACCCGCATTTCACTATATAGCAAGACATTTAGATGGATGGCCATTGTCATTCCTATCCAACCTCCTTCATTTCCCATCCTGTCTCTTCCCACCTCGTGTCTCTAATGTCTCCATTATGTTAAGGAGAAAAAGTCTTATTTCTTAATCATGCCAAAATCATTAATGCTCTGAAATAAGAATTACAAACCTCACTGCAATACTCCTAGAGCGTTGGTAAATATAAGGACACTTAAGACAGCGAAGTGCTACCATATGAGACTGTGCATTTTCATACACATGCATTTGCTTCCTGACAGTTTTCATGTAAATATATGTAAATCAGAGTTGTATCTATATGTATTTGCAGTTGTGGGAGCCGGTCAATGGAAAGTGTATCGCCACACTAGTTGGACATAAAGAAGAGGTTCTAGATGTATGTTTTGATTTAAGTGGTCAGCATATTGCATCTGCATCTGCTGATGGTGAGACCAGCAATCCATTTCCTAAAATGTACATATGTATAACTTAATTTAACATAAGTGGCACAAGTTATAAAAGTATCTATCGATGCGTATAGACACACACAAACGCATGTATAAATTTAAATATATTACAGATATATATAACACTATGCTGTGCAAATTTGTTAAGACGCATACATTTATATTCCATAGTCTAAATGAAGCTTAATCAACAGATTCACTTGTAAACAGAATCCCACTTCATTTGTATCAATAATCCTGCCCATCTCTCTCTTTGTCAGGTACAGCGCAAGTGTTCAGTGCAAACACACATCAGTGTCTTGTGACGCTAGAGGGCCATGACGGGGAAATTTCCAAGGTAAACAAGTCCTAATAATTAGCATTAGCATTACAAATGGTTTACCATTGTAGCATTCTGCAACCACAAATATATCCAATAAGAGAAGGGTGGCTGTGTTTATCTAAGGCTGTCAAGCTTAAAATCTTTGGTAATCTTTTAACATTTCCTTGTCATATAATTACAGCTTGTTGAGCAGAGAGTAGCTGAGAAGTGAGTCGAAACCCTTTCTATACCAACCTTTCTCAACCGAGATGTCAGCACCTTGGGATGTCATCTGAATTTTATGCCATAAAAAATATTCTGATGATACTGATACTGAACTTGATATATGACTGGTTAGATGTTTGTTTTTTTTTACATGTGATGCATCATGAGAGTGTTGCATGAAACACAGAATAATGTACCAGAATTTCATCAGTCATCATCTGGCCAGCAGTAGGACCAAGAAAAGAGAGTAAAATGACAGCTATCTCCTTCATCTCTACCAGGGAGCCATCACACCCTCTCGCTATGATATGGGATGTGAAATTGTCAAACTTCAAAGACACCTTCCAACAAATTATATTGTGTTAATAGCCACAATGTGGGCAGCTATGACTCAGTGGGTAGAGCGGCAGTCTCCCAATAAGAAGATCGGAAGGTAGCCAGTTCGCGTCCCAGCAGGCTTTAATTCTCGTAGTGTCCTTGAGCAAGACCCTGAAATCCTAGCTCCCTGTTCGCGTCAAATGTTCTATGTTTTGAATATCATAGGAGCAGTTGAACCCAATAGTTTATACTTTGGCTTTTCTGGTTCCTTTTTTCAACAAACTGAGCTTTAAGGGCCTAATTTATAATAAGAATAAGTACAGGGAGCGACTAAGGGCTGCAATTCAGGTCCAACTTGTCTAAGTTTGTAATCCGTTCCTAATGGAATAGGGTCGTTGAGTGTATGCTCCAAGTCTTACAATTCCTACTGATAGTAAGTCCCGTTTACCAAATTGTCTCGTTGAAAACCATACTAACATAGAACCACTTAATGTGTGTGTGTCTCCGTGCGATAACACATTGGCAGTAATAGGGATGCAGTGTACTTTTTAAAATACATTTTAGTGTGGAGTGACTTGATATTTTGCATCTTATTAAAGTATACCTTGACTGAAAAAAGGTTGAGATATGCTGTTCTAGACAGATGTCAAACATATTCTTGCTGAAAAAATTTAAAGCAAACAGCATAAGCCGCATTTACTTCTTGTTGAACTTTGATGTTAGCGGACATGGAAACAGAGTTATTTGTTAATGAGTTATTTGTTAATGTTTGAAACTGATGTTAGAACATTACCTCCCAGACCACTATATGTATAAGTATTGGCTATGTGGCACTTAAACCTTTGTGGTACGTGAGTGCACCAGGCTTGTAAGCAAGCAAGCATGAGTGGCTTTGTGCGTTTGCAACCTCTGCCACAATCTTTGCAAATGGTACAAAAGGGGTATTGCCCCTCTTACCTTGTTAACATGGAGTAAATATGATGCTAAAGTTAGGGAACAGGAGCCCAGGCTTGTGGCTGTTATGTGCTTACTGTGTCACATGATAAAGTCCAGCATTTAGGACATTTTGTAATCTTGTAGTGATGCTTCATTTGATCTAACTATTTGAGTATCTGGGCTCAAAACTAAATGGTCAATATTTTCACTGTGAGAAATTACAAATACCATCTGTCTTCCAACCTTGTTACCATAACCTTTGAATTCACATACACTAAAAATTAACTATTAGCCCAGAGCAACATGGTGGGCATTAGAAGAATCCTAAAAATTTATAATCACATATATACAATACATATTTCGCTCATACAATGTGTTTCTGCATGAGGGATTAGTGTGTCTATGTCTGAGGCTGTGAAGGTACTTCTGTTCATTCACACACATTAGGGATCATCATCAATATCTTAAAATGGACATTTGATTGAATAGAAGACTCTTTAAAATGAACTAAGGCTACACCGAAGCCCATACAGAAGAATAGAGAAAATTATCTGTTCGACCTATGGATAATGAGTCGTTTAAGGAGATGAACAAAAAAACACAGAACCCCAGTTATTCATCAACAGCAGATTAAAATTAAGCAATTTTATATCATGTACGCTGACACCAATACGTATGAGCATTATAACCCACAACAAGTGAATTCAGACATTGACAAACATTGATTATCTTTTTACTTTGGAACCTGTTATTAGGAGGTAAGTGAACATTTTGTCCTGAAGTGATCTGTTTGAACCAGGAAAAATGGGTAATGGTGTGGTTCTGTGTGACTTTGACAGCTTCTAATTGATGATGGCTAGACAACTGAGGCAGAGCATCTCCGTAACTACAGGTCTTTTTTGTATCTTCCATTGAGTTCGAGGAAATAGAACAACCGGATTGTGTGGTCTGATCCCACAGAGCACATATTGCTATAAAAGACAATGCTGGTTCTGATAGAAAAGTGTCAGAACCCAAAGTGTATCATAAAGCTGATTTGGCATCAAAAGAGGACTTACAAGGTATAAGGAAGATGGTTTTAATGTTATGGCTCATCAGTGTTCAGTCTATATTGAATTGGGTGGCAGTTTTAGTTTTATTTATTGACACTTCTGTCCTGATATTTTCTATGGTCTGTCCATTTTAAACTGTTTCATTACATTTTGTACCTGTCATAACTCCAACTCATCTTCTCAATCTGGTGTTTTATCTTTGGCAGCTTATTCTCTGGTTTATTTCCATTTCCCCCCCAACTCACTCCTTTGTACTTAGTTTAGAGTTTAACAAAAACATACTTCACTTTTATGACCATCTAGAGCCCGCTTAATTTAATCTTCTCTTCCTTTACCTCACTACTGGTGTACAAAACATTCAAAGAAAGACAGAGGGATTTAGGATCTCACACAATCGTTTTCAGCCATTTTACTCCTCCCTTAGTGATACCACTGGGGCCTTTATCCAAGTCAAGTATTTCAAGTTGAATGACCTCTGTGGAATAATACTGCTGATGTTGGGAGTGTTCGTAATTCAATCATTGTCTCCTCCTGTTGTAATTTCAACCCCTTCTAGAGTATTACCTTATTCAGCAGTCTCTTTCCCACCATATTGCTCAGGTAGAAGATACATACATTCAAACCTCTGAATAAGACCACATCTTCTGACACTCTTGGTAGATCTGCTTCAGCCCTCAAGCTAGCAGGGTCCTGACTGCCAGCTCAGACAAGACCGCTCGTCTTTGGGATGTTAAGTCTGGAATCTGTCTACAAATCCTGGAGGGGCACACTGATGAAATCTTCTCTTTTGCTTTCAACTACGAGGGTGACTTGATCATTACAGGTATACATGGTTCACAAACACTACATCTGACAACCATGCGCTTGATGAAATGTAGCCCTGAGCAGCTCTTCCCTTGCCATCCCAAATGCTTAGTTTCACATTTTAGATGAGAAGGGCAGATTGTGACCTTCTTTGCAGCCAACGTTTTTTTTTGTGCTCTCTTGCAGGCAGTAAAGACAATACATGCCGGATCTGGTACTGACTTGTCAAAGCTCAGGGGGAAACGTACATGGACTCAAAAACCCATTTGTGTTGACTATGTATGACCTAATGTATATGATTATGGATTACCAACTGAAAATCCTGCTGTCATGTATTAATTTGCGGCATCTTTGTAATGTTGGAAGCGGATAAACAAGTCATCGTCAGACTGCAGGTTAGCATATTTCCTTGAAATGTCAAGTTTTTGGGTTTAAAGCATGTTACAGAAAAGTGTCTGAACATGATTTGTCAAGATAAATGGTTCTAAAATAAGGTGTGCATAAAGCATGAGTTAGATTCACCTATCTGTGCTGTAAATATGTCCTTTTGTGCTTGAGTGCTACAACTTTACTGAATCATAATTATTCATCAGCGATAATGTAATGCTTTTAGTTTTTGTCTTCAACTATGTTCTTTAAATATTCCAAATTTTCTATGAAGAGACATAGAAAATGTCTCTTCTATGTCACATTGAAGAGGCACTACTAGAAGTTTGACCCCAAACATTTGTCCTCCTCAATAGATGTGACATCAAGGAGGTAGGCTAGTCTTAGTTGCATAAACAGAATATTTATCATATTGATCCAGAAAAAGAAAAAACAGGACTCGTCAGAAAGATAATAATGTCCTTCAAAGAGAACTTGAGGAAAGGGGATAGATAGATAAATAATTTGTGAGGATCTGTTTGAAATGGAATTACACACATGGCTGGAGCAGTTAAAACCTGCTGACTTAATCTCTTGATGGCTACTTCATTCCCATACCACCACCCTAAATTTTTTTTTTTCTGTGCGAGTGTGTCACTAGAGGGGTCAATCTTAAAACATGCCTTTGTTAAAGGGAGGGCTGTGAACAGACAAAAAAAATACAACTTCCATTGAAAGACTGAGGTGTGTACATTTCTTAAGTATCCTGAAACTGGGTTTTTTATTTGCAGTATGAGGAATCTAGTCCACCTCACAGCATCCCCAACAGCCAATCGAATAGGCTGGACAGAGACATTTCAGTAACAACCAAGAGGATGCTCTTCCCGTAGTTTACAGAACTGAACCATTGCCCGGAACATGTCAGCAATTTGCCACGCCCTTTGAGACATCAGATGGGCCACCTTCTGAAACTGAGAGAGGACACGCACACAATAAATCAAAAATTATGTGTATCTTAATCATGCAAAAATATACACTCATGCTTCAAACTTTTACACGTTACCCCTCTGTTGAAAGAATTAAAGATTAGGTTATCAGGTAATATAATGATATATAAGTAAGACTGAGAGACTTTATGTGACTGCATACACAACATATATCCAAAACTATACTCTTGCCTCTGCAAAGAAATGCACTATAACACACGCATTCTGACACAATTGTTGTTTTTTGGGGTCGTTGAATATGTCATTTTCTGATGACTTATGTTGTGTGTTTTACAATAACACGATCGAGGATTTAGGTTACCACGAGAGAATGCACCACCAATCTACACTAATCTGCTAGCAACAGACGTTGTGGACCATCCTGATCTCCAATCTGTGTGTTTGAATTTGTTATCACTGCACAATCAATTTAATATCTATAGAGCAGAATACAAGCCTGTATGTCTTAGGAGAATAGAACAGGAAATCATATATGCTAAACAAATTAGAAAGAAAATACAATAAAGAATATCCCATGTCCACTGATAACAGTCCATCTTTCATACATAAAACACACAATTTAATTAATAGTAATTGTATCAGTCATATGTTTTATTGTCATGAAGATAAAAAGAGAAAGTAGTCTATTGGACCATCTGTGTAGAGTATCAGTCTTGATTGTCCAAGAATATGCATGTAATTATTTAAAAATAATTACACTGATAACTAGTTTGATACTAGTTACTAAAAAAATATGAACATTACATCAAAATGTGTCCAAGCTGACTTGCTAAAAATCATGCAGACTGATCAACTTCATAATGCTTCATGATGTTTTTTAAATTTTGATTTAAAGAATATAGTGTAAGACAAAAATTAAAAGCATTACATTATTGCTGGTGAATAATTATGATTCAGTAAAGTTGTAGCACTCCAGCACAAAAGGTTCATAATTTGTCCTGGGTCTTTCTGGAGGATCTGAGTAGTTCTGTCCACTGCGGTGATGCTAGCAAGAGACCCCAATTCCTCCAGCTGTTACTGGGATCAGGATAAGTCGTTAGATATCAACCCCTGCCTCTCTGGCATAGCAGACTGGACAGGGACCTCTCTGGATTGCAATCTTCACCTCATCCACACAAGGGCCAGGATCCACATTTTACCAGATTATAATCAATCGGTAATACCAAAGGACAAGGATTATGCCTACCTTTAAAAATTGGCCAATGAAATACTGTTGCATTTCATTCATTGGCTATATAACTGTATAGCTGTTACATGTTATTTAACTTTGTCACATATTCCATTAATGCATGTCAAACTTCTGGGGAGTTGGTTCTGCTTTTCCGTTCATATGTCGCATAAAACAGTTAAACAACAGGAACATAAAGCCAGGTATTACTCTGATAACCACCGATCCCTGTCTGAATCCTAATACCAATAAGCGATAATTTTCTATATAAGAATAGTTTGCATCTTTTGTCATATCTAATAATAATAATAATATAAATGATAATAACTTACATTTATATAACGCCTTTCAAGAGACCCAAGGACACTTTACATAGTTGGGCGCAAAAGAAAATAATAACAATAAAGACAAGCGCTGAACACAGTCTATCTCTCTCTCTCAAGAGTGTTCATACGAAGAAGTTTATCTCATAAGCTATTATGACTGGCCGGTAGGTGACGGTAGCTTTTCCATTTAAGGGCATGAGTGAATACTAGCTTTAAAATTCTCATGTGTTCTTTCCAAGTGTTGGTGTAAACTGTAAGATCATTGAGGTAGGAATTGCAGTTACTTACACCAGATAAAACAGTGTTAACTAATCTCTGGAAGGTAGCTGATGCGTTACACATGCCAAATGCCATGAGCGTGTATTTTAGGAAATGATCTGGTGTTATGAAGTTCTAAATTCTGGATGCATGATCAATTAATGGCACCAGCCAGTAACCGTTAAGCTGGTCTAGCTTACTGACATATCGTGCCTATCATATTATTGATACAATCCTCGATAGGGGATAGGACTCAGGGATAGTAGCACATTCATTTTGCGAAAGTCAGTAATAAATTGAGGGGAAATCTGATTTTATTTCCTGAAGACATTCCAGGGACTGATGGTGAGCATAGCCAGACCATGCTGCAACTAGTAATCAGCTTAATTTTTCATTAACGCACGTGTAACCGAGTTATGTTATGAATGTTGTTTAATAGGTCTGATGTTGTTAACATCCGACACACATTCATTAAACAAAGTGATTGACTTAGCTACACCAGCCTTCCTGTACTGTTTAATGATCAATTGGCATTAGCCTTAGAAACATCTGAGGTGTTGCAGTTGAGATAATTATAAAAACTAATGGTAGTCAGTTGTGTGACCTCAATCTTAAAAGCGAGTTATAAATTATAGGCTGATGTTATGTGTTAACATCAGCCTTTAGCTTTAGCTTATAATTGTTAGATACACAGTATAATCAAAGCCAAATACTTACATTCACTCCTCTGCTTTATGTTGGTTCAGCTTTCTCTGTCAGGAAATCTCTGTCAGTCCTTTTTTATCTTATCCAAGCTGAAGAAGCAGTCGGAAGGGAAGTGTTTTTAGAACTAACATAAACGTGCCTGGTGACTCCAGTAGGAAGGTGATTTAATGATAAATGCTGATCGGTGCAGAAAACAACAGCATTTTGGGTCCATGGCTATTCCCCTGAGCCTGATGTTCAGAGGTAACTTTTAGAGGAAATTTTAGTTAAGTGCGGTGAGGGGATGCTAGATAAAAATAAAAAAGCATCCACAGAAGAATGGATGTTTCTCATATAATTATTGTAAAAAATATAAGGGTGACAAAACAGATTATAGTAGAAGAAGGGCATTACTACAATATACGCCTGGAGGATTAACTATGCTGTCCTAACCATCAAACCTCTAAAGGACTGCACAGACAATTTTAGTCGAGAAGCAAAACCTTTAAAAAAATCATATGAAAAGGTTTTGCATCTAATGCACATCCTTCATAAAAAAATAACGGTCCTGGGTAGAGTTTTTGTTTTCAGATAAGCGTTATTGACTGCAATTCATAAAAGGAAGAGAGTTTCTGTTAATACACTTCTAGAACCATGGACTTTTTTCAATTATCTATGACCAATGAGCACAATTTTAATTAAACAAATCCATTCGAGGAACAGACCTAGAAATATTGTACATGGACTCACTCAAAAACCTCTGGTGAGTAGAGAGATGTTAAAGTTGACAAAGGAAGTGAATAATAAAGAAGTTGTTCATATTGAGATGGCATGAGAATTTTTCACTCAGACAAATCTCCCTGGTTCCTGCCAGATGGTTTTTCTCTGTCTTGTTGCTGTGAACAAAATAAGAAGAGAGAATCCTTTATTAGTCACATAGTTATGCAGTACAACATAGTGAAATTACTTCTCTGCATTTGACCCATCCCTGAGGGAGCAGTGGGCAGCCCCTCGTGGAGCGCCCGGGGAGCTAAGGATTCAGGGTCTTGCTCAAGGACCCTACGACAAGTAGACCCTGGTGGGATTCAAACCGGCTACCTTCCGATCTTCTGATTGGGAGACGGCCTCTCTACCCACTGAGCCACAGCCGCCCCTAGCATTTCAGTAACAACCAAATTTAAGCTAAGACACCGTTCAACATTGTGGGAGACTAATTCACATTCTTAGTCAAGAGAAAGAAGAACCATTGATACAATTCTTGTGCTTTCATGATAAGTAACAACGGGCGGCTTTAGCTCAGTGGGTAGAGCCGTCGTCCCTCTACCAGGAGACATGGGTTTGAGCCCAGCCTCTGATGCAACAGGCCGTGTGTCGTTGAGCTGAAACCTCAGCTCCCTGGGCGCTTCACAGTGGCCACCCACTTCTCCCTCAGGGGTGGATTAAATGCAGAGATAAATTTCATGCTGTTTTCCTATATGTATGTGATAAACAATTATTATGAAACTAGAGCAGCATATTATATATCTACTTATGTCCTTATCCTTACATGTGTCCTTTACCCAGCCACAAAGGGGTCACAAGTCATTGTATTTCTAGTGCTGGTCTGAAGGGGCCCAGGTTTACAACGACCATCACTGACATTGTTAACAAGCAAGGTGCCAGTGGAAACTACTACTGTTTGTTGAGAAAAAGAACACTGAGAGGGAGGAACTATGTGAAAAGTGAGAGATGAACAATAGGAGAGTGGAGGTCAGCCTTTGAACTTTTTAAAAATAATTTTATGCACGATGACAGGTAAGGTAGAAAGCTAGCCAAGATGACGGAGAGTAGGAAGGTTGATATTGGATTATTTTTAAAATATTTGTACGTGCTATCCGTAAAGAATTTGGACCCAGGCATATTTGCAGACCTGTTTCTTGTATTATTTGTATATGGACCCGAAACCTTGCGTCAGGCATATTTCCATTGTTATTTACAGTTTGAACACACTAGTGTTGCGGTATTGAATATTTGTGTATGTTTGAGTTGGTGTTATGAGGCTGGTATGATACGTTACAAATACAGTGGTGGCATAGTTGTATTTCACCTAGAGAGGCAGAAGTGTAAGGGTTGGTCCTGTGTGCCGCAGGTTAGGGTTAGAGGATAGGGATGAAAATGTACTCACAAGTGAGGAGAATGTTTGAGCCAGTACTTAAGAGAAGAAAATGAGAGAGAGAGAAGGTTGGAGAATGTGAAAATTGTAAATCAGGAGGTTTAAAGAATCAGTAAGGATGAAGCGAGAGCAGCTTTTAAGACGATGAAGAACGGAAAGGTTGTTGGTCCCTATGACATAGCGGTGGAATACCTGGAATGGTGCGGTGGAGTTTTTAACTAGATTGTTCAATGCTACTTTGCAGGGTCAGCGTATGCCTGAGGGATTAAGGAAAAGTCTACTGGTACCGATTTTCAAGAACAGGGGTGAAATGTAAAGATTTTGTTTGGGAATGACAAGGATGACCAGATTGAGATGGTCTGAACATTTACCACACAGGGGTTGTCATCATATTGGTAAAAGGATGCTAGAGATGGAGCTGCGAGTAAGTCCAAAAGGGAGATTTTTGGATATGGTAAGAGAGAAAATACATTTAGTTGATGTGACAAATGGGTGCAGAGGACAGTATGTTCTGTATGTTTTGTAGTTGACATGTGCGAAGGCATGTCCTGTTGTCCTCCTCCTGTTCTTTCAGAATATGAAATAATTTTTTCATCCCTCAGATCTCCCTCGTTGTGGATTAGTTGGACATCTCTGGGGCCACTCATGCAGGCTGCACTAATGTCACTTGTCCTAAATTCTACTCTAACACCAGTTTGGTCCTGGTTGGACCTAGTCTGACGACAACTTAGATGAGATTGTTTGAACCCCATCCTCCTTTCACCAACAGGTATACGCTGCAGTGGGTGTGAACCAGATGTACCCCCTGCCACGTCATGTTGAACTCCAAGCACAGACGTGCCAATTTCTACAATGTCAGCTGCCATGCGATTTGCAAGCTGCTGTACATTGGTCTGGGGGTCTCCTGCAGACTCCAGCTCAATACTGTCCTCTGGAACAGCAATGATCTTATTTTTTTCTCATTAAGGATTCAATTGAGCTTGACCAGGTTTCATGAATAAGCATATCAGTAATCTAATCCGTTTTCCCACTTTGATAGAGTTGCTGCCAGTTACTGACACAGAGATGGAAGGAAAGATATTCAGCATATCTCCATGCACACTGCGAACAAATCCATCCAACGAATTGGCTTTCATTGGTGAGATGACAGTCAGTCGTGAGTCTGACGAGCTCCGGTCTGGGACAGAAGACTGTTGTATAGAGAAGAGTAGTCTAGGAGTTGGGGGGAAGAGGCTGTTGCTCCACTCTTTTGTATTGGAAATGCAATATTCTTCATTTTCCTTTTCCATGTCTCGAAGACAGTTCTATAGAACTCCTCTGTGATACTCTGTGCTAGATTGTTTGGACAGGCAGGATGAGGTCCTGACAATAAGGTGACCATTATTTTTGGATACAGCCTGTTGCACAGCTGCAGCCAGAATACTGCTGGCATTTTTTCCTGCATAATAATAATAATAATAATAATAATACATTTAATTTATAATGCACATAACATTTGGATCAAATCTCAAAGTGCTACAAAGTAAAAGCAGATAAAAGCATCAATAAAAAATAAAATAATAACTATATAAAAACCTGACCAAAAAGCAGCAATGTTAATTAAAGTTATAGGTTCTGCTAAAAAGGAAAGTTTTAAGTCCTTTTTAAAATGTGTCAGTCGTCTGTGGAGCCCTCAGATGGTCAGGGAGGGCATTCTACAGACGAGGGGCAGCAGAACAGAAGGCCCGATCACCCATGGTGCTGAGCTTAGTCCGGGGAAGGAGGAGGCGGTATGAGTGGGTAGAACAGAGGGATCGTGTTAAGGTCAGTGGGGTGAGTAGTTCTCTTAGGTAGGGGGGTGCGTTGCCATGGATGCACTGGTGAGTGAGGAGAGAGATCTTATAATCAATCCTGGTGGAGATGGGAAGCCAATGAAGGGAATGAAGAATGGGGATGATGTGTTCATGTTTTCGAACTCTCATCAGGATCCTTGCAGCACTGTTTTGAACATATTGTAGTCTTTGAAGACTTTTATTAGGGATCCCGATGAGAAGTGCGTTACAGTAATCCAGTCTGGAGACAAACGCGTGAACCAGCTTTTCAGCATCACTCAAGGTGAGTGAAGAACGGAGTTTTGAAATATTTCTGAGATGGTGAAAGGAGATTTTGCAGATGTGTTTGATGTGGGATTCAAAAGTGAGTTGAGGGTCAAATCTTACGCCAAGGTTGGTGACTGATGAAGAGAGGGGAATGTCGTGACAGAGAAGGTAATACTGGTAATGGAGGAAGACTGGGTCTGATATGGGGTGCCAATTGAAATTGCTTCGGCTTTGGAGCTGTTCAACTGGAGAAAGTTGTTTTTCATCCACACCTTTATCTCCTCCAGACAAGTGCAGAGAGTTGACAGGGGAGATGATGATGACGATGAGGATGGAGAGGCTGCGGAGGAACATGTGTCAGTTTTTATGTAGATTTGCGTGTCATCAGCGTAGCAATGGAATGAGAGTCCATATCGACTGATGACATGGCCAAGGGGGAGCATGTACAGTATGAAGAGAATGGGGCCAAGGACTGATCCCTGGGGTACCCCAGAGGTGACAGTGTGTGTCCGGGACCTTGAACTTCCAAAGGAAACGTATTCTGTTCTGTCAGTGACGTACGATTGAAACCAGTTTAGGGCGTTGGCAGTGAGTCCAGTGGTGTGATGTAGGCGGTTTAGGAGTATTCCATGGTCAGCTGTGTCGAAAGCAGCAGACATATCAAGGAGAATCAGGAGGGAAGGTGATCCAGCATCTGCATCCATCTTTAGGTCATTTGTGGCTCTGACCAGAGCTGTTTCTGTGCTGTGGGCGGAGCGGAAACCAGACCGAAAGGTTTCAAAGAGGTTTTTGTATTGGAGGTGATCCTGGAGGTGGGCAGCAACTACTTTTTCCAGTACTTTGGAGAGGAACGGGAGTTTGGAAATGGGCCTGTAATTAGCAAAAATTTCTGGATCGAGAGGTAGGTTTTTTGACGAGTGGTCAGATTTTAGCAGCTTTTAGGGCAGATGGAACAAAGCCGGCCTGGAGGGATCGGTTTATTACAGCGGTTATCAGGGGACTGATAGAAGACATCAAATTTTCCTACATTTTAAATGTAAAAAAAATGGATATGGAGTCGGATTGTGGAATTCCTGGCAAGTTGTTTGGAAAAAAATTCCATATGATTTGTCAGTTCCAATCCACTCTGAGGTCATGTGACATGCACTTTAGCCTGTCCATTACACACTTACATTGTAAACTGGAGTATGTCTTTCATAAAGTTTCAGAATCTGCAGGGGTTTTTTTTTTTAACTCACTCAAAAATTAATATTTCATAACCTAATTCAACCAAACAATATGTCATTTTTTCCAGTAACTTTTTGGGATCACCATCATATCATGTTTCTTTATGTTTTTTGGAACCAAAGCCTTTGAGCAACTTCAAAGCTTGTTTTTTTAGTAATTTCCCCGTGTGCCTGTAGCAGTTCTCATCTGTTAAACTGCAGGTATTCAGGGACACACAGCTGGGTCACAAGACTTCATTAGTCTATTTCTCAGAACATGCAGTAAAGGCAGGCTACATGAGTGTGGCCAAATGGCTAACTCGCTGTTCACAGAGAGGAGCAGGTTAACTAATGAGTCCAGAGAAATACATTTTTTAATCTAAGAAATTAAAATGGTAAATTACTTAGCATTGGCAATATTCGTATTAAGTTACACCCAAACCATCAGGCACACATTACATTTATTGGGAATTGAATTAGTTGTACCTGATATGCTCAGTTTAAAATATCTAACAGTAAGATTTGATAAATAATATAATAAATATATTTGGATAACTTATATATATGTATAATGATATCTAAAATTACAGTTATATAAGATATCCCTATGTAATGTGTAATATATGTAATGCCCTTATGATTTAGTGGTAATAGTCATTTTAACACCCTTTATAACACATATCACACATTTGTCAGTTTGTTATATTGACATGAAGCAGGAACTGTTGGCATGTGAGCTCAGTGACTGCTGTTATGTTATACGGCTTTTACACTGTGGAAATCTCCGGAAGAAAGCTCCAAAAGTGAAAATACTATTTCAACTATGTATTGAAGCAAATTACATGATGCCGTGAAGATGATCCAATTTACAATAATAAATAATAACTGATAACTGAAGACCAGCGGTGGATTGTCGGGTTAGCAAGGTATTCTCCACCTAGCCCGGGCATTGTCAGAAAATGAAAAAAAATCCAAATTCGGGTAAATATTTGACTTGAGACTACATGTACAGTATTTGAATAGTTTGTTTGCATCTGTTTCAGTCATTCCATTATTTCTATCCGTGGCTGCTGCCAGTTAGCTTATATACCAGTAAGTAAGCTTTGTTTTATCCAATTAGATTTCTATATTGCGGCGTCTGGGTGAAATGTCTATGTGGGGAAAGCAGCTTCCACAGCGAAGGCCTCGTGGATTGATCTTATTTATTAACCAATCATATTTCGTAGTGCTCATTTAGGGAGTGGGTATTTTGGCAGGGCCCAATAGCCGGCTGGGCCGGTTCTCAGGCAGCCTCGTACTGCGTCAGTATTACCTGTCCGGAAGGACATGTTATAACATGTCTGGAAGGACATGTTATAACATGTCCTTCCGGACAGGTAATACTGAAGCAACCTAATATCATGGTTAGCAAGGTGAGCAACGTTGTATTGCATACCTGTATGCAATAGAACATTCCATTCTAAGTCTATTGCATTCATACCTGTATGCAATAGACCTTTGCTAAGTAACATAACACTTTGCTAAGGAACGTCATACTTTTTACACTTGCTTTGAATACCAGAACTTCACAGCTGAATGTGAGAACTGGTTGAGAGTCATCCCCCGACAACACAGCTCCCTTTATGGAGGGGGATATGCCGAACCAGCTTAGCCAGTGTAAGCCAGACAAGGCCTCTGGGCCTGACACAACCAAGCTAGGGTACTGAAGATCTCTTGAGCTCACCAGTCATCTACGCGCTCTTTTGTGAATCCTACCAGACCACCACAATACTGACCATCAATAATCCGCATAACTAAAATACCCTGACCCACAGAACACAACCACTACCGACACTTTAGCAACTTCTCCAGGCAATTCATGTTTCTGGAAGTGAGAGCACTCAACAGCATCATTGTAGATACGGCCCCACGACTAGATCTCTTCCAATTTGCCTCGATTTCAGCTCTGCTTTTAATACCATCCAAAGGCTTCTGACGATCCAAAAACTGAGCCCACTTCTATACTTTAACATGTATTTTTCCTTCAATGAAGGAGCCTATGAGGCCTATAAATGGCATCATAGGCTAACAAGGCTAACTCATATGCTAATATCGTCAAACTTCACAAAACTCAACATAATTCCAAAAAATAATAATAAAACAATCATTGATAACCACAAAAAAAACAATACATATCCACGATTCTAAAAAGGCATTAGATGTATGCTTATGTTACTGGATTTGCTTTGTGATAATAGTAGCGAATGTGTGCTATGCATTGTGTGCCATGCTCACTTACTTCCTGATTCTTGGTCACATAACACAAAACAAAACTTAACTCATTCTGGTAATTGTGAGGCTCGTAATGTGACAATTACAGAAACGAAACGTCTGACATATTAACAGAACAGTTAAATTCAGACAATTTAACTGTTTATATTCAGGGAATATGAATTACGAGAATAAAATGTGATATTTACGAGATAGATCTCCTTAAATCAACTCATATGCACTGGATTTTGAAAGAAAATCTACACAATGCATAGGAATTTAAATGATAAAAACTGTGTTTTTTAAAAGCCCCCAGTAGTGATTAAAATAACTGTTAAAGGAAAACAATGTATAAGATAGATAGAACTCAAGTCAATTCATATACACCAAATTTGCACTAAATCAGACCAACTGTTGAAAAGGTCTAAGTGGGTAAACATTTTGAAAATGATCCATGAAAGTAGGAGGTATGTCTGGAAAATGTGAAAAAAAGGTCCCCTAGTGAATACAATGACAGTTTAATGAGTAAAATATAACATATCAAAGAAAAATCTTGTTGAGTCGAATCATATAAACCAAATTTGGACAAAATCGGACCAATGCTTCAAATTGTATGGCTCAAACATTTTTGGTTATAACGCCCCCCCCTAGTAAATTAAAAACCAACCTTTCCCAGAAATCGACAAATTTCTTCATCGCTCTGCGGTCTATTTAGGTAGAAAATTTGTGATGATCCATTGTGATTAAAATGATATACGAAATATAGCTATATAAATAAATAATATTTATAACTGGTAAAAAAAAAAGTGATGTCCTGACAATTTTGCAGATAAAGCTCCCCCTACTGTCAGAAATATGAAACCGAACTTTCCCAAAAACACTCCAGTTATTCCTCGTATCAAGGTCTATGTGGGTCTACAATTTGAAAAGGATCCATGATATCGTTTTTAAACTATCAGAGTGACACAAAGGATCTGCGTTGGTGGTGGACACCATGACGATTCCATATAACCCCGACTTTTCGGCGATATAATTAAATCAAATTGAGGTATTGGCCATAGAAAACTGGCACACAAGTAGAATCCTTTTTTTCACTACACAAACCTGAGCTGAATAGAGCGTATGCAGAGAATCAAAGTTTTAAAATGGAGGTATTTGCACAGAAACTTTAAATACAGCAAACCATTGCAAACGTTTAATCCGGATTTGTGGAAAAAGCTTCAATCCCCCTTCTCAGCCCGTCACTCTGATCATCCCACACATAGCTGCTGTTCTCACTCCATCTGCGTCACGCCTCTGTGTTCCTTTCTCCCTCTGTGTCCGTCTTGTGATTGGTCATCATGCTCACCTGTGTTTCCCCTCCAGCTGTGTCTCATTATGTCTGTGTAAAGTCTGTCCTTACCGTCCCTTCTGTGCCAGTTCGTTGCATGATATCCTCGTGTCGCCACGCGTCCCAACCCCTACCAATGTGTTGTGAGTAACCTGCAGTGTTTCAGTTCCTGTTTTTCCTCGTGTCTTGTAGTGAAAATAAATATATTTTGCACCAGCTCTACGTCATATGCGTCTGCATTTAGGTCCGAGCAAAACCCCACAGGAGTGCGTAACAATCTGTCTCCATGTTATTCTACAACTTTCTTTAGATTTGTCTTGTAGCCTGAAACTAGGGTTAATTTCGTCGACGAAAACTATGACGAAATATGTTCATCAACGAACCGTCTTCCAATGACTAAAATGAGACGAGACCGAAATAGCGGTCATGTGACATTGACTGGAACATAATATGTATGCAATATCGTTGACTAATAAAGACGAAACAAAAATGTTAACAAAATAAAAGCATTTCCAAAATCTCTGTTTATTTTCGTTGACTAAATAACACAAGTCGAGATATTCTAACGTTAGAGTTTTTCATTTTACTATTTTTGCAGTATTTCCATTTCGTCAGTGCGGCGCATGCGTTTTCGTTCTTTCGTTTCCTCACCTGAATGTTCCTCACCTGGTGTTGATGTTCAGCGGCGGAGTTTACGTGAAGTTACATGGACAGGAGGATTCGGACTTAAACTGGCTCAATGGTGGGGCTCCCAAGGCACAGGTCTTCGAATGAAAAGAAGAGAAGATCTTTGGACGTATTTTATCTACAGAGAGGCGGAAAAGAACCGAATGCGTTGTTGAAGCGGAGGGGGGAGAAATACGGTCCCAAAATCAAAGGGAAAATACTACGAATCTCAAAAGACATCTCCAGGCCTTCCACAAAGATATTGCGGTAAGTTAACAATATGTTTCTTTATTTCTGTAGCGTTAACGTATGCCAAGGCAACAATGTGAAGGAGCCTCACGCTAGCTTGGGAAGGAGCTGGAGATGAGTGATAATGTTAACGTTAGCCAATCATACGTTAATTTTTAATCAGTGCACTGATATGTTAGCTGTGCTCACAACCTTTGTATTCTGGGGACGACCCCAATCCGCTGAGTGCACTTCTCAAATCGGCTTTAGCGCCATTGTGTGAAAGAGTCTGGCTAACGGTAACGTTAAAACTTCTCAAACCAAAAAAACGTCAGCGCATGCTCGACCTGTGTCTGTCTGTGTGAGAGAGAGTGTCATTCAGGGACTGTAAGTGAATGTAGAGATTTTCCCTAAAATATGTGGAGGGTGTTTGGGAACTGAGAAATACTGATGTTTCAGCTAGGTTTATTTGTCTTTCACATAGCCATCAAACTGAATTGGGTTTGGAATCAACAACATGATTTTTAATGTCTTATTCTGATGCAAACATAAAAAGTCTAATAGCACCTTGTCTTGATTGTGTAGATTTTCCTTTTACAGATAGCTAAGTAAGTTGATTTATTAAGTTGGGAATCAGAGCCAGGATTTTTGCTACTTAAAAGTTGATTAAGATAGATTTTCTAGAAGTTGCCTTTCTCCTGACATTGTATTTATTCCTTTCCTAGATTCCAGACATACCAAAAGTGAAGGAACCAACCAGGAAAGTGGACAAGCCAGCTACCTCAAGTAATTTCTTCTGCACAAAGCACAAAGAAGACTCACTGAAGCAACGTGACAATGAGGAGGCGATTGCTCAATGGATACGCCCCACAGCTCTCCCTGCACGGACAGTGGAAGATGAGGATTTCATCATGATGATGGGGAAAATGGATAAAAGGCTCAAGGTACCGAAAAAACCTAAGGTTTTTGTACGTGGCCCAAAAGGGAAAATTCTGGGACAGGTGGTCCATGGCTCACAAAATAGCTATACGGTTAGGTATATAGACCAAAAAGGGTCTCACTGCATCCTTTCTTGCAGTCAGCGCTTATTTCTTTAACCCTAAAGAAAATAAGGCTGAACATATACTCCTGAGCCTCAAGGAAATAGTTCACCCTCACATCATCAGACTATAAGTGGGCTTGTGAAGGAGTCCATTGAAGAATGGGGGATCCAAAGAGAAAATCCTCACTGATAATGGGAGCAACTTGGCTGCGTTCCCTCCACCTGCAGAAGAAGTCACAACTTCTGAGGATCCGGAAGAAGACGATTAAAATTAAGATGGGCAGCAGGAAGAAAGGTCAGTTTTTACATGACTGTAACAATATATTTATCTTTGGCCAAAAAGTATTTTTTTCTGTGCTATTTGTCTATTAACAGCATTACAGAAAAAGTACTGAGCTACTATTTGTGAAACTTGGTGGTAGGGCGTAGATTGGGCAAAGGAAGAATACATTCAATTTTGAGGCAGAAATGACTTACAAACAACACTACATTTGATTTAAAAAGTCAGACGCATGGTCACAAAGTCATTCAGAATTTTTATTGATTCTGTTCGTAACCTTTAATTTTAAAGGAAATTCCACATTTCAATGAATGAAGCATTTTTTTGGGAGTATAAGTGCTATTGATACAATGCTATAAATTAATTCAGCATAATTGGGTAATTGGTCATGATTAGATTGCATATAAGTAAATAAACAAGTTCATAAGAAGTTAAAAGGTTAACAATTGCTAATTGAAAAAACAAGTATTCATTTGATTGAATAATTCAAGGTTTAAATGGTTTTAACTATGTACATTTGTTTTCATCTTTTTGAGGGATTTACGAAAACTTTGCGTGTTTTGGATTCCACTTAACTTTAGGTACGACTACGGGGTGGTGCACACCCTTCAGCTAGTCATAAATATGATTCACAAGGAATCTGCAGTCAAAAGACCGGTGGACAAAGTGAGACGCATGGTAAAGCGGTTCCGCAAGTTATCCGTCGCCACCGAGCAGTTGCTGCAAGGTCTAAACTCGTTCTCATCAAAGACTTTCCCATAAGATGGTCCTGCTCTTACATAATGATGACACGTTGTCTTCAAGTCAAGGACCAGGTCACAGCAATAGCTATTTCATTTTTTATTTAAATTTATTTTTCATGCAAACACAATGAAATCTGTGTGTACACTACACCCTAACGCATTTTATTGGATCCTGTTGGTTCAAAAATAAATATGCAATTCAAATCAGAACCTTATTCATGTCTGGATGTATTCCTGAATTTATTGACCAAACACTTTCTGCAAACTGCATTCTTAATCATTCAACTTTTTCATTTTTCATTGGGTACGGTTAAGATAACTGTTTGAGTTGTGAAATGGGTTATACTAAAAATAGATAAATACAGCTTTCATTGACTAAAACTAGACTAGACTATCTATGGTTCACTCTGACTAAGCTAAGACTAAAATTCTCAACTTTTAGTCGACTAAAATAAACGAAGGATCAAGGTGACTAAATAGGATTAAAACTAAAAAGAAAATTTGACACAGGACTAACACTAAATTTAAAAATAGCTGCTTAACTTAACACAGACAAATTGTTCAAAGTATGAATTTTTGTTTTGTGTTATAAAATAAAGTTATTGGAAATAATTAGGCAAAGAGATTTCTATATTAACCGTCATTCCCAAAAATCCGAAAGAAACGTCCCCGGTGCTGCACTCATTATTGCGTCAATGCTGCCAAAGACATGGGTTGATTTGTTCCTGAGGTAAAATAACCTAACATAGCCCTTTCCTACTCCATGCATTCCGATTGATCTCGGTGGCTAGAAAATTTAATTATAATCCTTTTTAAATTCAAATGTAGTTTGGTAACAATGCCAGTAAGGCTCAGTGACTGCCATATTGATTTTGTGATAAAGCTCATAAGCTACCCAGTGCTGGTGCAGAGACCAGCGAAGTATGCTGATACTTCACTTCTGGCAGAACATGGGCTGACACATATTTAAATATTCTCCCAAATAATGAAATGATAATCAAAAAATACGATCACAAACATCTAATAGAGCATTACATAAAGGACTCCAAGTAAAAAAAAAAAAAGCTTACAAGAGATTTGAATATGAGCATTGTCTGTGTCTTTGTAACACATTTGTAAATGTTAAAACAGTATGTTAAACTATAAGTACTAAGATGGATTTTCCATAAAATTTTTAATAAAGAGAATTTAATTTAACATATTACGTGTGTATTAAATGAACGTGAAAGTGGAATAATTCAACTTTGTTAAAGAGTAAGCTCACACGGAATTGATATGTATTTTCGATTTACATTACACGCACTGTCACTTTATGAAAAATCTACCTTTGGAATTTCTACCCCTAAATGTTACATTCTCAAAGCCCCATCTCCGCCCTATAAATACGGCAATCAACTATCAGCGTGGTTAGTAAACAGTGTAGAATATGAACAGAATTCCGGCAAACAAATTGTTTTGGCAGAAAATAAACTATATTAGTATTATTAGTGCTTCTACTCAGTAATCGGGCATTTGACGATATGTTACTATGGTATATGCTGTGTCTTAAAACAGTGTTATGCAAGCTCAGATTTTCAGTGTGAGCTCCAGTATTAGGGGAGCCCTTCAGTGCCTCTGGTTTCTGGTTGGTCTCCACCCACTGTCCTGTCACTATTTTGTCATCTTGGCAAAAGTCGGTTTAATATACATTAGGAGGAGCTTTATTATTTCTTAATTTTTTTGATATGAGTTCACTCAAGTAGATCTACAGTATTTAAATTGTATATTTTCCTTTCAAATTCTACACCATAGTCAATGTTATTTAAAGGAAGAACTGGGTTGATTTTAGGATAGATCGTTTTTATAGTTCTGAAACTAGGGGGATCTTTATCTCTGAAAGTTTTTTCGGGACCATAATTTCCCAACTGTATGTCCCATCTAGTCCAAATTTTTGGCAAATTAATCAAATCCAGGGGATCCATTTTGTATAATTGGTGTTTTACTATAATAGCTCATAATTTTCTGACTAGGCGGAGCTTTTTAAAACATTTTTTTTTCTGACATACCTTCCTAATCGTTTTTTGGTGCATATAAATTTACTCGCTGAGCTCTATTTATCATGCATTATCGGATATAAACTTACTGTCAGTGACAACAACAATCCAGCGATGGACATTTCGTTATATATCCTGTGATATTACCAACTTGGCATGCACTGGAAATTTTTTTTGACAGGTGTGGATTCAAACTCTGTATGCTGTTATTATGAGGCATTAGCCACTGCGCCACAAGTTCTACGGCTCTCTCCTTTGGCCCACAAACATGTAATGATGGTCAACTGGTTACTCTAAATTGCTTGTATGAGTGAACGTGAGTGAGCTTGGTTGCAATTTTCTATGTGTGTCAACCCTGTGAACTGATGACTCATCTAGAGCAGGGGTGCTCACACTTTTTTAGCATGCGAGCTACTTCTAAAATGACCAAGTCAAAATGATCTACCCACTACAAAAATGCAAAATATATATTTATTTATAAATATATTGAGGACTCTTTATAACTACAATGTATGTTGATTCACATACATAACCGCAGGAGCGAATATTGCACAACACAACACAATAAACTATGTACATTCTTTGTCATTACCCGAGTTTATGCTGATGACTTGCACTGAATTGAATCGGCCAGGGATGAATAGTCCGGAAAGTAGCTGCTGACAGCCAGCCTCAAGCACACTTCCAAATGTTCATCAGTCATGGTGGAACGGTACTTGGACTTAATGATCTTCATATGGGAAAAGGCTGACTCACATAAATAAGTGGAGCCGAATAATGCAGTCAAAGAGGTAGTACATTTCCTCATGTTAGGGTACTTTGCCTCTGAGTAAGTTCCAGAACTGTCCATGGGCAGTTCAGCTCAATGTGTGCTTGTAGGGCAGTGGTTCTTAACCTTGTTGGAGGTACCGAACCCCACCAGTTTCATATGCGCATTCACCGAACCCTTCTTTAGTGAAAAATAAAATGTGATTTTTTTCAAATTAAAGACATAGGTATATGTTTTTTTACTGGTGCACAAAATGAACCGTGCATGAATATCACCTTGTTCAAAGAACAAAACCAACACAGGGCATGAACTCACAACAAATTACATACCTGCAAGTCAGTGCGACTTCTGCTGTTGCTTTTGAGAGACCAGTTCAGATATGCGTGGCTTCACCTTGGCTAGTGCCACTCTCATGTCATTCTCACAGCAAAGTCTGTTCCTTTTCTTAGTTTTAATGCCCAGCATCCTCGAAAAGGATTGCTTGCAAAGATATGTTGTAACAAATGGTATAAAAAATTCCAAGGCTTTCTTAGCAATAACTGGATACTTTTCCATTTGTTGACACCAAAACTTTGAGAGCGTTGTTGTTCTGAAGAGTTGCTGTTGAACCTGGCTCTGCAGAATTTCAATGATTTCGTCGAGGTATTCATCATTGACATCTGCTGTCTCAACAGCAAACGGGAACGGCTGTCTCACCCATGCTGGATATGACTCTCTTGTAGGAAAGTATCCGTCGAGAGACTTTGCAAGCTCATCTAAGTGCGTAGCAATTGTTTGCTTCAGTTCCATGGGTACAGAAATGTCTCCGATTCCAGACACATCTTCGATCTTACTTACACAGTCGTCCAGAAGGGGAAAGTTTGCGAAGTTATTGATCTCTGTTCGTCGTTTCCATAACGGTAGCTTTTTTTGAAAAACCTTCAGGTTTTCTTCCGCTTCCATGATGTTGACTCCACCACCCTGCATCTGCTGGTTGAGATGATTGAGAGCTGCAAATATATCAGCCATGTATGCTAAAATGAGAATGAACTCAGAATTTTTGAAGCTATCTGCATGACAATGTTGTTGCTCTTGCAAAAACAGGGCTAATTCCACACGTATGGCAAAAACACGATTCAGCACCTGTCCCCGGAATAACCACCGAACATTAGAATGGTACAGAAGTACCTCGAATTCAGAGCCCATTCCTTTACACAGCTCACTGAAGATGCGGTGCCTCAGAGCACTATTTCGCACATAGTTCACACATTCCACTACAGTTTTTAATACTTCTGCCATTTTTGGAGGCAAGGTTTTTGTTGCCAACGCATGCCTGTGCAGAATACAATGCGTAACAATGATGTGTGGTGCATCGGCTTTTACTAGCGCGCCAAAACCAGACTTTCTTCCCAGCATGACTGGAGCTCCGTCCGTACAAACTGCAGAAACCATATCCCAGGAAAGATTGTTGTCTCTGAAGAAGTCATCCACAAGCTTCTTCACATCGGCTGCCTTAGTTGTTGTTGTAAGAGGCTTACAAAATAAAAATTCTTCTTTTATCATGTCGTCTTTCACATAGCGCACAAAAACAGCAAGCTGGCTTAGATTAGAAATGTCTGTGGACTTGTCGAGTTGAAGGCTGAATTTTGCCGGGCTTGAAATCAGATCTGCGACTACTTGAGCCAAGATGTCTTTACTCATATTCTCTATTCTGTCGCTGATGGTGTCATTTGAAAGAGGAATTTGGGATAATTTACCTTCGGCCGCTGTTCCGAGTATCAGATTTGCCATCTTTAACGCAGCTGGTTTGATGAGTGTTTCACCAATGGTGTGTGGCTTGCCCTGCTTTGCGATCAGGTAAGCAACTTCGTACGATGCTGTGAGGAACGGTTTGTTAATGGGTACAAATCCAAAAGCAAGCAGAGTAGCCTTTTCATCGAATCCTGCTCTCTTCACCTTGAATTCAGCAAGCGTTGTGTTCTTGTATTCCCCATCTCCATGCAGCTTCAAGAAGTGTTCCTTTAGTTTTGCCGGTGCGAGACTAGAGTTGCTCAACTTGGCATTGCAAATCATGCAGATAAGATGCTGGGTCCCATCACGTTCCGTGATACATGTGAATCCATGTTGTACATATTCGTCCGACCACTTTCTTTTTTTGCTCGACATAGTTAGCATGGATTGGATTAAAATATCAAGAAAGAAATCACATGACGTACTACCATGACAGTCACACGTTGACTACTGAGCGCACTAAATTCCCAGCACTGATTGGCCAAGCAATGTAACGTTATCATCTGCAGCCAGTGATGGCCAAGCGGGGCGTGTCATCACGAATTGACACGATCAGTCGGGTGTGTCCTGACCTCCGCGGCGGAGGCTCCGCCGAACCCCTGAGACCGACTCACCGAACCCTTAGGGTTCGATCGAACCCAGGTTAAGAACCACTGTTGTAGGGTCAAAATCTCATCTTCTATTCCAGAAGAGTTCAGGTGAAACAGTGTTGCAATTTTTGATGGGAGTGAATCAACCTCAGCATCTTCCCAAAAAGGATAGCCCATGAATGTAGCAACTGGCTCGAATCAGGCCAAACATGGCCTGAGTCAGAGAGACTAATCGAGCCTAACCCAAACCCAGAACCCTGTTTTTTTGTCCAAAACGGCCAGATGTTTTGCTGGGGCTTAGGTTATAAATTAAAATGCTAGAGAATCTCCGCACTTCGGGAAATTAGATTGTATATATGTCTTACGTGCATCAATTTTTCAATCTCTGCCTCAGAAACAGAACGCTATTAGAACCTGAAATGGTCCATTGACAACCACTCACAACATACCAAACAAATAAATATGGACCACTGTGTAATTTTAGTATTGTCAGCCAAACATAAATCAGTACAATTAACTTAATTCTGCTGCATAGGCCAAAACCAGAGAAACTACATACATTGAATCTGGGAAAAGACGTTTAGAAGTGCACCTAATCGATCTGCCTGGTTTGACAAAATCAGCAATAGGCTGAGCAGCCTCACTCAGCCGGTTCCATGCCGGTAACTTGCATGCGACATGCACACACAACTAGCATAAGCTACCACGGCTCCAAACATCTTGAAAGCAAAACGGAAGACATAAAGTTCGCAATTTGTGATACGAGGAAGGACCAAATTAATTGTGGAAGAACAACGACGAAGGCATTCGGCACAACAAAATCCTTTTAGACGCTTCAAAATTAATCACCTCGAGAAACAGCAAGTTCCAAAAAGCTTGTTGGAAAAATATTTTGGCAGAGTGGCTAAAGCTCGCGCAAGCACAGTGCCAAGCACGAGCCCTGAAGTTCCTGAACACAGCTAATATATAACATATGAATGAGATATGAATGAAGTTTTATTTTTACTACGAAATGTCATACAATTGGTTTAAGAAACGCACAACAGTGAGGACAGAGGGTACATTCCTTTCAACAGATCAGAATACACACATGAAGCAAACCAGCCTCACCTCGACTCTAATCCTTGAAAATAAAAGCACATAAAATACATCACTCCTTCTGATTTGACATTTTTTTTTAAAGGAAATAAAATTGGAATCGGTCAAAATCAGTTTTGACCTGTCAGACTTCATAAACACTGGTACTCGATGATCGACCAAGAAAATTGCAATAAGTGCACCTCTAGTTAATTTATCATTTTCCTCACTGATTTAAGATTAATTCAATTTAGGTCATGGTAAAAAAAAGCGAGTGTCCCAGCCAAGCATTATAATTGTAGGGAAAGATGAAAGATTTTTATTTGCAGTCACAGTGTGCAATAAAATAAAATCAAACAGATCTTTTACTCTATTACAACAAATGATGCTTGTTTGTTCAGACTTAATGGTTACTAAATCATTTATTATTCATTTATAACTTATACTGACCACTTATACTGACCAGGATTTGGTGTTTACTGTTTGTGGACACACGATTTAGCTGGAACCGTTTATCATCACCAACTCAACGACAGAGAGATCGGTTTACAAGAGAATAATTACCAGAGGTATTGTTGTTGTGGAGAATGAAACAGTGAAGCAATAAAACTTTCACTGTGATGATTCTCTTAAGAATAAAAACAACCCAGTGGGATGTTACTGCATTTTGTTTGAAATCACATACTTCACACTGTCAACTACGTTTGGTTGACTGTGATAGGGTTTTTCAGCTCTACCCTGCAACGCTCAGTCACATAGAGCAGAAGCTACATTCAGAAGGCAAGGGGTGTTAGAGGAAATGTTCTTACATAGCAATCTGGGTCAGGCCTACACCAAGGATGTTATGCTTTTGCCAACCTTTGTCTGCTTGTTTTTAGCGGGATTAGACAAGAAATCAATTTCCAGCAACCTTAAGCAAAGGCCAATACTCCCACCATCTCTATGCTATAAGACACAGGTTGATATGTGAACAGCAGTTTCAACGTGACCCCACGTCACCCACAAATATTTCTCCTGGAGCTTTACAAAATTCGCACTATAGATATATCAATCAATGTTTATTTTGTGAAAACTCCCCCACATAGTTTCATCATTGTCCCCAGCAAACAGTTTATGTTTTCACACTGGTTTGTCTGTTAGTCGGTCTGTTTTTCTTCGACAAGATTACAGAAAAAATAATGAACAGATTTGCATGAAATTGATCCCAGTTGTGGGTTTTGGCATATCTTGGAAATAAGATTTTGGTGACATGTCACCAAACATTATTACATTACAATAACATTTATATAACCATTGCGAGATAAGGCACTTTTGGAATTTTTTGCTCACGATAATGTGTACTCTAGGTAGTGTTGTGCCTTGGCAGAGGTTTGCGCTTTCCGAGTGATTTCTGGATCACAGTATTCTACTCACCAGGGTGCAGCTGCCCATTTCATCATCGTCCAAGCAAGCTCAGTCTGCACAGAGCTTTTTCATTCTTTAGCCAGTACTCTGACGAATCCAGCAATTTGTTGCTGCACAGCACATGCTCCACACAGATATACCCTTCTCAGGTCGATGGCAATTCTGAAATTATACCACAGGAGCATACATTTTGAGCATACAACTGATTAGCCATGATATTAAAATCACTTGAATAACACCTGCCAGTAGGTGAACTGTATTAGCAGTTATTGAACAGTTGTCTTATGGGCAAGCGTAAGTATCTGAGAAACTTTGAAATAGGCCACATTGTGATGGCTATATGACTACCCAGCATGAGGAAAAAGCAGGGGCGCAAACAGGAATAACAAAAAACACTTTGTACAAAACACCGGGAGAAGACTGGGACGAGTGATGACATGGGGGTACATCAAACAAGAACTGGCAACCAAAGAAAAGTGAGGACAGACTATATACACTAATTTAACGAGACAACGAGACACAGGCAGACATATTTTAAGACCTATTGCAGACATATTGTAAGCACACAATTAACCACTGCAATATTTGGCATTCATGGTCAATGATGGAAATCCAACATTCCTACTTTAAACGTAAAGATCGTAAAAGATTGTCCATCTTTCTTCACTACCACACTTTTATATATATAAATATCTATCTGCATGTCACTGGCAGTCAGCTGATAAAGTGGCTTTAACACAACTGTGTGAATTTTTAGTGAGATCTTGCAACACCAGACACAAGAGGACATTTTGCACAGAATAAAAAAAAAATCAATGATTCAGCAACACATAAAATAATAGTCAATTTGCAAAACATACCCATTACCCACATAGCCACTACCCACCTCCTTTCAGTGCTAGGGTTAGCACAAGCACTTGGGATGGATACCAACAGAACGCGTGCATGTCGACGCACAATCGTAAGCACGCGCAAAGATCACTGCAACGTGAAAATGTGGGTTTGTTCAGACTGTCGGCTAATTAATGTAGGCTTTATTCCGCATACGGTTGATTATGATGGACATGGGTGTAATCGTGAAAATAGAAATCCATAAAAAGCAAAGGCATCAACACTAGAAAGAGGCTGCATATAGAAAATAAAAATTATCCAATAAATGAAATCATTGTTTCCATGCAGGAAATGATTGCTTCCGTGTCCCATGTAGTATCCAGATTTAGACTGGAAATTATGTGAGGGATAAACACAGAGAAACGGGGGAGGTGCCTTGAAGAGTTGAAGGCAAATAGAACGACTGGCATTAGGCCAGGTGTGTTGTCTCAATAGAACAGCTTTTTCAGTGTATGTGACTTATATTAATGGCTGTTTGAAATAAATTGTCTTTATGAAGTTCATAGACTCCATGCAGTAATGAAGGCAACAGGTAGTTTAAAGGAATGATAATCAAGAACTAGGCTTGTGCTGTCAGCCCTAACAGCAAAGGGATATCCTTGAATCTGTTTTTCATTAAAAAAAAAAGTCTCTCTTCTGAACAAAATAAGAACTATTCGAGTAGAATATGATATACAATAGATCTCCTTGTCTCAACTCATATCCACCAAATTCCAAAAGGGATAAACTTGAACACTTTGACTGAGCAGTGTCAAAGGAGATTTGTCAGTGGATCGTTTTTTGCTATAATTAGAGTGTGTAGATGCGAATATTTTTGACAATGCCCTGTGTTAACTGTCTCAGAAATTATGAAAGACATTGAACCCTGATAATCTTGTGTACCTATTGCATGGGCCAAAGTTAGTCTAACATTGATATCAGACAATGGTTTATTAGTCGATTATGATGGTGATTATGGCAACAATAACAAAATGCTATTCACAGGGGAGACAAATTTAATGATGCAGCATATACATGACAGAAGCTTTTGCTGAACTTCAATGCGAGAGAACTGCCTGATTGACTGCAGCACCCGATCCTTGGACGTGACTGTAACTCGCACAAGGTAAGATCATTCTATCCCGCTCATTCATGATATGGGGTTGATGTATAAAATTGAAGTCCATTTAAATTTTATCGTGCCCATTAGTAATGATTAAGTTCTAGAGAATTCAAAACCGTCAATATTTCCTCTCTATCATCATTACTTATTTATCAAACTCTCAGCTGCTAAACCAACATTCATACACACACACACACATAAATGCATTATCCTTCATATTGACTTCATAACTATTTATCAATATTCATCCTGTTTTGTTTAGTGTGAAGTTGAATAAACATATTCATATTTAAGCATAACAGGTGTCCTGTCTTTCCTTCTTGAAGATAAATGAGAGTACTTTGTAAAAGTAGTTTATGGCTTTCACAGTTGTGATTCTTAAATCCAATGAAATTAAGAATTGATTAATTCTAAGTTTCATAATTTTCCAAATTAACTTTGGGTGGTGGTGGACAATAAATTTACTCTACATCATATTTGTACAAATATTGAACTCTGTGGTAACCATTGCTGTTTACGTTGCAATGCATTCTAGGTAGTGACTTCAAATGGTTGCACTGGCTGGCTTCTGAACCGCTTATCCTAATTCAACAGTAAAAAATGTCATCCGCCTTTTCAATTTGAACCGGAGCACGAAATAAACAAGGACAATTTATGAAACTTTATTCAAACCGAACAAAAACAAGAAGACAATGAGGGACGTGACGAAGCAAGAATGGGACACAATCGCTGGGGTCTGTGCAGGAATTGTGTTACTATCGCAACCATGAAGGATAGTGTTTGTTGTAAAGAGCTCTGCTTTTGTCAGCAGCTGTTCAAGGTGAGCACAAAGATCATACTTTCTTCATCATTTCTATCATCGTTGTATGATATCCTCCATGGTCGTAGTCGTGTACGATAATCCGCTTTCAGACTCTAGATCCGCTCAGCGCTACAACAACCATTCTACGTCCTCACCCCATAATGCAATGTACCGTTAAGGTAATGCCGACCTGCAAAGTTGAAATATTTCTTAATCTTTGAGGATTATTAATGTACTACAGTATTTTATGTGTTCTTAACAGTGTGCCATTATGAAAAAACATGTTTCTAGCCAATGATGCCTTAATGTCTTTATAGTCAGGGTTCCCTTAGAGAACATGGCACCTATACATGGACAGATTACATTTACACTTAATCTTTACGATAACTTTCACATTTGGTCTGACTGATCTTATTAGATTCCAATTTCAGTGCATTCTGCATGTGTTTACAGATGGTTTTAAATTTGTTTGTTTTTTACTGTTTACAGCTAGAGAATGTGCTGAAATGCTAGGAGTAGACGGGTAAATATATGTTTAAGACTTCTAACCTTAGTTTTCAGGAGACTTTCACCTACGTTACTAACATCCATAACAAATATTGCGGGGCTTCACAATGCTTAGAAATAGTGACATAACAACAGAGTAATTGTTTGGGTTTTTAAAGAGGCAAACGGACATATAATAAACAACCATGTGACGGCTAACCAAGAAGAAATATAAAAATGTATGACCCTGGAGTTAAGTCTGAAACACACTCTCTCCTTCAATGTTACTCCTTTATTGCTATTCACACCTCTTCTTATCTTACCCTCCCTTCCCTTACCCTCACACTCTGTTCTTCATCTCTCTTTGGCTCTCCACACATCTTAATCCACATTTTTTATAAAGAGGGAGGAAGAAACTCTCCATTGCTAATCTATTGCACACACTCTTAAAAAAAAATGGAAGCACAACCAAAGTGGAGATGACAGTGCAGACTGCTCTTCACCAGCAGAGAAGACACAGTTCTGAAAGAACTGGGAAAAGCAGCAGGCCCTCCCTCTTTCAGAAACTCACTGGTTTATTTTTAATGTAGTTACTTACTATTAACAGGAAGAAGAAGAATGTCAGGTAAAGTAGAATATGTGGTTGTGATGTGAAAAGATAATTATAGAAAATGAGTGCGAACATGGTTGTCACATGCTTGTAACAATGGCCTCCCAAAGACATGGTTACCCATGTAACCATGGTTACCCATGTCTTTGGGAGGTCAGGGAATTCCAAGACAATAGACATTTTTTCATCAACAGGTATTTAAACTATCTACGTCCTTAAATTCATTAAAACTTACATTATTCTTATAGTTATTCTTATCTCATCATTACAAGTGGGATCCGTAATTGACACACAATCCCATTTAATAGCAGTAACTAGCAGTAATTTTAAAAATATATCAAATTACAACATGAAGACAAAAAAATGTCTCACATAGTAGTCTATGAGTAAGTATTGCAAATGAGCTGACAACTTCACCCTTTTGGTACATTATCACACTTGCAATCCTCCTGTAAAATATCTGTTTAGCACAGAACAGCAGATAGTTTTCCTCTGTGGCCTGATCAGATAAATTTTGCATGAGCCCTACTCGGGAGGTGATATGAGATTATTGAAGTAGGCTTAACAAAGTGTAATCCATTCTCGATCATTCCCACTTCATTAGAAAAATGACGAAGTAGGAATAATTTTATATTGGTGTCAGACAGCAATATTTGATCAGCAGCACAACCAGCTCACACCCCAATAAACGTTTGCCACAACTGGTTTGCTTTGTAAATGGGTTGCTTTTGCATGTGATTTGGTGTTGTTGAGAATTTCCTCCCTTGAATTACTAAAAAATAGACTTATACTACACCCGCTTTGGATGATATCATTCCATTAAAGGGCAGGAATTTCTCGTAATCACTACCATTGTGATGCTTCAGGAGGGTCCATCTGTAAATACCAGTAGGCCAGAGGGTGCATATCATCTAATATTATCACTGACTTAAGCCAGGCCACTCCCATCGCTGGTTTGACAAGATTCGAAAGTACATCAATAGAAGCAGTCTACTTCTAATCTCCAGTGCACAACTTTTCACGCGAGAGTGATTTTGACATTTAAACTTTAAACATCATTTGGAAATGGAAAATACCGCAGTAACAAACATTAATATACACCCGCTTTGGATGATATCAGCACATTAAATGGCCGTTATTATTCATAATCACTACCATAGATGGCACACAGAACTCATTACGTGGGTGTCGCCACAATACAGAATAAACAAATAATGTTATGGCTATTTGGTGTATTTTGTAATTAATTTGGAGGACAGTGGAGATTTTTCAATAGAGGGCTATATTTGATGGGTTTTTCCACACAGCTTTTGACCGTAAAAGATTGTTTATGTTCCAAACATCTTTGGATACCGATATTAAGACTACGGTTAAGATGAGACTGAAATCCGGCAAACGTTGTAGTCTAGAACTAGATAGAAATATGATGTAGGCCTACGCTATAGCAGCATATCGGGACATATTGATAGAAAAAATAATTTAAGTAGGACTGACCTTTATCACACAGGTTTAATGCACATGCTTTCAGATGCACACATATTTTTGCGTATTGGAGAATGATTGGTACAACAGGAATCTTACAATTTACCAGTTGACCAAGTTCTTGAAAGCAATTGGAGATAATAATACATTTAATTTATAATGCACTTTACATTTGGATCAAATCTCAAAGTGCTACAAAGTAAAAGCAGATAAAAGCATCAATAAAAAATAAAATAACTATATAAAAACCTGACCAAAAAGATAATAGATATTGGCCTTGTTATCATAATGGGGCCTGATCATTATCAGATGAAAGGTTAATGATGGACAGTATTTGGTTTTGCTTCTCAGTGACAAGAGTATTTTGTAAAATGTTGGTTAACGACCAAAACATTAAAATCACCGGCCCATTTTTTGTTTTTTATTTGATTGGTCCAGGTCAGACTGGACCGATCAAACTGAACTTTTAAGATATTGATAGTGATTGATATTGATATTTCAAGTTACCAACCTATTTCTCGGTTTTCTTTCTCTGCCAAAAATTGTGAAGATCTGATTTGGCAGTTTTGGCTGTCTCAATTTGTCAATTTAGATATCGACCAAAAGGTACCTGGTAATGTGTCTCGTCACCGATGTAAAGAAAATCTTCCCCTCCACAATGAGTAGGGCAATGTTTCTAAGCTGGGAGATGTTATGGGATTCTGTCCTTGAAATAAAAGTGGCTTTGGCTCTACCCCGGGTTGATGGGATTGTTTGGATCTTCCAAGCAGCCCTAATCATAAATGATGTTCATAAAAAGGTTAAGTGTGGTTGCGGTACTTCTGGACATAGAGTTCTGCAGAAGAAAGTAATCCCTTCTCAAAGTATATCCATACTTCCTTATCTCTGGCATTTGGCCACCTGACTTTGGGCTGGCGACTGGTTTCTCCCAATATAAGAATCGAAAAGAGAGCACAAACAACATTCCAAAGTTTTAATCTTCTGTTTTAATTCAGATTCCATAATCTTTCTCTCTTTTTCTTATATGAGGAATAAGATATTATTTTACCTTGCATGACAGCCTATGCTGCCTCCCAAAGAAGACATGGTGAGGTTCCTGGCAGCTCACTAATTTCCAGAAATAATGTCCACTCTCTTTCAAAGGATTTAACGAAGTCGGGGTCTTTAAGCATTGATGTATTAAATCTCTAGTTGACAGTCGCTGACAGTGATCATCCCAATCAATCCCGGAAAAGTAGGTGTATTCCCTGAGAGTTGGGTGCCAGGAGCACCAAGCATCGCAAAGACCAAAATCACTCGTATGGTTTAGTGTGTCTGTGGATGGCAAGTTCCGATACTTACCCTCAGTGCTGAGCCGATCAAGTTCTGGATCACAAACAAAGTTGAAATCCCCTCCTACTATGACTCGAAGAAGGTGTGGGAGAAGGAGTAATCATCAACATTTTGGTCCGTAAACATTTGCAAACCATAAATCTTTCATCATTGAATGTATTTTCCTATTGTTCAGAATGGCAACACCTCTTTGTTTGGAGTTAGAGCTAGCTAGGTAAGTGGGGGGGAATTGTTTTGAGTGAAGTTTGAGCCAAATCCACATACATGCCAAGTGACAACCCTGAGTGTGGTCATAGTTGATTAACCTGTGTGTGTGTGTGTGTGTGTGTGAAACTGTATGCAGAGATGGCATGGGAGCCTGCATCAGCAATGGTAATATGTGTATTGGTATGGATGTTTGTGCCCATGCGTAAAAAACTATGTGCGGGTGCATGGGAGCCTATATGAGCAGATGCTATGTATTTGTGCGCGTGTGTGTAATAGATGTATGCTAGTATCTGTGAGAATCAGAGTGAGGAAAATAAATACGATTGTGTACGCAAGTGTGTGTATGTTTGTGTGGACGCGGATGGCTAAACATTGTGTTGATTTGCTGCAGATAAGAATCCTCTGAGCTGCGTTAAGTAGTCATACATAGTAGTATGTATATATACACATATATATATATATATGTGTATAGTAGTAGTCTGGAAGCTGAAAGGAGAGGACGCTGGCATTGTCTGTTCGCCGCTTTTCCATCAGAGTTCTCCAGCCTGCAATACTATTAACCGACAAGTGTACCTTTTATTGTTGGTCACCGGCAAACCTTTTGGATATATATCCGTATTTGTATCTGTTTTTCTGTATTTGTATTTGTAAGTATTC